>JBBPBR010000003.1:27802727-27819122 GCA_037974775.1 Cicer pinnatifidum | reverse complement strand
TTAAAATTTATTATAATTAAAATAATTTAATTATTAATTTAATTATTTAAAAAATAAAAATACAAATAATAAATTAAAAAAATATATTAATAAATTAGAATTAAATGTTATATTTTTATTATTGTTATTATTATAATAAATAATTATTATATTTATAATTAAAAATTATTATAATTAAAATGATTAAATAAAAATATATATATTATATTATAAATTTAAAAAAAAAAAACTAAATGATAATAAAAATTAAATAATAATAACAATTACATGAAAAGAAATTTATATTGCTAACATGAAAATTAAATGAAATACATTAAATTAATAATAAAAATACATCAAATTTGAGTAGATGTGTCAGCAGCGTTTGGAGAATGTTTTCTAGTATGACCAGAGATCCAACATAATCCGCATTTTCTTGGTACTCTTTTTGTACTGTCCATTTCTGTTCTAATGCGTTTGCTCTTTGGGCGACCTTTCGTGACTCTCCGCATTAGTGGATTGTGACACACCTTAACACCTTCATATTGTGGCTAATATCTTTGATTTGGTATGGGTTTTAAAATTGCAATCAAACCTAAAAACAATTAATTTTAAACAATCATCTTGATACAATCATATTTCAACAATCATTCAAGAACATATAACAAAACAATATTATACATATTCCAACGATCATAAAAAACGACAGTTTAACAAAGAAATTAATAAATAAATCAATTTCATAAGCTTCTTTCAACAAACAAATTAATAGATAAATCAATTTCATATTCTAAGATTGTATGTTATAAAATCCTTATTTTAATTGAGTTAGTCTTTCAACAAAATATGTTTTTATAAAAATTATTATTCAAATATTTAACTATTCTCATCTCAAATTTTCAAAATAAATATATTAAATAATGGTTAGAGATTTTGATTACTCACTTCTTGAAAAGTTCTTTTAAGTAAATAAAACAAAAAACAAAAATAAACTCTATATGTTACTCAGTATTAATCACTATCACAACTGATAAAATACTTTAAGTACTCTCTATTTATATCTCGTATAAGTATATTTCTATATTTTGAATTTTTAATTCAGCATCCTTGTTTTTATATAATTTTTATTTATATTTAAGATAATTTGACTATGAACTCTATAATTGTCCGTAGACCCTTGGCGGTTCCAAATAAAATGGACACAAGCAATAATGTGATTTATATATAAACTAGATGTTAACCCACGCGTAGTCGAAATATATTTTAGAGGTAAACAAGAGAAACATATGTACTCTCAACTCAGAATAAGTTGAAGAAACTTTTCATGTCATTAAGTTTAATATTATATATTCTGAAAAGATGTATACAATTGCTAAAGGTGAAAATGTGAAGTTGATTAATCCAGAAGAAAAAAAAACGTGTAAGTAGATGGCAGGTAGAGGCGAAAATATGAAGTTGATTAATGTAGACAAAAATATAACATATTGAGTAGTAATGTGGAATTAATGTGAAAGATGTTAGACAAACGTTATGAAATAATAATATGAGGATTAATTTCGAAAATTTTGAGTAGACGTTATGAAATAATATTTAAATAGGAAATATAGTATAAGATAGTGGATGATGTATATAATTTATGGAAAAACTATTTAGAAACTAAAAGATAAAACTCTCTATGAAGACGTACATGTGAGCTTTTTGGCTGAGTTAGTAAATGTTTGCATATGTTGAAGAAATAGTATGACGTGGCAACAAAGTATGTTTTAAATATATATAATAGATCTTTCACAATCAACTTTAGGATCATAGTGTTATTTATTATCCCATCATAATTTATTAGGAAAGTATAAATAACGATTTATGTCAAATTTGGTATGTCTCTGTCCTAATATTTGATCGGGTTAAATATTAGACTCTAACTCGTCCTTTAACCCGATCAAACCCGATAAGTTGTTGAATCATTAAGGACGGAACGAAATAAAGATTAGACCAGATTGATACTAAGAGCATCTCCAACGGGAGGTAAAATGAGTTCGTCCGCCAGCGTGTAATTACTTAACTTCTAGTTTTTTGTGGGTTCACCGTTGGAGCTGTGCCAATGTGTCATCACGGTACTGTCAGGAAGGAACGGTGCTTCAGAACAGTTAACTTTTATTAATTTATTAATAATAATAAGTTTATCATTTTTTATTAATTTATAGCCGTTAACTTCTTTTTAATTTATTAAATAATAATAATTTTGTAACAATTAGCTTTTTTTAGTTAATATACCACGTTAGCCTTTTTTTTCCTTTAATTACGATTGTTAGCTCATTAATAGGAATAATTTGTTACTCATACTTTTTCTTCACAATTTTTGTTACAGAATTTTATTAAAATTTTTATTAACGGTACTTTTTTATTTATTTTTTCATCCTGATGTTCAAAATTCTCAATTATTATAAAAATTATCATCAATTGTTATAAAAATTTAAGTTCAATTTTATTTTAATTTAAAATTTTTATTTTAATTTTAAATTAAAATAATGTATAAAAATATTAATTAAAATATTTAAATTAATATTTTAAGTTATAATAAAATTAAATATAAATTAAATATTAATATATAAATTAAAGTAATGAAATATAATATGGTTTTTTAAAAGTTAAACCGTACAGAAGTAATGAATTGATTCAAGGTGATGTGGCATAATAGAACCTATTTAAATGGAGTTCACCGTTGGAGTAAAAAATGAATGAGTTCCCTCAAGATGATGTGGCACAGTGGACTCCATCCAAGGAACCCATATTGAGTTTACCGTTGGAGATGCTCTAAGATGAGACGTCAAATAGTAATCCTTAAATTTGCTTTTAGAAAAATAAATTTAACATAAAGAACTTATGATAAGTCACGTATAGTTACCACTTACCAATTCATTCAAGAGTAGAAACTGATAAAACATATTAAACTATTTTAAATCAATAATCACATAAAACACATTAGACTATTTTAAATTTTGAAATTCTCATTATTCATAGTCTTCAATTTTAAGATGTTACAAACCTAACTCAAAAAGAAAACAAAAACAAGAAAATCTCAAATTAATGAGGTTTGTTACTCCTTGAGTGGGTATTGTATAGTTGCGTATCCATCAGCATTTTTTTTTCCTTGTCCTAATCATCACTTTTATAAAGGCTTTATATAATTCATTGAATGAACTTTTGTTTCTTAGTCGTAATTCATTTGATAATTTTGATAATCCCTTTTACACCACGTCATTTTAATAATCTACAATATATATATATATATTTGAATAACAATCTTTACTTGATAGTTATGTGTCATCTAAATGAGATCAGCTTGTTCTAAAAACTTCTTGAATTACATCTTTAAGGTTCATAGGGATTATACTAGCATGTTCAAGTGAAGACGTTGGAGATTCTAAAATCTTCACGAGGCCTTGCTTCTTCATCTTTTTCTTATGCATTAATGGACATCATTTTAATATTGAATTCAACCACCTCATGAATAACCTCCTAGCTATCCACGACATCGACATCAATAAACCCCATAAACAGATTAATACATTCGCAACGTTGTTTATACCCTTAAAAAATATTTTTTGTTTTTATATTTGACTAATTTATACTATTATCTCTATATGAAGACGGTTATTGATTAATTTTAAACTTCAACATTTACATATTAAACTATATTATTTTTATATAAATTATTTAATATTTTTCATTCAATTATAAACACAATAATAATTAACAAAAATAAAAAAAGGCGAGAGGTTTGGTACCTTTTAAGTACATAAATTAATATATTAGATAGAATACTAGATGATGGAAAGTTTTCTTAGATGTGGCAAATAGGCATAATCTAAGCTTAATAATGACTCAAACTTAATTTGCATTATTTGAGTTATAATATATATGCAGAAAATATATTTTGTAGACAATTTAATTCATATAGGAAAGAAAAATAGTGATATATTATATTTTTTTAATTAATTAGAGTTACTATATAAACAGTGAAATAGTCAAAAAAATCAGTGTGATAATTAAATAATTTTAGTATTTGATAATTTTATCAAATAATAAGTATAAGAGAAATGATTATTAGATTTGATTTACTAATTAACATTCAATTATATGCACAAAAATATGAAAATGTGAGAGATTTTTGTAACTTAAACTTTACTATAATATTATTAACTGTTAATAACAAATAGAATAAGAGAGAATAATAAGACTCTACAAAAAAAAAAAAAAGAATGAGAGAGAATAATGATTTTTCTAGAGGTGCCATATAGCTAAAAGACATAGAGAGTGTGAAGCTAGATAGTGGTTGTTTGGAACAAATGGCTACATTGGGTTTGGAGACAACTATAAGGGTAAGATTGTTGGTAAATTGTATGTTTGTGACTTTGAAATTGAATGTTGGTGTGAGATTGCTGAAGGTTTTTTTTACAGAGAGTTCATAGAATTCCTGTCATGATGGGGAAATTATCCTTGCGTAAAGGAGAATGAGTAAAGCAAGAAGAAGTTGGTGGCCTCTTTTGGTTAATGATGTGTGACTCACATTTGAGTAATATAGTATACAGATTTTAAATATTTTTCAATATAATTATATAATTCATATATATATATATATATATATATATATATATATATATATATATATATATATATATATATATATATATATATATATTTAAGAATATGATTATTCTTATTAACTTAAAATACAAGCCTTAATTTATTGTGTTATGATCAAGTTCAAAAAGGATTATTGACAAAATGATTTCTCCATGGTTATCACACTAAATATGGCTGGAAACATCTTCAAAATTATTTTCTATGTTATTGAGATTTTATAACTCATTATATTTTTAAAGAGATGTTTCCAAGTCTTATCGTCGTCGAAGAACTAAAGAGTATATCAATATTGTTCCTCAACTATTTAATGTAGAGTAAAGTTGTGATACCGAATCATAATTAGAGTCTCATTTTAAGATTCATTTCGCTTCATTCCTTTATTTGTTTCAGTATATATATATATATATATATTTTGTTACTCATAGAGATAAGTGTTATCACAGAGATAACTGCAGATTATACTCCCCTTTCTAAATGTAAAAATTACTCCCCTGAAACAAGCAAATCATATAACTCTCCCCTAATTAGTATTATCAAGACGTAGGAAAAACAAACATGACAAGGCATATATATTCAAGAAAGTTATACCATAATCAAAAAATAAAAATTAAGGAAATGTAAATCGTTTTTCCTTATTGAAATTGTGATTCCTTTCGGCCCATGAAGCATAACCACCTTAAAACAAGAGAATTTTTTTTTTTCTCTCTCCATCACGTGCTTTGAATAGCCACTATAAAGATGCCATTTGGAGTTCTTGGCTTCACCTAGGACACAAAATAAAGTTTTGGCTTTTTGTACCCAAACCATTTTGGGTCCTTGTATGTTAGTGTTGGGCATTATACCCTTTTCAAAGCATCTACTCTTATAATTCATTTCCTTTCTTTCTAACATTGCATATAGAGGATGTATGACATTTTCTTCCAAAATAAAAGCATATTAGCAAAAGGATGGTTAGATTTGTTGTTGGGACTAAAAAACTTTTTGAAAGATTTTTCATGAATTTTTGGATTATATCTCAAACCAACTTTTCCATAAGATCCATTTTGAGTCTCCTAAAGAATGTTCAGGTTGTCTCTTCCCATTGTGAATTTTTCAAGTGTGTTATGCATATTATCAATTTTATTTTTCAAATTATTGTAATCATCACACTTGAAAATTTCTTCCTTTTTATTTTCACAAATAATGCAAGGAGCGACTTCACTTATAAAAATGTTTTCTTTTTAAGAATTTCTATTTTCTTAATTAAAATGTCAACTTTCAATTCAAGAGTGGAAATAGTTTTCTAAGAAGTAGAAACAATTTTTCTAAGTTTAGTCGACTCATCATTTAGTTATTCACAAATTATAAGCAACTCATCATAAGTTAAATGAAATTCATATTCAAAAAGTTTACCTCATCTTCTTCACAGTTTACCATAAGACATAAGTTTACCTCTTCATTTTCCAATTTGTCGGATGAGTCCATATATTTGTCATCCTAAACAACATAAGTTTTCCTTCCTTTTGTATATTTCTTTGGACTTAGAGAACAATCGGGTTTTATATGTTCCTTTCTACTACACATTTGATTCATATCTTCTTTATTTTTATCAAGATTATCACAATATTACGAGTCAATTTCTATGGTCTTTGTTTTCAAGGCAAGTCCTTTTTTTTTCTTTTCACCTACATAAATCTCAACGAGTCAATTTAGTTTGAGCTCATGTTCCTGCAATTTACCAAACAAAGTAGCCAAATTCATAGAAAATAAATCTTTAGATTCAGAAATAGCAATCACTTTGTGTTGCCAACTACGATTCAAACATCTAAGAACTTTTATTAGTTAAATAATTTTTTTGAAGGATTTCCTTGGAACTTTGAGATGGTTTACTATACGGATGAATAGTACTTGCATATCTTGGATGTTTCTTCCGATTTCATCATAGATAGCTCATATGCATGAGTTAATGTGTTCATCCTAGCCCTTTTGAAAGGTCACTTGAAGGGTGTCCCACATTTTTTTTGCGGTTTTAAAATGTGAAATCGGAAAGAACTCATCCATAGTCAAGGTAGCGGTGATTATGTTCTTTGTCTTCAAATTGTATTGAAGATTTTCTTTTTCATCTCGGGTCCAAAGATCTCTAAGTCTGCCTTCATTTTTTTAGAACCCTAACTTCAAAGCTTTCATAGTCTCATTAAAAAATAGTATAATACAAACATGACCAAAAAAATTATATTGTCAATAATAAAATATGATTTGGTTGTAACAAACAGAATGATATCTTACAATAAAATCAACAAGAGCGATATTAACAAATCATGATTACAATGAGAAGGACATGAGTGATATCATCACTTCATCGACATTCATATAATTTAATAAATAATAGCCATAAAATGTATCTAGTTTTCTCAAATGACTAAACATAGATACAACTCATAGCATATAAATTGAAAGATAAAATAATAATGTGTACCTTTGGATCCATAGTTGTCTTCGATAAGATAAGAGTGTGATAAGATGTCTATCCTCTTTTGAATGAAGTGGTGCATTAAAAAATACAATAGTTCATTTAATTATTTATATTTTAATTAATTAATTAATTAGGGCTATCCATAAAATTCAACATAACCTTCAAAGAACTATCATCTGGTGATGCATAAATGACTATCATTTGGCTTAAAGAAAGAAGTTCAAACTCTAAAATAATTCAACACGCAAAGTATTGTGCAATTTCAAACAAGCATCAATTGTTTGTGTAATTTATGTGTCGTCTACTGAAATAATAATGTGCCG
The DNA here is from genome assembly GCA_037974775.1 of Cicer pinnatifidum. Classification (NCBI taxonomy): domain Eukaryota; kingdom Viridiplantae; phylum Streptophyta; class Magnoliopsida; order Fabales; family Fabaceae; genus Cicer; species Cicer pinnatifidum. The sequence goes on along the minus strand of JBBPBR010000003.1, from coordinate 27,811,724 downwards.
TGTGCTTGAAACAACAACACGTCGTCTAGTCCTAAAAACCTAAAAATTCATACACCTTATTTATATTTGTACGAGGTATCAATTTTGAAATAAGGTCATAAATATTCTTAAAGATTTGATGTTTCACCATCAACATTAATCAAGAAATTTTTTTTTTAAATTCATTTTGAGCGCTTAAACCTGTAAAACGTTCTTTGAGGAAACTTTTTCATATAGCTTTCTAAGTGTTTTAGTAGGTTGAAAATCAAAATCACTTTTTTTTCAAATGTTGAGGATTCTACTTCTGAACTGGAACGAGCAATAGTTGATTATTTTTTAGAACACCATGTAATTAGTGAATCACCAAGAAGATAAAGTAGAATTTTCATGTCACAATGATATTGGGTGCACTATTCTATGTGAACTAGTATGACTTAATGTATGGTCTACGGTGACTCTATGTATTATTATCACATAATACAATATTTTACAAAAAAAAGTGCATGATTGCCGCATGGAAGCCTGCAAATGTCACACTATGTAGATATTTATCAAGACATAGTGTCAGTCTATCCAATGGATTGGTATGATTTTTTCCAAGAATAATATGGGAGTGATGAGTTAGCAAGTGAGATATAAATAAATATAATTAATTATTTCTATTCTTTCACGCGCTTTTTACTATACATCTATTAGTTTTTATTAAATTATTGAAATAAATATTTAAAAAATAATGATAATTACTTATAAATTTGCAATATATGAAATTTTATGAATGATAAAAGAAATAAGAGGATAGTAGATTCAATTAACCTAGAGCTATATTTGTCTAATATTTTCTCTCTCCCTTCGTCTCTCCCTCTCTTATAGGTAAATGTTTACCATTTTATGTGTATTTTTTTATTAATTCAGTATTTGATGTATTATTCGTGTGTATAAATTTTCAATTTCTTTATTTAGAGTATATTGTAATTCAAACTCAATATTGAAAGGTATAATTCTTAACTTTCATAATTGTCACTAATCTTCATCTAATTGTCCAATTTTAATTTTATCATTTACTTATTATGATCACATTCTTAGGCAATACCATACGATTGAGGTTGTTGGTGAAGAATGAATAATGAAAAGTCCAATGATTTTCTGCCTCTTTCTGCTTCTAACCCTTATAAAATAGCTACATCAAGCTCCAATGTGAAATCAAAGTTGTCGTAATCCTTATCTAGCCACTAAATTTGGACCCCAACATAGCCACTTCATGGATAGGTCAACAACCAAAATATTTGATCTGTCGGTATCTACTTCAGATAATATCGCCAACACTGATTCTAAAAAATCATTATCTGTTGCCAAGCACACAAAACTCGCCTTAATCGACCCCAAGTGTGTTAGAAAGTATCATTCATAAATTTGATATTATATATTATATTTTGTAGGAACATCACAACTAATCATATTTTATTATAATACCAATTTTTAATTTGCTCAATTTACACATTATTCAATCAAAATCCATATATAAATATAGAGAGAGAGTCCATTGACTCACTTCACAATACTAACAAGTTTGGCCCAAAAAATTTGTAGCCATAAAGCAATTTGAAGAAGATAAAAAATATTTAAAAAAATATGAATCATATAGGATTTGATCTATATCCGTTAATTATAATAGATATGTTAACCATTAAATCAAATGTATATTTTTTAACATAAGTAATTAGATACAGCATGTATATCTAATAGGGGTTGCAATTTGATTCATTTATTCATCTTTCATTCAATCTATTCAATTATAAATTCATCCAATCCATTTAATAATATGGATGGATCCAATCCATCTAATCTTATTTTAAAATCCAATGGATCACATTTATTTTTTAATACAATCCAATAAATTACATATATCTGTTTTAAATATATGCATTTAAGAAACTATTATTATATAATTATACTTTTTATTTCAAAACATATATCTTTTAAACAACTTTTTATATACCATTAGATATATTTACAACATAATCAAAGGTTGAAGCAATTTCACCACCAGTTACCAGAGCCAAACGCTCAATACCATCAAAATCAGCATGCTCAATAATAGCCAATATTCCCACATCAACAAAGAGCTCCTCTGGAAAATTGTCTGTTAACAAAACAATTGATGCCATGACCTATGATCTTGTTCACCTTTTCTTTCATTTTCTCTTTCTCAGCTCTTTCAATCTCACCAACTTTTGCCATAGAGCCCTTTGGTGAAGGGCAACAATGATCACTTGTATCCATCTTTCTGGAAGGATAAAGAGTCCACTAACAATGAAACTAAACTAAAGGAAAAGAATAGATGCAACAGCCTTGGAAAGAAAAAAAAAATGAAAATGAATTAGTTTCATTGACTCCTGTTACCACCATTAGATCACAGTCACACCCATCAATAATTGGTCCTTAATTTAATTACAAAGATGGAACAACTAAAATTTTGAAACTATCAGCTTTTAACATTTATTTGCTCAATATAACCTGTGAAAGTAGTATTCAAAGTTGTTAGATACAAAAGCAAGATCTGCTATACAATATACAGAAAAATAATGGGGTGGACAATAAGGAAAATGTAGCTTTAGTCACCAACTCAATTACTTATAGAGGTTAATTTCCTACACTCAATATGAATCGAAGAAGTTGTGACTAGAAAATTGTCAACATGAAAAATGGAACGAAATCCCCATCATAAGGGTATCTGGACCATTATTGAAAAGAAAAGAAATGAACCTGCTATTATAGTCATTGGATGAATTTTAGCTGCAACCAGCTTTTCTGCCTCCCTTAAAAGTTCCCCAGCCAATACAACAACAGAGGTTGTTCCAACGCCAACTTCATCATCTTGAACTTTTGAAATGTCTAACTTACATTAAGGATGATTATCTTCTTATTTGAACTTGGATATTTGCATTAAAAAACAACATTCCACACCAATGATAGATAGCAGTTTAAGGTGGAATGGAAAGCTAAAATTTACCATAATAATATGGCAGATGGAACTGTCACGTATGAAGAAAGCACAGCAGATATAAACACACACACACGCATAAGCATTACAAAAAACTGGAAAGTAGTTAAATAAAATGAAACATATAAAAATAGAGGAGATCCACTGAACAAGAGGATAGAGACACAAATACTGAACAAAAACATTTGACACTGATCATATTCGGTTTACAAAAGAGATTTAGAATAGAAAGTCACAAAACTTACAAAATAGAGGAATAGGGAGAATGAAATAGAGGCATTGATGAAGGGAATAGAACTTATAGAAAGGGTATAGCCAACACATCATACCACCATGGTGCATTGATGCTGCCATCACTGCTGTTTATATGTACAATTTGACATATTACCATCATCTAAACTTATGTTTTACGAAAAATTTGCCTAATACAAGATTAATAATAGTAATATAGGTATTCTCTAAAAATACTGAAGCATTTGAACACTAATTTCCATGACCTGTGTCCCAAGGCTAGTAATTTGAAAGCTCTAAATGTCTACCTACAGTTTAGTAAATTTGTGTTTACGTTATGGATGTCAGCATTTTATAATAGGTCTGCCCAAAATAATACCTTGGGCCCTAAGGTAGTCTTCATGCCCTCTACCTGTTGATTTCATGCCCTCTACCTGTGGACTGCAAAATTTTATCATGCCGCATCATCCCAAATATGTGAATTAGTTAGGACTTGGTAATATAAAAGAAAATTGTTTATCAGCACATTTAAGTAGTAAAGTGGAGAATTTACCATTTCCTTTGGTCCTAAGGTAGTCTTCACCAAATCAGCAATAGCCATGTCCCCAACAAAAGATGCCTAAGCAAAACCAAATCATAAAACACAATCAGTTATAGTTATTAACCTAATGCACTGCAATATTTGCCAATACAATTCCAAAGTGAAGCGAAATCTTAACGCACTTACCATTCTTTCCCGCTCTCCTTTCTCTTCATTTGCTTCATCTTTAAAAATTCTATCAATCTGTAGCATCACCATACACGAAATTCAACAAAACAGTCTGAACAAGTTGATGCCATGACCCCTTTTTACATAATCAAAAACCAACGACTGAACAAGTTTGTCCTAACCTAGCATTAGACACGCGGCAATCTGAAAAGAAACTAAACCATCTTGTCAATTATGACTATAAAACATGAGCAATAACAATAGATAAATTGTGGAACGTAACTAATTTAATGAGACAAAACAGAACTTACTTGAGAGCCACGGCATCATGTTCATAACTTCATGCAAACAAAAACCATCATGCAATAAATAATTGAAGCTGTGGGTGAACCTTATTCAGTTTCATCAAAAGTTCATTGCATTTAATATTTGATCCTACAGATGTATGTTGCGAAAACTTTGGAAGTATCTTGTTTATATCAAGATCTTTTGAGATATTACAAATGCAAGCTAAGATGACAGAAGTTAATTTAGAGTCGAGAACAACATCCTTATCAGCCATTTGTTGAAGCACGGAAATAATTTGTTTTGTGTCTCCCATTGAACAATAGCCCTTTAGCAAAGAATGAAACAACACAGCATCTGGTACATGACCACAAGAGACCATTCTCTCGTAAAGCAACTTTGCCTCATTGAATTCCCCGAGTTTTAGAAAAGGTAATGCTGTCAGGGACCAAATCCAACTTAACCATCTCCAATAGCAATTCCTTGGCAGATTTAACATCTCCAGCTTTGAGGGTTCCATTGATTATTATATTAAACGAGACAATATCAGGATCATGATTTGCATTTCTCATTTCTTCAAATAAATTCCTAGCCTGCTCTATACTACCTTCTTTGCACAAGGATGCCATTAGTGTACTGTATTCTGTTACTGAAGGTCTAATCCCAGAAGCTCTTCTTTTACTAAAAAGTACTCTTGCAATACTTAGCATTTGCATTTTGCAAAGACCATTAATCAAGACAGTATATGTCATTGAATTGGGGGAAAATCCCAAATCTACTGCATACTTAAATAATTCAAATGCTTTGATAAGCTTTCCAGCATTTAGATAACCATCGATCAAAATGTTGTAAGTTACTATGCTACCTGAGAGCCCTTTTTCAACCATTGTAGAATAGACCTTCCTGGCATCACCAAGACGCAATTCTTTGCAAAGTCCCTGAATTACCAAATTAAACGCGAAAACATCAGGCTTCATATGGAACTCCTTGCTTAATTACAAATTCAAAAGGTCCATTGCCTCGTCAATTTTTCCAACTCCACATAATCCTTTCAATAATGTGTTGTAAGTAACCGCGTCAGGTTTCTTCCCCTTATTCGCCATGGTTTCTAGAATCTTGAACGCATCGTCCACCCGACCTTCCTTACAAAGTCCGTTTATCATGACGTTATACGTTATATTATTCGGCTCTTCCCCCTTTTGTACCATCAAATCAAACACTTTAATTGCATCAGACGCCCTCCCATTCTTGCAAAGTCCATCAGCTAAAACCGTATAGGTAACAACATCAGGACGGACCCTACAAGCCGTCATATGATCCAACATTTTCGAGGCTTCTTCCCACTTCCTTTTCTTGCAAAGAGCATTCATCAAACAACTATAAATAGCAACATTTGGACCAACATTCTTTCTCAACATCTCATTAAAAAGTTGTTTTCCCCTCTCAATGTCACCTTTGTTACAAAATCCATTAATCAGATTTGTATACACAAACTCATCAGCCTCAAAACCCATGTTCTCCATCTCTTCCAACAAACCAAAGCCCTCTTCGACTGCAGTATTCTTACAAAGAACGTCGACCAAAGTACTAAACGTAACTAAATTCGGTTTACAATCCCCAACCTTCATATCCTCAAACAAATCCCTAGCTTCAACCAATCTCCTAGCTTTACATAGTCCATTAATAATTGTATTATAACTAAAGCTATCAGGCAACACACAATTCTTCTTCATAGTAGAAAACAAATCCAAAGCCTTATCACAATCACCATCAATTTGACAAAAACCCTTTAACAAAAGGTTCATATTATACACATTAACATCATAACCACGCTTTATCATCAAACCCAAGACTCCAAAAGCAAACCTTGGCTTCTGGATGTTGACAAAACTTTCAATCAAAGCACTCAAGGAAGTAAAACATGGGAAGACAGAAACACTGACCATCTTAGAATGAACAGAAACAACAAGATCATAGTGCTTTGCCTTACGTAGATTTTCTATGAGAGTGTTGCAGAATGAATAGGAGGGTAGTGAATTAGGATAGTCTTCAATGGAACGGTGGAATTGGGAAAGGGATTCGGAAAGGGAATGAGGAGAATCGAGTTTGTTAGGTTGGGATTCTATGGTTGAATTTGAAAAATAAGAAGAAAGATGAAAGGGGCGAATAGAAGTGTAAGGGAAGCGTTTTGTTATCATTGTTAGTAGGTGAGGTTTTGGCTGCGAGAAATTGAAGTTAGCGCAGGAAGAGAAATTGAGATTTTGAAATGCTTACACCGCAGAGAGACAGAGAGTGATCGGTGGAGCAAGAGTTTCCGGCGACGGTCAGGATGGCTGCGATGGCTACAGAGAGACGAAGGGTCCGACCTGATTTTAACAGCTTTTTTGTTTTTTACAAGAAACTGAATTGTTTATTATTTTAAAATAATAATAATAATAATAATAATAATAATAATAATTTAAATATTATAATTTCTGTAAAAACAAATTATCAAATAATAATTTACATATTATAATTTATTAAATAATTATGAATAGTATAAGTTGGTAGATAGTGGCCGGTGGTCGGAACACATAAGTCGTTGTAACTCGGCTGCTGTCCACCGTAAGAACCAGGGATCTCACAATTTACCACTCAAAATCATTGTAGGGTAGTCGAGCTCCACCGCTAACCATCCTACACCACCACCTTAATTCAAAATTGATAATAATTATATAATTCATTTTTAAATACTAAAAACTGTTTCTAGAAAGTAATATAAGAAAATTGTTTTTCAATTAATTAAAAACAGTAGTTAACTTTGCTAATCAAAAAACTATTTTTTTTTAGTTAAAAATGCTACATTCTTTTTGATAAAAAAATATATTTTTAAATTCTAAAAGTATATTTAAAATAATAAAAAATAATTTTATTGCAAAACACTTTTTACATATTTTTTGTACAAAATACATTCTACAATCAACTTTTAGAGGTATCTTTTTCGAATACTTCCACAAGAACTATAAGAGTTTCCACTAAAATCATGAAAATTAGTTTTAACAAATTTTAGAAACACTAACACTTCATTTTATTGATCGCTTTAGTAATATTTTTGCATCCAATAGATACAATCCATAACTATATTCTGGAGAAAATAAAATATGTTTAGCATTAGAAAATATTTTAATAATAGAAATTATTTTTATTAGTAAAATGTGTGCAAATATTTAGATTGCTTTTACTTATTTGAATTTTCAGCTTTTAGGAGTTATTGTTTCATTTCTTATTTTTACAGAATAATCATAGTATTAGTGTGGATTGTCCTATAATTCATGTTTCCTAGTTGTTAGAGTTTATAGTGATATAGCGTTTTAAAAATAAGTAATGTTAAATAACTTTTTAACATGATAATCAATAATTCGGCAGGAGAGAATAAAGATGAATTATCATTGTCGTTTACAGCTTAAGTACTAAGATTTTAGAATTGGAGCTAACTATTAAGTGGGATAACGATTAAGTAACTAAACAGTTGAGGATATAAACCTCTCATTCGACTTAATAGAATGATTCAACTTATTAGAGTCAATTCAACAAAAATAGTCCAACATGTAATTCAAGGTTTAATACTAATTAATTATAATTTAATTAATAATTATTCTCAATAACTGATTATTATCAATCCATAACAGACTAATTAAATAAATTATCTAATAAGATGTTTATATCTGGGCTAAGGTTTGAAAAAGTTGGGCCACATCTAATGTCATCGTCTTCTCCTAACAATTACTTCTTGATAGAGTTCTAAACCGTCAAAATCTTTTTTTTGGCACAAGGTAATTTTGGAGTCTAGATCTTGTGTGCTTTGTGGTGTGTCACTGGAGTCAACTAGTCATTCGCTTGTTGCTAACGAGTTTTCCATGCATGGGTGCTATAGGATTTTTAGGTGGTTAGAGTAGAAGTTAGTGATACTTCTGGTCTTGTTTTGTTTGTTTGCAATTTTTTGAATCTCGGAGGATTTGTCTTTGTCTTTGTTTAGCATTTGGTTGTGTGGTCGATATTGAAGTCTCATAATGATTCAATTTTCTCTAATAAGATGGTGATGGCTAAGTAATTGGTGGACAAGATAAAATCCTCCTCGTGTAAGTGGTTCATTGGTAAGACCTTTGACTATTATTTAATCTTCTACGGATGAAAGGTGGAACCTGTTTTGTGTTTGGCCCAATAGAGGGGGTGTGGAGTAGTTAGGATTGAATTGGTTGGTGTTGGCTATGTTGGTTCTCTGATTTTTGTTGATTTTCTCTGTTATTTTACAATTGTCTCTCTCTAGAGTTTTGGCTTGGGGGTGTTGTCAGGTTGGTGGTTTTAATCTTGGGTTTTTTTTCGTCCGATCTCTTTTATGTTTATGGTTGAGTTGGTTCTAGTTAGAGGTGGGCAAAAAATCTAACCCATCCTAAAACTGAGAAAACTACACAAAAATATGTGCAACTGAAATGGGTTGGGCTGGGTCACGGGTAGACGGGTAAACAAAAATGGTTTTATACATTTTAAAACCAGCGAGTGCACTTCTAAACTCTCAACCCAACAGTACCCATATTCGCTCGAGAATGCACAAATAGTAAGACTAATTACTTATAAATGCCTAATAACTAGTGAGCACTAGATTGCCACTCTACATTAGTAAAAAAAAAAAAAATCTTTTACTCTACACTGCAACACCGTTTCGGTGATAGGTAATAAATCCATAAAGTCTTTTGTTTATTTGACTAGATGAATATAAGTGCAATTTTCAAAAAAAAAAAAAAAAAAAATATAT
>JBBPBR010000003.1:27790057-27802597 GCA_037974775.1 Cicer pinnatifidum | reverse complement strand
TTAAAAAAAAAAAAAAAAAAAAATATATATATATATATATATATATATATATATATATCTTGAGAAGATTCCTAGCGATTTCAATTAAATTAAAATATGAAACATTCTCTCTTTTTTTAACTAATATATTAAATCTCATTTTGGAACTCTTTTTTCTCTTTGAAAATCTACAACTTCATTTTATCTTCTCCCTTCAACAAGTTATATTGTTGTGTTGCATTCTCTCTCCGTCTTTGTTACTTCTCCTCCTCTCCCTATCTAAAAAAAGAGCAAATTAGAGAACACCCCAAACAAAATTAATAGTCCCTTCATTCTTTTTTTCTTCTTCATAAGCATCTCTTTTTTTTTTCTTCTTTCCTTCTTCTCTTCTTCTACTTAAATATTAGCTATTTTCATATTTTTGTTTCAAGTTTTGTTTTTTTATTGATTATTGATGATAAACTAATATAGATCTAAAGAATACGATCCATTTTTTTTTCTCTAAATCTATGTTTTTTTTTTGTTTTACAAATTTTTATGGTTGTTTGAGATTTTTTTACCCATTACAACCCACCCGCGACCGACGATACTCAAATCTCGACTTACCTTTAGCCCAAAATAGGTGGAAATGGACCTATGAACATCACTTGTTGTTTGGGTCAGATTGACATTTTGGGCCTAAACTCGTCCACTATCCACTCATGGTTCATGTGGTTGTGTTCTAGTTGTATTATCTTTTCCTTCAGTTTGTTTTTGTTTTCTTACAAAAAGTAGTTTCGTCCTCCTTAACCAATAATTCAAAAACAAATTGTGTGGTCGCCACAATTAATGTAACGTCAAAATCCAAACTTATAATCAAAACAATTAGTAACAAACAAACACCTACAATTTTTTTTAGAAAGAGCAAAAATTAAAATCAAATCATCAAGAAATGGTAAAAGTTAAACAAAATGAAGAAAAACATACCAGCATTGCAAGAAGTTGAAAATAAAACTTATTCTATATGATCTATATTGTGAGCATTTTGCTTTTAACCACACATTAAAAAAGCTTATTCTATATGGTCTATATTGTGAGCATTTTACTTTTAACCACACATTGAAAAATCTAATCCTCCACAAGTTCAATGTGATTTTTAAAAGAAAAAATAATTCAGCACTATATATTGTTTCATAGAAAACTTAAAATCCTTGATTTGGGATTTTAGAATACAATTCTCTACCTCAATTTCATAGAACACTTACAATTTTATATAATCTAAATTGAGTAGCATTTTTAGTTGTTCAAAACATTGTTTTTTCCATAAAACACCCTAGTTCCTCTGTCCCTTTTATGAATGTCATTTGCTTTTCCAGATATATTAAGAAATACATGTAGTGAACTTAATGTGCTCATTTTATGTAAAGATGCTTCTAACTAATATACCAACATTGCAAGAAGTTGAAAATAAAGCTTATTTTATATGGTCTATACTGTGAATATTTTGCTTTTAACCACACATTGAAAAACCTTATCCTCCACAAGTTCAATGGGATTTTTAAAAGAACAAATAATTCATCACAATATATTATTTCATAGAAAACTTAAAATCCGTCAATTTGGGATTTTAGAATACAATTTTCTGCCTCAATTTCATAGAACACTTACAATTTTATATAATCTAAATTGAGTAGCCTTTTTAGTTGTTCAAAACATTCTTATTTCCATAAAACACCCTAGTTCTTCTGTCCCTTTTATGAACATCATTTGCTCTTTCAGATATATTAAAAAAATGTATGTAGTGAATTTAATGTGCTCATTTTATGTAAAGATGCTTCTAACTAATATACCATTTATATATAAATTTGTCAAACTTGGACTTTTCATTTTTCAATAAAAAAATTAGAAGTATTCATAAACGGTATATTAAAAAGAAAGAAAATAATAAATGCTTCTAATATTTTAAATAGTTCTTATATTTAAGAACTATTTTTTTTTATTAAAAAATGCTTATATTAGAGACAGAAAGCGTGTCATCGTCAAAAAGGGGAAGAATGTTAGTGCAAAAGTATATTTAAATTATGAAAAAATTAGAGACAATAATTTAAGTATATTTAACACAACGAATATATTTTACCTAATAAACAAGTAATTATGTTTAATAGAGTAAGTCATAATATAGCAATAAGAAGCATTGCAACAAACATCTGATAATCTATAGTCCGAGTGAAAGCGTTAAAGACAAAGAAAATAAAAGTCAATGATTGACCCTCTAAATACAAATGAAAAGAACTCTACAATAATTATTTGCTTATAACTAAAGACCCTTGTTGATCAAATATCAAAAGAATAAAACTCTAAATGAAGTCTTTGATAAAGTCAATGTTCTAGTACAAGTTTGATCCTCTAATGAACAAAGAAAGATAATCTATTAAACAAGTTCACAGTGACTTTGAAGAATCTGTTAAAGTTGTGTCTGACTTAGTTAAGCGTACTCTCGACGCGTCTCAGTTGAAAGACCCATAAGTTGAATCTGTTACAAGCTCATTCTTATGACTATGCATCCGGAAATTCTAGTAAACCATTTGACTGTCTGGTCAACATTTCAAGTCAACACTCTGATACAATGCTAGTAAACCAATTGTTTTTTATTGTATCGCATGTGTTCTTTTTGAAAATTGTTCTAAGGTTATTTTTGCTTAAATCTAAGTTTTGATTTCTTTATTTTCCTTACTTATTTAAACTTCTCTTCTCTCCAATGTTTTTTCAAAAATCATCATTTTTGTTAAAACCTTTCTCTTCCATCACAAATCCTTGTTCATCTAAAAGTTTTTAAACCTGAAACTCTTTAGGAAAAATCAGTTCAACCTCTCATCCTTTATTGAGTCTTCATCTTGATAAATAATCACCTTCTTACATTGTACTCTTATAAAGACTTTAAGATCTTCTTAAAACATGAACTACTCAACATCAATGTTGAAAATTTCAGAAATCTTAAATTTATTACACCTATGAACTACAATCAACAATATGAATTATACAAGGAAATTCACAAAATACATTCAAATGTTCACTTGGTGCAAACCCCGAATGTCAATATCTTCTTCTACTACTAAGGATCTTATGTACACGGAAGTAGTGAGAAACGAGCATTGAAAGGTTCGTGCCTCATTTTGTCTGATTATTTTGTATTGGATCAGTAGTCTGGAAATAATGATGATGAAGGGTTAGAGCACCTATAATTATATCATAGATTTATATCTTTTAAAGATTACATATCCAATTCCATATTAAGCAAAAGACTCATCAAACAAGTAAAAGACAATTAGAGAAAACAAAGGCAAACTAAATCATCTCATTTTTCTTTAGTTACGTCTGATGAGTCATAAAGTATGTTCTTGAATATGAAAACTTCTTCATCACTTTATCAAATGAAAGTTCAAAGAAGGAAGACACTCTTACTAAATAAATTTTCAACAAAGAGACTTATTTTATTTATGTATTAGGAATTGGTGACACAAACCTAAAACGTAATATAAATTAATAGATCTAGTTTAGTTAACCTTTTTAGAAAATCTTAGGAATTTTTTTTTTTTTTACAAAATTTTCTTTTTAGCTCTTTTGAAATAAGTATTGCAGCTGTAAAGTTATATGTCTTTGTTACAAGCTTACACTATAAATTCTTTTTAGCCGTAAAATTTTCTTCACTTTATTTTCTTTTTAGCTCTTTTGAAGTTCACTTAGGACTTTTTATAAATTGTATTCTCTTAGCCTCCACAAGCTTACATTATGTACTTTCTTAGTCTCGGTCTTACATAATCTTCACTCAATCTATCTTAGAATAGAGACACTTGATAATTTTACCCATGAATGATATGATTGTTTTGGGATCTATTAGCTCAACTTCGAACTCAGTGTGATTCTGATACAAATACCCTCGTAAGAACTTGGTTTTATAGATACCAATGAATCTGAGTGTGCTTGAGCATTTCAATCAAGTTTTACACGTTAATGAAAAGTGTTTTTTAAATTTATTTGATGTAAGCTCATTCTCTTCAAGTTATGAGGTCTTCTACTTATATAGGTTAGTGAGACCTTCATATTAAAGCTTGTAGATCTTCATGTTACTGTTGGACTCGTGTCCCAACACTTGGTAATTCAAAAATGAAGTTTATCTTAAAGAACAATGAACATTCTAAGTTTAAGTGAACTTCAAAATGTTTGTTAGGTTTGTTCTTGTATTTTAGTGTGGAGAGAGAAAAAGTAAAGTTCAACATATCCTTCCATGTTGATTGTGATTTGTGAATTTGATGGTTTAAGAGACTTTTATACAATTTATGCTTAAAAAGTGTATTCTATGTCAATTGTAGTCTCTTTGAATGCTTGAAGCTTCTTGTATTTATATATGTTGGAAGTCTTCATTCTTATGAAGGAAGAGTATTATGACCTTTGGGAACTTGTCCCAATGCATAAAATAACTAGTACAAAACTCAACTTCATAATGTTCTGGATGACTTCATAATGATCAAATCTGGTTTCAATTCATCTTGTTAAGATATGCACACCTTTTCAGGACTGATATGGTAGTTAGAAAGTGGGAGAGAAGTTATAGAAATCTTTTTGTACTTTAATCTAACATATTTTGTCCTTTAGTGGAAGACATTCTTCAACATTAGAATGTTCTTATTTCTTTGAATGAAGAACATGATACGTTATATGAGAGATATGAGATGTTCTTAATTGTGCTTTACTTTTGTTGTTAACTTGAAAGAGCTTGTCCTAGGAATTGACATGTTCCACTGGTGTTGTTTCCTTGAAATTTATCTCCAATATAAACATAATCACAATATGTTTGCAATTGGAGCAAATGTTCCATCATACTCAATGTCTTATTCTCTATGTAGGTGGGTTAAGCCACTGATTGTACTAAGGCAAAATCTCTTTGCAAGGGGTAGACTAGATGTAGCAACAGTTATGTCGTGAACTAGTAAGAAAGTATGTGTCCCCTCTCTCTGTTTCTCTTATCTATGTTCTATATGATTCAACTTCTTTGTCCTTAAACCCGTTCATAATTGTAAATTTAATTATTTGATAAATAACATATCTTTGGTTAAGTAATTGTAATATCCTTCATGAATGGTGAAACACAATCCAAACCTCAATTTATTGTGTTCTCCAACACCTTCAATTATCACTTAAGAAGAGAATGCTTGAGTATCTTAATGAGTAATCTTGTAATAGATTTTTCATCCAAATGACTCGAGTACAACAATTTACAACTGATACATATTAAGCTTCAATTATGGATGAAGCAATTGTGCTTACTTTTTATATTGTCAATTAGGAAAAGCTAGTCCTAGGAATCGTCATGTTCCACTTGTTGTTTCTTTGAACTTTGTCTCCAACATAATCAAAATCACAACATGTTTGCAATTAGAGAAAATGTTTCATCCTACTCAATGTCATATTCTTGGTTGTAACCTTATGTTACAAGTCTTGCTTTCTTTCTTGTGACTTTCACATTTTTATCTAATTTATTCATGAAAAACCATCTTCTTCCAATGAAAGTTTTATCTTGAGTAAGTGGAACTAAATTCTAGACTTTGTTTATTTCAAATTGAGAAATTTTTCTTTCTTCATAGCTTCAATCGAAGATTCATCAATAATGGCTTCATTTGTTGATTTTGGCTCTATATAAGAGAACATGGCCATGTTGTTGTTCTTGTTGTCTCTAAATGCAAGTCTAGTTCTTATTCCATTAATTTTGCTTCCAATGATTTGATATTGAGGATGATTCCCAATCATTTTTCAATTTCTTGGTGTTTGCACAATTTGATTTGGAACACTTTGACGTGGAATATTCTGATCTTGATGGGTGGAAACTTTCTCATCTTTTGAATTGGTGATGATTTGTTGAGAAAAAGGTATAACTTCATCATGCTTTCGTAACATAAAATCATCAAACTCATCAAGTATAACATGCCTTATGACTTTTAGAGTTTAAGTTTTCATGTTATATCCTTTTGAATTTTCAGAGTATCCAAGACAATTTGACTTTGTTTGATTCTAAATCAAACTTTTTTAAATAATCTTTATTATTCAAAAATGTAGCAGTAACATCCAAAGATTTCAGATAGGAGATGTTTTTTTTTTTAAGTTCATGAGGTGTTTAACTTAATATTTTTATGATTGAAACTCAATTTATAATATAGGACAATGTGTTGATAGCTTTTGCCCAAAAATATTTATCGACATTAGATTCATATTGCATAGTTTTGGCCATTTCTTACAATGTTTCATTTTTTCTTTCAACAACTCTATTTTGTTGAGAAGGTTTTACTAAATTGTGAAAAATGCCTTTATCCTCAAAGAATGATTGAAAATATGAATTGATGGTCACTCTTACTGACTTGATAACTAAACCCTTTTGATTTTGAACTTTCTTAGAAAATATTTGAAAAGATTCATCATTGTGTGTGTTTTTTTTAAGTACCAACAAAGTAAATTTGGAAAATCATTTACAATAACAAAACCATATTATTTTCCACCAAGACTAGTAGTTTTGACATGACCAAAAAAATCAATGTGAATAATGTTACAATCAAG
This sequence comes from Cicer pinnatifidum, assembly GCA_037974775.1. Classification (NCBI taxonomy): domain Eukaryota; kingdom Viridiplantae; phylum Streptophyta; class Magnoliopsida; order Fabales; family Fabaceae; genus Cicer; species Cicer pinnatifidum. Next base: position 27,796,033 of record JBBPBR010000003.1, on the reverse strand, counting down.
TTGGTTTGAAGAACTATGACCCCACTTGCATTGATGATAGTAAAATATATTTGTGGAAACAATTTAATGGACTAATGTTTTCATTAAGTGTGCAGTTCTCAGAACAATTGAAATTTTTAAGATCTTATGTTATATCATCTCGTAATCGGCTATATCCTCTAGTGATTAGACTAAGACAAAGGAACACCAAAAAATTTCCCTTTCCAATTTTTTTTTTTAAAAAAGTGGCATGGATCATATAAATAAGATGTCATCCACAATTTATTTTTGAATGCTTATAAATAGAGCAAACTTTGTTGAGAGAGATCTCAATTATGTCCAAGAATAAAGTTCAGTATTCCATGTTGTGGAGGCTACATTGATTCACACACTAAATATAGATATATCAATCAATAGATATTCAAATTAAGATTCATCATATTATAAATATCTAGCTCATTCCACTAGACCAAAACTCTTGTTGGAATGAGATTTATGTATTTATTTTGACTATAAAATATATTTTGGTACATTTATTATCACTAGAAAAATAAATATCTAGCTCATTCCACTAGACCAAAACTCTTGTTGGAATGAGATTTATGTATTTATCTTCACTATAAAATATATTTTGGTACATTTATTATCACTAGAAAAATATATGTGCATTTGCCCAAGGTGCACGTCGTTGGTTATTTACTAAGATAGAAATTATAATATTACAATACTTAAAAAATTTATTATAATTATAAAAAATATGATGAAATTATTCAAATATAATATTTTCATTTTAAAGTAAAATACTAATACATATTAACTCTCATTTATTTGTTAAAAACAATTTCTTAATATATATTTAGTGTATAAAACATATATTAAATTAACAATTTACGCATTAGTGAAAATATTTTTTCCGTATATGATTTATAGAATATATTATAATTAATATATTATAATTAAGTAAAATATTTTTTTTTTATTATTTGATTTGTAAAAGACTATTTTATAACTAATTTTACAATGACAGAAATTTGTCATGTTTATGATTTATACCATAAATTATAATTTGTATATTATAATTTTCTTCAAATTTTTATCATAAAGATTTTGAAGAGACATAATATTAATGAAATACATATTTTTATTTTAATTAATTGATTTATGAAATACCATATTCTAATAATTATTTGGTGATAATTATTTATCTCGTATACAATTTATACAATAAATTATAATTTATGTAGTGTAATTTTCTTAAAATTTTTATCTAGAAGACATTCATGAGATGTGTTTAATTATTGAATTAATGTCAGATATATTTCTCTTTTAACTAATAAAATTCATGAAAAATTATATTTTAACTAAGAGACCAATACCAAACATTTATCCCTTGAATGATGTATATAAATAAACTATAATTAGTGTATTATAATTTTCTTTAAAATTTTGTATAAAAAATATATTAAGCGATAATAGTTTAATATTGTTTAAAATTTGATCACAGTCAATAAGTTGTTGAAAGAAAAGAACATGATTATGTATTTTCCACGTCAACCAAACATAAACTAACTGAATTTTAGTCAATAAGTTGTTGAAAGAAAAGAACGTGAGTATGTATTTTCCACGTCAACCAAACATAAACTAACTAAATAAAATTCATGGCATGCTGTCATTTCCTCCCTCTCACTCTTAAACCATCAAATTGATATACATGGTAAATAGCATTATTTGAAATAACACTCTGAATATCCCACTACTTCAAAATCCTAATCCAAATAATTATGGACATTAAAAAAATAGGTGTTGTGTGTTTTCATCCATCCCACATCTAGCCACACAAATCTAAGAATTAACATCCAAAAAGCCTCTTTTTCCATCCCACATCTAGCCACACAAATCTAAGAATTAACATCCAAAAAGCCTTTTTTTAATAGATTATCTTTTGCAGGTAATTGGTTAAGAAGAAATCATCAAATAAATAGAGATTTTTAAAGGAAATAATTTATTCTAAATTATTCCATACATTGATTGACATATGTATTTAGAGTTTTGAATCAACATATTATATACATCTCTCAGAACGTAACCATTATTTTGATATGTTGACTAATATTACATGTTTAGGGATGAGAATGAGTATCCAAAAGTACGAATAGTACTATTTCGCTATATATTTGTTTGATAAAAATGATACTCGTACCTTTTACGTATCTATGCAGGTATCTGCTTAACATATATTGGTGGATTCTAAGTATTCACATATATTAATGGATATCCATGAATATCATCTTTTAAATAAAAAATCATTTATATATATAAAAAAATTTATTGCAATTAAGTAGAACTCTTTTTTTCCCTATTTTATCCACAAAAAAAATATTAACAGATAAATATAATACACAGTAAAATTTCATCATAAAAACTATTAGTAGATAACTAAAGACCATTACAACATATTCATTTTACTAATTTATTATCACATATAGATACCATTACATCTGTCTCTGTATCCATTAACTAATAGGTAGCCAAAATATATGTTACTTGCGGACACCCGTTAAGCTATGTGTCCCGTGCCCGTTGTGGTTTCTACACTATCACACAAGACAAAATTAGCCAATAAAAATAACACTTCAATAGCTAAATTTTCTTCTCATTGAAACAACTTTCTTTACCAACTCCAATTCTGACCCCAACTTTCCAACTCAATCTACACATATTTGTCCCTAGTATATTTAATCAACCATCACACTAATAATCTACTAAATGTATCACACAACCACCCTCCAACTAATCAAGGATCAAGCCAAAAGCTTTTCTTATCCCAATGACCTTTTTTAAATAAGTTACCAAACACCCAATTCTATTACACCCACCATTGCCCTTACTTAAACTCTAGATGTCCTTCTATAAAGTTAAATAAACATCAACTTCACTACTCCTCTAACGACACAAAACACTATATTTACAATCTAATACATTCAATCACAATCATCCACAATCTATTTTAACTATCCAAAATCTTGAGTCTGATAATGTGATGTTAAAAATATGCAAGTTTCTCACACCTAACCCACTTTTTTCACCCTCCTGACAGACACTCCCATTTTAACCGATGAATTTTGAGACCCTCCTCACTACCCCACAAAAAAGATTTAAAAAGGTATTCAGGTTTCACAATTGTACCTACCAAACCCTTGAAAAAGAAAGAAATTAAACTAGCAACACAAATAATTTAAAAGAACGAGATGAACTCTTGTTGATAAGTGAAGATTTATCCACCCTAACAAGCTTATCCTTATTTTCTCAATCACAATATTACAAAACTCAAGCTTCCGTATATTATCACCAATAAGTAAGCTCATATATTTAAAAGGGGTCGCATCTTTCTTGTAATTTAATAAAGTTGTTTCCTCTTCTAGCCAAGACTTCTGAATATTCACTTCCACTAATAGACTTATATAGACGTTTACTCTTAACATGAATACTAACTTAATCAAATGCAAATATGTTTTTATAGCCCTTATGTTAGACCAACTTTTATCACTCAAAATAAGAGTATCATTCGCAAATTGTAAATGAGAGATTCAAAACTCCAATCTGAAACAAACATTATTATAATAATAATAATAATAATAATAATAATAATAATAATAATAATAATAATAATAATAATAATAATAATAATAATAATAATAATAATAATAATAGTAAAATTTATCCAAATTCATTAATAAATTTCATGTGAATAGTAAAATAGCGAATGAGTCAAACTGTAAATTTATAGTTAACCCATCTAGATCGAAGTTCTTGAAAGTATCACAATCACACACAACTTGCCTAGCTTCCTCTTCTTCAAAACATCCACCCAATTGAATACCATTGGCGTCACAAATAGTTTTAAACCCAAGTCTATCCATTCTTGTCCTTCCCACACTATTTAATTGAAAATGTGAGTGAAAATGTTGAAAAGTGGCATTTCTATATGCATCCACCCCCACTATCATCATTGTTAACTATAGAATTATTTCTATGCCTACCAACCACCATTCCATGAAAGTATTTTGAGTTAGCATCTCTTTCTTTTAATCAAATAACTATTGATTTTTGCCGCTAAATGATGTAATTAATTATAGGCATTGAGAACAACTTCGATGACATAAAGCATCTCTCAACAATTTATGCTTCATCTAAGTTTCCAAATTCTCCTTTTGAATCCAATGTGTTCATACCATCGTTCAATACCTTAATTTGTTCCCCCATAGTATTACTATGCTTTTGATATCACTCCTTCCTGAATGATTTGATACCTTTTATTTTCCTTTAGAAAATAACCTCCCCCCTCAATTCCCATACTCATCATGAACAAATTTATGATACCCCTCTAATCGTGACCAACATTTGAACATTGGAAATGGACATGTACCCCAATTCTCAACCACAACAGAAAACATAAAATAATCTGACATCAGTGACATGCTTTGAATCAAAGCCCATCGAGAGCAAGAGTTCTAAACCATACAATTTTTTTTTTTTTTTATTGAATTAATATCATTTAGGTCACAATTTCAATCATAAAAATAAAGACAACTATTTATGTTTACTTCTAAGATACCACATTTGTAGTCGTTTAAGTTTTGAATGTTTTTAAAATATTTGTCTATAGCTTACGAGGATCCATATTAAAATTTGTCTAAAACAAAACTACTTCCAAAATAACAATAGCCTCACCAATTTTCAACTTGACTCCCTTGGCCGATCGGCCCCCTCTCCTATAGTTACTCCGATTTATTTCCACCAAATACCTTTTTCTTTTTGGAAATGGATTCTCTACCTTTGGTGATGGATGACTTTGGTGACTTTAGTGTATTTTAGAGTAAAATTGGTAATTAAAATTAAATATTAAAAATTATTTAGATGAGAGAGAATGATTGATGAACAGATAGATAGATACAAAGTCACCAAAGGTAGGAGACTCAAAGGTAGAGAATCCTTACCTTTTCTTTTTCTCATGTAGATTGGTATTTAAGCAGGGTTCAAGATAATATTTTTATGGAACTCTTATATTTGAACGCATCGCCTTTAATTTTTCAATATACATTCAACTCATTAATCTTTTTCACATAAATCACTAACATATATTATTTATAACATCATTTTATCTATTCATTTTCTCTCAAAGTTTTGATGAAGTGTATAGATTCCAATGAAACGTTTTTCATTTTCCTTGATCTGGATTTTGTGTTTGACGAATTAATTGATCCGATTTATCAATCATGAATCACGATGAATTAAAAATATACATATATTAAAAAAAAACAGATATTGTTGTCTCGTCTTATATTTATACATGTTGAATATTATAATTATAATTAGATGGGGTGTGATACTTCAAAATTTACACGAAAACATCAAATATTTTAGGTCTATCTTCTAGATATCATTATTTATTTATTTTACATATAGATGCGATTATATTGTGTCTCACATCCATCAATGTCGGTAGTGATAATATATTAATGTAGCATGGGTCCATATAATACTAATTTAATTAATGAAAAAAAACACATTGAATATATGTGGTGTGCATTGTCGAGTCATTTTGGCATGTTTTGTACTTACTCGATTGGATAATGAAAATGACACTCTCATCACTAGCGCACCATCCTAGAGCTATATAGTATATAGCACTTCACTTTTTTTTTTTACAATAAATATAGCACTCACCTTTATGAATAATTTTTGTACGGTGACAAAAATTTGGACATTTTTTTAGCATACAGTTAAAGAAGAATAAAAAAAAATAATGAAATAATATAATTTTGTCTGTCTAATTTCTTATTCCATACAAGAATTATTCCGCTTTTATTTTGGCATTTTTGGTATATATTCGTAGAGTTTTTCACTAGAATATTCCCCACTCCCAACTTTTATTTGATTTATCGATTTAATTGGTACTGTATTGAATTGACATCAAATTTATTTATACATTTATTT
>JBBPBR010000003.1:27760234-27789795 GCA_037974775.1 Cicer pinnatifidum | reverse complement strand
TTGATAATTTTAAAAAGTTAAATATCTTGTTAAATTAAATAATTTTTATGACTTTTTGATTGTTTTCTAGCTAAAAAGTAATTTTTTAAAAACATATGTTATATCATTTAATTTGAAATTAAATTTAAATTTTACATCAGCATGTATATATCACTAAAATAATTGTCGCATCACCAAATTAAAAATTCAAATTAGGAAGATGGATTAAATGTCAATAATTTTAAAAATCAAAGAACCGAAAATTGTTAAAAATAATAGAGGGACTAAAATTGTAGGTTTAATAAAAATAGAAAGACAAAAACTATATATTAGCCTTTTATTAATTACATCTCATCAAATTAATATAATATGATTTGATTAAATACATGTATGTATAAAAAAAAATTATATTACCAACGAGGATTGAGTCCAGTGGAAGAGGATAAAACTGCAATATGATGAATTGAATTTGAATATCTGTTGGGAAATATCCTCATTTAGTGTTTGACACATTTTGAATAGGAATATAAATCTATAATAAAATAAAAAAATTTATATTATTTTTATATAATAAACTTTTTTACTTCATTGATGTGTATAAAATAATTTCAAATTAACATTGCAATGACATATCCAAGTTTGTCATACTTAACATGATGTTAATAGATGTGTTTGACGAACTTTAATTGTAACACATTAGAGAAAGCTCTTAATTGTAAGATTTATGGGTCACATATGTAATTAATTAATAAAGTGTGTTAGGGTCATTATATAATTAGCCAATAAACTAGGGGTCAAATAATATATAATAGTTTATGGCTAAAGAGCATAATAGTTATGAAAAATTAATAGTGTAGATACCAGGCAGTTTCTAATTTAATGAGGGGCTGAATTGGAAATACTGCAATTTGGGATATAACTAATAATAGTTATATATAGGGGTAATGGTCCCCAAGGCAAACACAACAAGACTATTCAGTTTCACAAAATTCTCTGGTTCTCTCTATCCCCATCAAGAGAGCAAGGTCTTCAGGGTGTTTTGGTGAGGAAGATCACCCAACCCATTGGCTCTATCATCATCATCCCAGGATTTCATCAATGGCAATTCCCACAGGTACGCTTCCGCCTTTGGTTATTCATCATGTAATTAGCATGGATTGTTGAGCACAACGTTATAGGGTTTTCCAACAATTGGTATCAGAGCCTACCATGTTTAATTCATGATGAAATTCGGTTATTGTATTTGTTTTAGGATTCAATTTGGGAATTTTGACATGATTGAAAAATTAGGGTTTGTAATTTGGGAATTTTGACATGATTACAAAAAAATTAGGGTTTGTAATTTGGGAATTTGGATATATATATTATGGAATCCATATTTTTTTGTTTCCGGTTATAATTTTTTTTGTGCAACGTGCCTATATATATGATCAATAACTGCAAGGGATGTTTCTTGTTATTTATTATTTATGAAAACTTTGGTGTAACTTACATGTGTTGATTTTGAATTTTTACGTGAATCTTTGAAGCCAAGTTTCTGGCTTGTGGGGTTATTTAATTAAAATCAAAATCACATGAATTAATTAATTGTTTTTTTTTACGGATGGGGTTTTCTTAATTTTGTTTAAAACTGATTAATTTCACGTTGTATGTGTATAAATTCGGTAGTTCCCTTCATATGTAATGTTATTGACTTATTGTTAGCTCCCTTAATAAAATACTACTATATGTTTCTTAATTTTATGGTAAAATATATTATGTCATTCTCTTTTAAGTTAGATGAACATAATAAATTGGGGTAAATAGGAGTTAGTTATAAGCCAAAAGAACAATTGGATTGGGATTATCATTAAAAAGAATTATTGTTTTTGTCTACTTTGCATTTTAATTTGCTTTTGTGATGCTATCATCTGCTTGATAATTCTGACTTTGGAGATGAATTGCAAATTTTTTTTTTTTTTATAAAACAATAATTATCAAATACTAATGAAACACAGTTTATATTAGTGAACAATAATTTTTTTTAAACATTGTTTTATTTGGATATAATAAATATATGTTCAAGTCAAGTTTGACATTTTGAATGAGTTAATTGAAACTTGACGTCGCCAAAGTGACCTCTCTTGTCTAAATTGCTCCTGAAGAGTGTCAAATGACTGTGTATATGTTTATTCATGCGGGTATTGACCGGCCCAAAGGAAGGTTAATATTTGGCAGAATTACATGTACACCTGCAATGATAAATGTGTGACAATTATTTGGTATACATGTGAGCCGTAAATCGGTCCAAAGGAATATTTATTGTTTGACATGTCTTATTATCAATAGTTGATCGTTGCAACAAGAGTACCACTAGCAGTTGGTGTTACTGTCCAAAGACTTTACACCAATGGTGCACTGGGTATCTTGAGATGGGTTAAATTCCATGATTTGAACATATGTATTTATCTATTTACTGAATTATTTTCCTATAATGTGAGTTTCTAAGTTTCGTTCTTTATTTAATTTTCAGCATCTATTGCTTCCATATCTGCAAATTTGAGTTCTATTCCTGTCCTTGATGGGACAAATTTTAAGGAATGGAAAGAGAACATTCTGATTGTTCTTGGCTGCATGGATCTAGACCTTGCATTAAGAATTGATCGACCCCCTACTCCTAAGGACTCTAGTTCTTCTGAGGAAAAATTAGAGTATGAGAAATGGGATCGCTCAAATCGCATAAGTCTTATGATCGTAAAGCGTGGCATTCCTGAGGTCTTTAGAGGTGTTGTCTCGGATGAGATAGTTACAGCTGACAATTTCCTTGTTGAGATGGAAAAACGCTTTAAAAAAAGTGATAAGGCTGAAACAAGTTCTTTGCTTCAGAATTTAATTTCAATTAAGTATCAAGGCAAGGGAAATATAAGAGAGCACATTATGATGATGTCCAACATTGCTTCTAAGCTTAAAGGACTAAAGCTTGAGTTGTCAGATGACTTACTCATTCATTTAGTATTGTTGTCTCTTCCTTCGCAATTCAGTCAGTTTAAGGTGACTTATAATTGTCAAAAGGAGAAATGGACTCTTAATGAGCTCATTTCATTATGTGTGCAAGAAGAGGACAGGCTGAAGCAAGATAGGACTGAAAGTGCTCACTTTACTAGCATCTCTAAAGACAAGGGCAAAAGGAAAAGAATTGAGGAGCCCAAGAACAAAGTTGTTGCTAAGAGTCCAGAACAAAAGAAGCAGACTAAGGATAACAACTGCTTCTTCTGCAGGAGTCCTAGACACGTGAAGAAGGATTGTGCCAAATATCAGGCTTGGCGTGTTAAGAAAGGTACGATTTTGTCTTTGGTATGTTCTGAGGTTAATTTAGCTTCAGTACCTGGAAACACTTGGTGGTTAGACTCTGGTGCAACTACTAACATCAGTGTTTCAATGCAGGGTTGCCTGAACTTCCGAAAGCCTAGTGATACTGAAAGATGCATCTATATAGAAGATGGGAAGAAGGTAGAAGTTGAAGCCATAGGAAAATTTAGATTATTATTAAGTTCCGGTCATTATTTGGATTTAGAAGACACTTTTGTTGTACCGTCATTTAGGAGAAATTTGGTCTCTATTTCTTATTTGGACAAATCAGGATATTATTGTTCATTCGGGAATAAATAATTTACTTTGTCTTTAAATTCGAATGTTGTTGGAACTGGTTTACTTTCTGGTTATGATAATCTTTATTTGTTGGAAACTGTGGCTAACTATAATGAAACCTTGAGTGTGGAATCACGTGGTACTAAGCGAAAAATTGACAATTTCAATTCAGGAGTGCTTTGGCACAAGCGTCTAGGTCACATCTCTAGAAACAGAGTTGAACGACTTGTGTTAGATGGAATTTTAGATTCCATTGACTTCACAGACTTTAACGTTTGTGTAGCATGCATTAAAGGAAAACAGACTAAAGATAAGAAATTAGGCGCATATGGAGCTACGTACGTCTTAGAATTGATACATACGGACATTTGTGGGCCATTTCCAACTCCTTCTTGGAATGGTCAACAATATTTTATATCATTCATAGACGATTATTCTAAATATGCCTACCTTTACCTAATTCACGAAAAGTCCCAATCAATAGACGTGTTCAAATCCTTTAAGGCAGAAGTTGAGAATCAACTTAATAAAAGAATTAAAAAGGTCAAATCTAATCGTGGTGGTGAATACTACGACAGATATGACGGTTCAGGTGAACAACGTCCGGGACCATTTGCCAAATACCTAGAGGAATGTGGAATCGTCCCACAATACACTATGCCGGGGGTCACCCAGCATGAATGGTGTAGCTGAAAGACGAAACAAGACTCTTAAGGATATGGTAAGGAGTATGATTTGTCATTCCACCTTGCCAGAGTCACTCTGGGGAGAGGCATTAAAAACAGCAGCATACATTCTTAATAGAGTACCAACTAAGCCAGCGGCTAAAACACCTTATGAGCTTTGGATTGGGCGTAAGCCTAGTCTGAAGCACCTTCATGTTTGGGGATGCCCAGCTGAGGCAAGGCCTTATAAGCCGAATGAAAAGAAATTTGAACCCCGAACAATTAGCAGCTATTTTATAGGGTACTCAGAAAAATCAAGGGGCTATAAATTTTATGATCCTAATTTGAGAACAATTTTTGAGATGGGAACGACAACGTTCTTTGAGGATATTGAGTTTGGGGGGAAGATTAAGGTTAAAGATTTTGTCTTTGAGGAAGAATCGGTAACAATTCCATAACTGATTCTTCCACCAGTTGACTTTCCCATTATTGAACAAACTCAAGATGATCTGGTTGTTTAGGAAGAACAAAATCCAGATCAAATTCAAGATCCTCAAGAACAAGTGCCTCAAGAGCCAGCTCCATTGCGAAGATCCACTAGAGAAAGGAAAAATGCTATTTCGGATTATTATGTAGTATTTATCAATGAAGTAGAGGAAAATGTTGGCATGACGGAAGACGACCCGGTCAACTTTCATCAAGCCATGCAAAATTCCCATTCAGATAAGTGGATTGAAGCAATGAATGAGGAGTATAAGTCTATGCAAGACAATTCAGTTTGGGAACTTATCCCATTACCTGAAGGAGTGAAACCCATTGGTTGCAAATGGATTTAAAACCAAGAAGGATTCCAATGGTAATGTGGAGAGATATAAGGCACGTCTTGTAGCTAAGGGCTATACTCAAAAGGAAGGAATTGATTATAAAGAGACTTTCTCTCCGGTTTCATCGAAGGACTCTTTAAGAATAATCATGGCTCTCGTTGCTCACTTTGATTTGGAGCTTCATCAAATGGATGTAAAGACATCGTTTCTCAATGGCGACATTGATGAGACGATCTATATGGTGCAGCCAGAAAACTTTGTGTTGGGAGACCCAAAGAATATGGTGTGCAAACTAAGAAAATCCATTTATGGGCTAAAACAAGCTTCTCGTCAATGGTACCATAAATTTCATCAAGTAATTCTCTCATTTGGTTGTGAGATGAATACAGTTGATGATTGTGTGTATCATAAGTTCAGTGGGAGCAGACATATTTTCCTAGTCTTGTATGTTGATGACATACTGCTTGCCACTAACGATATAGGCATGTTGCACGAAACTAAGAAATTTCTATCAAAACATTTTGAGATGAAAGATCTTGGTGACGCCTCTTTTGTATTAGGAATTCAGATACACCGAGACAGATCTCGAGGTATTCTTGGATTGCCACAAAAGAGCTATATCGATAAGGTTCTCAAAAGGTTTGGGTTACAGGATTGCAAACCAGGGGACACCCCAGTTGTTAAGGGAGACAAGTTTAGTCTCAAACAGTACCCTAAGGGAAGTTTGGAAATTCAAGAAATGCAAAAGATCCCTTATGCTTCAGCTGTAGGGAGTCTTATGTATACCCAAGTATGTACGCGTCCAGACATAACATTCATAGTAGGGATTTTAGGCAGATATTTAAGCAATTCAGGTCTTGACCATTGGAAAGCAGCCAAGAGGGTCATGAGATATTTGAAGAGAACAAGAAACTACATGCTCACATATAGGAGGTCAGACCAGTTAGAGATCATTGGGTACTCTGACTCGGATTTTGTGGGATGCCAAGACAGCTTAAGATCAACTTCAGGCTATGTCTTTCTGTTAGCTGGTGGAGCAGTTTCTTGGCGTAGTGTCAAGCAAGGTCTTACTGCTTCATCAACCATGGTAGCAGAATTCGTAGCAATTCATGAGGCATCTGACCAGGGCATTTGGCTGAGAAATTTTGTCACGGGGCTGCAAATAGTTGAAGGGATTGAAAGACCACTCAAATTGTATTGTGACAATAGATCAGCAGTCCTGTATTCTAACAATAATAGGAGCTCAACCAAGTCAAAGCACATTGACATTAAGTTCCTAGTTGTTAAAGAAAAGGTACAAAGTGGACAAATATCCATAGAACACTTAAGGACAAACTCCATGATTGCGGATCCACTCACTAAAGGTCTACCACCCAAGGTCTTTCATGAGCATACTACTCACATGAGTGTGCTACAGTTTGAGGAATCTTGATTTTAGTGGGAGTTTCGTCCATTATGTAGTTCATGTTCTATGTTTAATTGTAAAGTACAAATACATTGTATTTGGACTTTCTGATCAGAAATAAAGTTTAAAGTATTCAGTTTTGGTTACTTTGTACATTTAAGTTATGGTATGATCTCATTCGGTAAAGTAGGACCAGTTGAAAATTGACATGCATTGACCAACTTCATGTAATTTTCATGCTATACTTTTCATAATGGGTCTATGTCATTTAGTTGTGTCAGTACGGGTGATCATTGATGGGTTTAGTTATGCTTATTATGACAAAAGCCTCTTTGGTTCCATGTGCTGATATGATTAATGGACGGGACAATTTGGATTATACTCAAGGTAATTATAATGATATTTTTGACGTCATAAAGTCTAACACACTCCTAAGGATACATGTGTGACCAGTGGGAGATTGTAAGATTTATGGGTCACATATGTAATTAATTAATAAAGTGTGTTAGGGTCATTATATAATTTGCCAATAAACTAGGGGTCAAATAATATATAATAGTTTATGGCTAAAGAGCATAATAGTTATGAAAAATTAATAATGTAGATACCAGGCAGTTTCTAATTTAATGAGGGGCTGAATTGGAAATACTGCAATTTGGGATATAACTAATAATAGTTATATATAGGGGTAATGGTCCCCAAGGCAAACACAACAAGACTATTCAGTTTCACAAAATTCTCTGGTTCTCTCTATCCCCATCAAGAGAGCAAGGTCTTCAGGGTGTTTTGCTGAGGAAGATCACCCAACCCATTGGCTCTATCATCATAATCCCAGGATTTCATCAATGGCAATTCCCGGCCACAGGTACGCTTCCGTCTTTGGTTATTCATCATGTAATTAGCATGGATTGTTGAGCACAACGTTATAGGGTTTTCCAACATTAATGACCTCCATCGAATGTCTTTTTATGATATATTTGGTGTTTTATATATTCAAGAACATTCATTTTATTTCTTAGTTTATTTTTCTAATTGGAACTTAAGTCCTTCTTAGATAAATAAGAAAGGAAATGAAATTCAAATAATTTTTTTAAAATAAGAAATCAAAGCATAAAAATTAAAAAAATTGTCCTTCCACTAATTTAAGTTTCCTATTGTTAAGGAAATTTCACAATCATATATTTAGATAATGATGATCGTTAAATTAAAATTTAATAATTTAAATTTTAAAATTTAACTAAAAATTAAAATTAATATATTTTTAAATTGTTTGATCTTAATTGAATGATGGTCGATGTTCGAATGCGTGATTATGCCATTTTCTTTTGACAACGATAAATTAGCCAATTTTTTTCATCTTTGCTTATGTCACCCACCTAGTAGGAACGACACTCAAATGGGCGAGGCAGAAATGATATTTTCTCTTCATCTTTTTTCTGTGTTTATTAAATGAATATTTATATGAGTAGCAAGTCTTATGAATATTTTTATGATTTAAAATTAATATTAGAAAAATATTATATAATATAACAATACATTTTATTGATATTGTATAACTGAGAGCATGTGTTATTAAAAAAAAACCTACACTATCACCTAAGAATGATGTTTTTAATGCATTTAATGAAGTTTTGTTGGCTATACAAGGTTGAAGATTACTTACTAACCATAATTATTTATTTTTTAATATTTTGAAGGTCACATATTATCTTGATTCTTCTTTTTTCCATACTAAAAAAGGGTATTATTCTAGCTACACTTGGCATAACATACAACAAGCCTCTTGGGTTCTTGAAACCACGTGCTGTTGGAATGTTGGTGATGGAACCTCTATCAACATTTGGAAGGACAATTAACTCCCACTTCAAAACAATCTCATGTGGGTTAAAGACTTAATTAATCAAGGAGGATATCTTTACTTGGAATTAAGAATGCATCAACTTAATTTTTCTTCCTTTTGAAACTACTCAGATAATTCAAATTCCTCCCACTTCTTCTATTGCAACTGATTTTTACTATTTAAGTGGAATTAAAGATGAAATTTATTCAGTTACATATGGCTACAGAGTTATCAGAGATTGGGTTTTTTCTGCTAGAGAAAATCCTACAAGCAGTACCACTATTAATTCTATTTGTAGAATTGTTTGGAATCTCAACAATCCCCCGGAGCAAGGCTATTTTCTTTGGCAAATCCTTCATAATTATGTACCTGTCAAAATCGCCTAAAAATTCTAAATAAAATCGAGGACCGGAAAACCCTTATACCATTCTTTTTCTAAACTTATAATTGTGTTTCGGGTTTCGCGTCAAATTTCAATCACTAGTCATCGTCTTGTCCAAAATTACGGATTTCAATCCATTTTTGTCGGGTGGTACGAAAATCGTCTGAAAAGTCCATATGAAATCGAGGACCGGGAGACCCTTATAGCATTCTTCTCCTAAATTTATAATTGTGTTTTGGGTTCCGTGTCAAATTTAAAATACTAGCCATCGTCTAGTCCAAAAATGCAGATTTCGGTCTATTTTTGTCGGGTAATACGAAAATCACCCGAAAAGTCCAGATGAATTCTAGGACTGGGAGACCCTTATAACATTCTTCTCCTAAATTTATAGTCGTGTTTTGGGTTCTGCGTCATATTTCAAACACTAGTCATCGTCTAGTCTGAAAATTCGGATTTCGGTCCATTTTTGTCGGATGGTACGAAAATCACCCGAAAAATTCAGATGAAATCAAGGACCCGAGAATTTGTGTTTCTGGTAACACGTCAGATTTCAAACACTAGTCATCGATTGGTCCGAGAATACAAATTTCGATCCAGTTTT
The DNA here is from genome assembly GCA_037974775.1 of Cicer pinnatifidum. Classification (NCBI taxonomy): domain Eukaryota; kingdom Viridiplantae; phylum Streptophyta; class Magnoliopsida; order Fabales; family Fabaceae; genus Cicer; species Cicer pinnatifidum. The sequence goes on along the minus strand of JBBPBR010000003.1, from coordinate 27,780,472 downwards.
ATCGTGTGGTACGAAAATCGTCTGAAAAGTCCCTATGAAATCGAGGACCTGGAAACCCTTATAGAATTCTTCTCTTAAATTTATAATTGTGTTTTAGGTTCTGGGTTGATTTTCAAACACTAGCCATTGTCTAGTTCGAAAATACGAATTTCGGTCGATTTATGTCAAGTGGTACGAAAATCAAAAAAAAAATCCGGATGAAATCGAGGACTTGAAGACCCTTATAGCATTCTTTTCCTAACTTTATAATTGTGTTTTTGGTTTCTCGTCAGATTTCAAACACTAGCCATCGTATGGTCCAAAACTACGGATTTCGGTTCATTTTTGTTGTGTGGTAAGGAAATCGCCTGAAAAGTCCAGATGAAATCGATGACCCGAGAACCCTTATAGCATTCTTTTCCTAACTTTATAATTGTGTTTCTGTTTTTGCGCAGATTTCAAACACTAGCCATCGTCTAGTTTGAAAATACAAATTTCGGCCCATTTTTATCGTGTGGTAGGAAAATCGCATGAAACGTCCATATGAAATCGAGGACCTGGAAACCCTTATAGCATTCTTCTCCTAAATTTATAAATGTGTTTCGGTTTTTGCGTCAAATTTTAAACATTTGTCATCGTCTAGTTCGAAAATACGGATTATTTATTACACAGCTCTATTTTATTAAATGTTATGATTATCTTCGTTTTGTAGTTGTACTTAATAATGAAAATAATAATAACATATAACACAATTGAGTTGTCAAATAAATTTATAATTATTACTTTATTTGACAATTCTATTTTATTATATGTTATTATTTTTTTCGTTATATAGTTGTACTTTATAACAAAGATAATAATAACATATAATAAAATAGAGTTGTCAAATAAAGTAATAATTACATATTTATTTGATAAACTCAATTTTATTATTATTTTCGTTATGAAGTCAAACTATAAAACAAAGATAATAATAACATATAATAAAATAATGTTGTCAAATAAAGTAATAATTACTTATTTATTACACAACTCTATTTTATTAAATGTTATTACTATTTTCATTTTGTAGTTGTACTTAATAACGAAAATTATAACATATAACAAAATTGAGTTGTCAAATAAATTTGTAAATATTACTTTATTTGAGAACTCTATTTTATTAAATGTTATAATTATCTTCGTTTTATAGTTTAATATCCATTAATATACCCTAGATGTGAAACCCAGTTTGAAACTATTTATACACTTTCAAAGGATTGTATTTGGGTCCTCTTTAAACAGTGACAATGTTAAAATTTTAGTTTTAAAAGGTTATCATCTTAAGTTTAGAAATGATAATTTTTGGTTAATACAAAGAACTATCATCTCTTATAGAATAAGTGTGTTATAGTCTCTAAAGGTAATTATGTGAAATGTGTGAGATAAAATAGAGAGGCTAGAGTTTAGAGAAAGTGCATACAATATTTGTGATAGTTCACCTAACTTGTTCTACATCCAATCCTCATAATTCTATGAGATTTTTTCTAGAGCTCAAAGGTACGTCCTAAGACGATATCACTTTTCACTATGTATTTTATTAGTTTCACCAGACTTACAAGATCAATTCGTTCACTAGCGTCACAAGCTATTACAAAATAACTCAAGATACACTTGAGGATATACAATTGGGGAGTTTAGTTTTTAGTAGGATAAAAAATACAGCTCTATTGCAAGCAAGATACACTTTAAAAAATATGATCCTTAAAATCTATTTGAGATTAAGAAAAAGTCTATGTAAAAATTGATAAGAAGTTTTGAACGACTTAAATCTTGATTGCAATTGGATTCTCTTAATGTTTGAAGAAGAATGATGTCTATTTATAAATGTCTTAAAGCTTCAAATGTATAGAGCATTAAGATATAACAATTGGAGGCTTTGATGATTGCCATTTAGACTTAACTTTAACTTCAAAAGTGACCTTTAAACTTTATCATCAAGATAACTAAATCACCTTTTGTACCATTGACCTCTATGTCAATTTGTTAGGATGGTTACTAAAGAATGTTCATTATCACTTATGGATTAGTCATCCTCCAATGCTTATGTAAATGTCTTTTTCATTATTTTTACTCCTAGTTTCTAAAATGATTTCCCCAATATTTATTTGTGCATATTGACTATAATTGAGATGCTTGACCATGATAAAGTATCAATTTCAACCTAAGGATGAATATACTTTGGAGGATTTCTTTGTCTCATAATATGGTTAAACTTGACAATGACTTAATGACTTGACTCTAAAAATAAATATAATCAAGTACACAAGATAGTGTATAATAAGAATGTTACCTTCAAAACAATCCAAAAAGACATTTCGTCTCAACAAAATGGTTTGGAAGATACAATAACGATGAAAGCTATGGTTTCATTCAAGCCAATGCATTTGCTCTTGCTCAAGGTTATAGTAAGATTGTGTTTGAATTAGATTCCGAAATTTTGGTGAAAGGATGATAAGAGAAAGGTGTTTCCTTGTGTGTATTGGGACAAATATGCATAATTGTACTCAAAATTTACTGAACTTAGTATCTTCTTTGAGTTTTTTTTATAGGGAGGGTAATTGGGTTGCTCACTTTTTAGCAAATCATGCTTATTGTGAGCTCAATAAGGATTGGTTTTATGAACATTCTTCTTTTATTATAAACCAAGTTCTATTGGATTCAACCTTTGTGGTGTTTATAAACAAGGTTTTTTATTCAGAAAAATATAGGGATTAATAATTCAAATCATCTTGGATTTAGGCCATTGTGTTGCTTTATAAATGAGTTTTTTTTATTCAAAAGGCTAAAAATTGGCCCCAAGTTTTAGGGGTGTTCAAAAAAAATTAAAATCTGAACCAAATTATAGAGCTGAACTGAACCGAACTATTTTTAAACTGAATTTATTTATAAAAATTGAGAACCAAACTGTTTTCGAACTAATTTTTTAAAACTAGAACTTCACTGAACCAATTTTCAATTTTAAAAAACTGAACTGAACTGGTTTTCAATTCATAAAAACTAAATCGAATCGGTTTTTATTTCAAAAAACTTGAACCACATTTGTTTTTTAGAAGTAATTAGAGGTAATTATGTAAAATTTGACATATATCAAAAAAAAAAAAACTAAGTTAAACTGATGCAGTTCGGTTCAAAGTAATAATCTGATGCACCAATTTATAAAATAGTTCTGTTCGATTTTTTTAAATTAAAAAACTGTTCAGTTCAATTTTCAAACGGTTCTAGTTCAGTACTAAATTTTGCTCACCCCTATCAAGTTTCATATTTCCGTGATTTTGACCCCTTATTTAAAAATAACAATGTTGTCTAGTTAACTTTATTCTCTTTAGCAAGGATTACCGTTGATTTTGATCGTGTCACCGTTGATGTACTCATTTTTTTAAAAAATTATATGCCTAAATATGAAATTTAATTAAAAAAATAAAAAAAAAATAAATTATCATGTGAGAATAAAAAATCTTATGAAATTTCTTAGGATTAGAGTTAACATTAACCCGAAGAAACATCTTAAAAGAGGCACAATGATTACTCATCGAAGAAAAGAGTTTATGTCTTTTTTTAAATACGAAAAACACCCTACATTTTCTACATTTGTGGACGGATTGGTCACCAAATTAAATACTTTGAGGAAGTTGAAGATCACGAAGAAAATGATTATTGATTAGTTTTCATTTCTTGTACTCCTTTCGATTCTAAATACAAGAGAAAATTGGGTCAACAAAAGTTAGTATTTTATTGATGAGTGCGGGAGTAGAGCTAACATTAGATAGTTGAGGTGATCAACTTTATTTAAAAGATTTATCCATCTTGATGGATGATCCATTGTAGACAATTAAAAGTTACTTGAAACTCTAAGGTTAATCAACAATACTCTTTAGAAGTATAAGTTAACAAATTTTTCCATCTTTATACCTAAGACAATAATATGCTTGGTGTTAATTCAAGATAAATTGAGTTTTAAAGATACATATTAGTTTATTCTTATTTTATCAAATTGATATCAATCAAGTTATTATCTAAACTATAAAAATAAAAATAAAAAACCGTTAACTTATACTTCTATGAGTATCGTCGATCGACTTTAATATTTAGAATTTTTAAGCAATAGTTGATTAATTATTCTTTTCATATCAATTAATCTTTTCACAAGAAAATAATGAGTTATTCTTAATCGTATATAGCCTTTTTTTTTTATATACTTTTATTACTATTAAAAAGTTATTTATTCATAAGAAAATTATAAAAATGTTGTCAAGCTCTCAATTGACATAAAAAAAAAAAAACATGCGATATCTAAATATGTTGCAATTGCAATATATGTCATTTCACACTTTAACTTTTCTCATCTAAAAAGATTATGGCTTTTATTAATAGTAGTATGTAGTAATAAGATTTCAAAAAGCTGGAGAGGTCTTGGCCTAGACACCAATGTCAGCCTCTCGATGAGTGTGGTATATTAAAATTGTTTAAAAAAGAATATCCTAAAAATACATTTTTTATAAAGAATCCAAAAATAGTTATTGTAAAGTTAGGCATCTTATTTATGATTGGAATACAAAAAGTATTGATTCCAAAACAGCAATAGGAAAAGTATATGCTAGTTGAGCACGGAATATCTCAAGAAAAAAGTGAGTATAATCTCTCCGAATAAATAATATTTATAATGATGAAATACTTAAAAATGATTTATCTTTAATAAAAAAATTGTTTTAAAATAATTTAATTTTTTAGTTTTTAAGATTATATTCTTTTGTACTTTTATTTTTCAATTATTACAATATATACTACTTTTAAATATTTATAATAATAAAAAGTCAACTAATAATTAATAAAAACTAAACATATAATTGATCCTTATAAATACATATTTTTATGGTTTGAGTTTATGTAAATCTTTTTATCATTTTTGTTTTTTTTATAAATATTTTGTTTTGTTTTTTGTCTTTATTATTTTATTTTAAATTTTATAAAATTAATTTTTATTGAAATCCTTACAAATTTTATATCATCAATAATTAAAGGATTAAAATTACGTATTATATATTATAAGAATTATTCAATAAAAATTAATTTTACAAAGATTGAAAAAAAATGAAAAACAAAAAAAAAATATTTGCAAGCCTAAATTCAAAAAAATATATAAATATTAATATAAAGATCAATCATATATTTAAGTTAATAAATAATAATAAAATATTATTTTTCTTCTGATTATCATATTTTTTTAATATGTAAAAAAGTTAAAACGTCCCTCATTTTGTAATTAATGGATTAATAAAATAATATAATAATATAAAGAGGGATACACGTCATGATGTGGTGTATAAAATGCCTGATAAGCAGTCACACCACACTTGCCTCCATTTATCACAGAGCTAGCACGTACTGTGTGTTTGTATTCCTTTTTTGGTATAATTTGTGTTCGTATTACTTTTTTTTTTGACAACGTGTTGGTATTATATTCTACCCATAACTTAACATTATTAATTAGTAATAAATATCATTATCATTATTCCTTACCATATCTTAAATCATAATTCCCCACCATATCGTATAAATCATAACACCACCATCACTTTCAGAGTCACTGTTTTTTCAGTAGGGTTTTTCTTTATATCCCCTTTTTCTTTTCTCAACACCTGGAAAACGATTTCAGTTATAGATAGAGAAAAATAACTTAGAGAGAGAAAGTTAATTCATTATTCAATGGATGCGCACGCTGTGCATTTGGCTATGGCGGCGCTCGTCGGAGCTTCAATCGTTGCCGTATCGGCGTACTACATGCACCGCAAGACGTTAGCGCAGCTTATGGAGTTCGCACGGGCGGTTGAGCTTGACGGCGGTTCCGACGGCGGCGATTCTCCGCTGCATTCAAAGAAACGGCGCGGTGGTTCTAAGAGGAGGATGAACGGCAGTTATCAGCGCTTCTCGGCTTCGTTGCCGGATGTTATGGCCATTTCTTTTGGACTCGACGGTAATGGAACGATGCACGTCGAAGGGATTCCGGCAGGGTTACCTCGGTTGCAAACACTCCGTGAAGGTATTGTTATTCACTTATTTGAGAGTTTTTTTGATGAAATTGAGTTATGTTACTGATTATTGAGTTGAAAAGTTTACATGATGAACGAATTCTTTTTTCTTTTTTCGATGAATGACGAAGGAAAATATTATAAACACAATTTTGAATTCATTCATTTATTTGATATTATATTAAGATAATTTTAGCTGTAAAGAAAAGAAAGACTAAAGTTGTAGAAATCATTTAAAAAATTATTCATGTAATTAAGATAATTTGTTTATTTGATATTATATTAAGATAATTTTAGCTGTAAAGAAATCTAAATTTTAATGGCATGATTTTCTTTACATATCTTCACTTCCATCAATTATTGAAATCATTTAAAAAATATTCATATAAGTAATTAATTTTATCGATTTTCAATTTGTTTCTTATTTCATATGGATTGTCGAAGCTAGCGCGATGGTGAATTGTAATTTGTAAACATCTTTTCCACTTTTCGTTTTATTACAAATAGTCTCCAATTGACAATGAAGCACCGAAGTTGACACTAGACTCGATGCTGACACACACGTCGATTGCATGTGCCAGTGTCGTGTTGGTGTTGGAAATTGTTAGGCATCAAACAAATCTTCCATCAGAATTGTCGGTGGTAGAGAGCCAATGGGTGATGAAATAGAAATCATATAACTTTCAAAAGGAAAACCGATGTCTAAGAGAGAAGAAAGTATAAGGGAATAAACTGAAGCATTGGAATAATTAGATGATTGAAAAGTTTATTCCCTTTCTCAATAATTTCTCTTGGTGGGTCAATCTTCCTGGACCACATTCCTTTGCCAACACAGCTGGAATTCAACTATACCACTATTGTAGAGATCGTTGTTTTCTTTAAGGAATTATGATTTTTATGCTTTGTTTAATCATTATTAGTATGCCCAAGTGTCCGTAATCCGTAGAAATAAAATATATTTCTGATCCTTTCCTGTTTTTAACTGTGAAGGTGCTAGGATTATTTTGTAGTAGAGTAGCATCAACATATGGCTTTGGAGGAAAAGGGTGGGGAGAGGATTTAAAAGCATTCATGTTAGATTACTGCCGCATTTGCACATCTTTCTGATTCAACACCTGCATAAATGCATGACCTGTCTAACTGAAAGTGTGAATCTCAATAATTTTTGTGACTGATATATATTTATCTTACAGGAAAATCGGCGAACGGAGGTTCATTTATAAGAAATATTGTAAGACCGACTTCTCCCAAGTCTCCTGTTGCAAGTGCCAGTGCCTTTGAAAGTGTAGAGGGATCAGATGATGAAGAAAATTTGACAGATGGAGCCAAACTGGATACTACATATTTGCTTACAAATGGAAATGTAGTAAGTCTTTAATGCACCCTTCGAATGAAGTTTACCATACATTTGATATTCTGTATAAAAAGAAAGCTTACTCTTGAGATGATAAGAAACTGTCCCAATCTTTCTTTCTCCCCTCTTTCTTAATACCTCCCCTGCCCTTCCTCCTCCCATGGGCTTACAATTTTAACATTTTTCCTGTTAATTTTCCGCCATGCTTTGATCATCACATAATGCAAGTTTCAATATGCTTTAAAGTATTGAATTTGAATTATCTCTGATTTTGAATTTGAAATCACCTGTGTGCAGGGTGGAGAAGGTAAAAATCCATACGAGACTTTGCCTAATCATGTTAATACTAATGGAGAGCAGATGACAATCGCTGCTTCAAATATGATCCGATCTCATAGTATTTCTGGTGACCTGCATGGTGTGCAGCCTGACCCAATAGCAGCTGACATTCTGAGGAAAGAGCCAGAGCAAGAAATTTTTGCTCGATTGAAAATTACTCCTATGGGTATGAATTGTGAGATATTGGTCATTCTCTTGAATGCAAATATATTGATCTAGATGGTTTTCTCATGGCATGCACAATCCATTTCCTTCAAACATTTTTTTGTTGCTGAAAACAGTTGCAATTCTAGAAAATCATTTTCCTAACACTAATTTTTATATTTTCTGTTCAGAGGCTCCATCATCTGATGAAGTTGAATCCTATGTGATTCTTCAAGAATGCCTTGAAATGAGGAAAAGATATGTTTTTCAAGAAGCAGTTGCTCCATGGGAGAAAGAAGTTATATCTGACCCCTGTACTCCAAAACCTAACCTAGAGCCATTCTTTTACACACCAGAAGGGAAATCTGATGTAAGTTATTTTTATATTTTCAACCTGGGAAAAGTTGGATCTCCTCATTTTTTCCTTTGATTAAATGAGTGTCATCTCTGTTGTGCCACAGCATTACTTTAAAATGGAGGATGGAGTTATTCATGTATATCCAAATAGAGACTGTAAGTTAAATTTGGAGCATGTTTGTAAATTTTGATGAACCCCTGTAACTGGGTTTTTTATGCATGTTTATCTATTACTTGCAGCCAAAGAAGAGCTTTTTCCTGTTGCCGATGCAACTACATTTTTCACTGACCTTCATCATATACTTCGAGTTATAGCAGCAGGGAATATCAGATCTTTATGCCATCACAGGCTTAATCTTCTAGAACAAGTAAATACATATCAAAATTACTGAACATAAAAAATATACTGCAGCCTATGTTTGTTTCGAGTTACAGATAAGAATTTGTGTGTGTATTCAGAAATTCAATCTTCATTTGATGCTCAATGCGGATAGGGAATTTCTTGCCCAAAAAAGTGCTCCACACCGAGACTTCTATAATGTTAGAAAAGTGGATACACATGTCCACCACTCAGCATGCATGAATCAGAAACATCTTTTAAGATTCATAAAGTCAAAGCTGAGGAAAGAGCCTGATGAGGTGACAGTTTGAAACTCTTTGTCCCTGCAATATACATACTTTGCAGTAACCTTTTTATTTTTTTTATTGGATGTCAACATTGAACTTAAGGAAGAAGATAATATAAAAAATTCACTTCTTTTTTGAAATATAAATGTTTTGGCATGTTTTAATGAGCATTAAATGTAATATTGTACTTAAGATTATATTTCTGCAACCTATGAATGGAATGGGAAATATTACAGGGATGCTCAAAATGATTGCATCCTGTCATTAAATGCAAAAGTAAATATCATATGCATTGCTCTATGATTTTTATATTATTGATTATTTAAATTATATTTTAGGAAGTGACATGAATACTAATGTATATTTTAACATTCTTCAGGTTGTAATATTTCGAGATGGAACATATCTGACGTTGAAAGAGGTTTTTGAGAGTCTAGATTTAACTGGGTAATGAACTTCTATAATTTAAATTGTAACTATAATTATGATTGAAATTTGCTGGAAATAAATTTCATTTATTAATCTTGTTTTTGAACTTATTTTAACAGATATGATCTCAATGTTGACCTTTTGGATGTCCACGCAGACAAAAGTACATTTCATCGTTTTGACAAGTTCAATCTTAAATACAATCCTTGTGGTCAAAGTAGGCTCAGGGAGATATTCTTGAAACAGGATAATCTCATTCAAGGTAATTTTTTATTTTTGGTATGACACATTTGAAGTCATCACAACTTTGTGCTAGCTTTTAACCATAGCCAATTTGGCACAAATAAGGTAAACAGATATGTACTTGATGATGTGTTGGATGTGCTACAAAATACGACACAGGTGAAACGAAGTAGATGAAAACCTGTGTTTCCACTTGTTGAAACGAAGTAGATGAAAATAAATTGGGTTAGTTGTATCTGTAGTTTGTTAAATGGGCGATTTTGGTCTCCAAAAGTTTTGATAATTGATGACTTACTGGTATGAAAAAGCCAAGAATGGGGATGGAGAGAGAATATGACTGGCACTAGTTGGTTTGAGGATGGAGATCAGGGTGAATGTATGGGGATTGTAGATCAGTGGTGCTAAACTACATCTGGAATAAAGGGAAGGGGTCACACTCACACCAGGTCTAGGACAAAGGTCAGTATGGGCATATTCTATTTGGGACATAAGTGACATTAGATCACATTTAGGACAAAGGTGTTGAAGAAATCACTGGCATTAGAGGCATTATAGATGCAGCTTGGAAGGTGAATGCTGGCTGGCTTAATGGTGGATACTAACATCCAGAATTAAGCAAAATTTGTTGGAAGGGGGTGAGGTCGATATGCAGAGAGGACAATGAGGTGAGATGCCAGTGGCTGGTGGCTGTACACGCCCTTACTCAATGTTAAATAGAATGACATCTTTACAGGCTTTAGTGTTGTGTTGACACTAGTGGCATTGTATATTGGATGACCAAAGGTTGCCAAAGATGATGGTTTGGTTTCCCATTTAGACAATAGCAGATCTAAACAAACAATGGTGCCGAGGAAAGATAAAAGGAAGTACGTCTACATGAGTGCACTTGGAAGGTTGTCGATGGTTTGTTCATTTGCTGCAAAGCTTCTTAAATAGTTGTTGCATGATTGTCGATGGTAAAATAGTTGTGAAATAGCACATTTGGGAGCGTAAAGCAAGGACGGGGGTGGTGGCAGTGATGTCAAAAAAGCCGCTGACATGAACCAGGAAGTGAGGGTTTCAAAAGGAAAACAAGAGAGATGGTTAATCTGAATGAAGATAATAATCATGGAATTGATGTTGATCTCTTAATTTCAGAGAACTCACAAAGGATTGTACCAATTTGATATTATATTTTATGAATTATATTGCTAATTTTCATCAATTATATTATATATTTACAACTATGACAAATAGATAAAATTATACAATTAAAACAATAATTAACTTTAGTGATTATCATGTTCTAAAAGTTCCCAAATATGCTCCACAAAGTATGTTATATATATTTTTTGTAGAAGCCTCTTTCCTCAATAGGTACTCTCTTTGTTCACTCGCCATTGGGGGTAGCTTACACGTTTTACTCCTTAATAGGTAAAGCATTCCCCATTTGGGATGCTCTAAGAGATCAGCTAAAATACACTAAAATGTTCTAAGGTTCAATATAGATTTGTGAGATATTTCCACAATTTGGAAGAAAATGACAAGACAAACGCTTGGCAGGTTTCTGGTCCGGTGATTTTTTTGCAATCTAATAAATATATTTTATTGATTGAGTCCATATGGTCTTTTATAGTTACAAAAACAATGAAGTCATTTCATGCTAAGGTTGGGTCATCTACATGAATTAGACAATGCCATAATGTCCTATCGTATGTAATAATCTGTAGTTATGGAGGTTATTTTAATGAAGCCAGAAAGTTATATTGTCTAATACTATTTTATACCTGTAGGAATTGATTATATTATATAATTTACTAAATTTTGCATAAGATGGATGCACCAGAAGTTCTTGTTATGTATTATTTATTGTACATTTTATTATTTGGGTCAATGAGGTGCAAGGGGGACAAATGGAAATATTTTATACATGGATTACTCTGGTAGGAGGATAAGATTTGTTGAAAACTGTATAATAAGGTTTGAATTTGAATTTTGAATTTTAAACAGCCATGGTGGTCAGTTTGAAAATGGTTTAAGATTGTGTTTTTAAGTTCAACTGCCACCTGTGGGTTAATGAACTAGTGGAAGAAAGCAAAAGTGGAAAGACTTGAAAAAACAGTTCCTAGCTATAATAAAAATGTATTAATGCTCATTTTGGAGATTATTGTCACTAGTTATGTTAATTTCTTAACATCTTTGCTCACATTGACTAGGTCGTTTTCTCGGGGAGCTCACAAAGCAAGTGTTTTCTGATCTTGGTGCCAGTAAATATCAGGTGCTATAGTTATACTGAATCATTATTTAAAATTTCTTTGACCATTTTAGAAAATATAAAATTCTAATAGATCATAGTTTTTCTTTTTTTATTATGATCTTCTGTATTTGGGCTTCTTAGCTTCTATCATTAACCATAAACTTGGACTGGTTTATTTCTATTTTACTCATGTTAATGCCTCCAACTTGAATGTGCCACATTGGCTCATACACATGTAATCTTTATTTCAGTTCCGTTTAAGGCAGATGGTAGTAGAACTTTCTTGTGGGTGTACAATTATTTTAAAAGACACTTTTTGTTAAATTGCATTACAAAGATATCTACTAAAATTTCCTTTTTCCAATTGTTATTGGCGATGCCTTTCTTTAGCCTCAGTATTTGTGCTCATAACACTTGTTACAATATTCTCTGGAAGCATTTCAAATCGTTGGTAGGTTTATAATTGTAATAATCTTTTATTCATTTTTTTTAACCTTTGAAAAACTAGTAGTAACCAGTTAAGGCAGTTATTGCTTTTTTTCCTTCTTACAAATATAAAGAATAGATTTGGCGTTTGTTCATGTTTGTATTTATAATGGTTTTCCATTTCCCTGCCTAATGGTACAAGTCTTTGTTGTTGTGAATAATAATTTACCATTATTTATTTATAATGGTTTCCCATTTCCCTCCTATATTGTTATTAACTCAGGCATATTTGTACCTAATTCGTTCACAGATGGCTGAATATAGAATATCAATATATGGGAGGAAGCAAAGTGAGTGGGACCAACTAGCCAGTTGGATAGTGAATAATGATTTGTACAGTGAGAATGTTGTTTGGTTGATTCAGGTATTCTCTAGTCATGTGCTTAAATCACTGATTAGTTTTATTTGTTAGAATGGTATAATGAAAATTTATTGTTAACTGTTAATTCCACAATTGCATAAATCAGTAATATCTATAGTTGTCAATTTCACAGTTTTAAGTTTCATTTTATAATTGGTGCTTGTCTCTTCACATTGAGTTTAAGATTTTTAGGTTAAACATTATTCCAAATCTGTAAATCATTCTGTTGATGTTCCTTTTAGGATTCTTAGTATCTGGTAGTTTTTCAAGAACTTTTCCATTTATGGTTTATTTTGTTCAGAGATTTTGTTTTTTTTTTTGTCAATTAGATGCCAGTTCTTATAAATATCTGTCTTGCAGCTTCCCCGATTGTATAATGTGTACAAGGAAATGGGAATTGTGACCTCATTCCAGAACATGCTTGACAATATCTTCATTCCACTTTTTGAGGTTACTGTTGACCCTGATTCACATCCTCAGCTGCATGTTTTCTTGAAACAGGTTTTGCCTTTATCTCCATTCTATAGTATTGTTTAATTTTGAAGTTAAACATTCATTTTCTTTTCTCCGAAGATACAAGTGACAGTGTGGTCCCTCAATAATAAATATTTTGTAATGACCCATCTTTTCACTTATGACATAAAATTAATCCTCTGATGGGGATCAGTTTGATATTGAAGCAACAGATTGAAAATGAATGACCATTTTATTATATTTATTAATCAAGGATCAAACTAATGACACTATTTTAAGGATTGAATTAGTGACTCTACTAGTTTTATACTACACTGTACGGATTCTGCCTTTATGGCTACTTTTAGAACTGTTTTATTACCTATACACTAATAAAGCATTTAAAGGAGTGTAAATGCCTATAACTATGCATTGCATAAACAAGTTTATTTATGCAGTATCAGTCATTGTCATTTAATAGTATCATTTAGTAGTTGTTATTTGTTTTCATTTTTAAGGTTGTTGGGTTGGATTTGGTGGATGATGAAAGCAAACCTGAAAGACGGCCAACAAAACACATGCCCACGCCTGTTCAATGGACTAATGTATTTAATCCGGCATATTCATACTATGTGTATTACTGTTACGCAAATCTGTACACCTTAAACAAGGTATGTAATTTTTCACCAGAATGACTCTAAATTGTTGCTGGAGTTTTGGGCGCTTAGTTCACAAAAAGGTGTAAAAAATAACAAAAGGGGAATTGACTGGGGATGGTCTTTTAACCTCTGTTAGTAATGTATTCTTTGTAATAGCTTAAGCTGCACTTGCACATCTCCCATATCATATTGTTTTTATGTTAGCAGTTCTGATCTGACTATCAGTATAGTCTATGCACGTTGTTTTTGCTTTCTGTAGTGACCACAAACCACCTTCAACATGTATTTCAAGCTTTAAATGCCTCTAACTTCATGAATATTTGTACTTTTTGATTTTGTTTCGACACTTGTTCTAATATTATAATATTTCCAGCTTCGTGAATCAAAGGGACTGACTACAATCAAATTCCGTCCTCATTCTGGAGAGGTATATATTGGAGTATATTTTGTGTTAATTAATTGTGCTGTGGTAACCTGATCGCATCATTGTCTTTAGGCTGGTGATATTGACCACCTTGCTGCTACCTTCCTTACGGCTCATAACATTGCCCATGGAATCAACTTGAGAAAATCGCCTGTGCTTCAATATTTATATTATTTGGCCCAGGTTTGGCTCTATTGTTAACTGATTATTACTTGGTTATGATAAATGCAACAACTACTTATGTTTAGGTGGGTACTTTTTTTTTACAGATTGGACTGGCAATGTCTCCTCTGAGCAATAACTCTCTATTTTTAGACTACCATCGAAACCCTTTTCCTGTGTTTTTCTTGCGGGGTTTGAATGTATCACTTTCTACTGATGATCCACTCCAAATTCACTTAACAAAGGAACCGTTGGTTGAAGAGTATAGTATAGCTGCTTCTGTGAGATCTCTTTCTCTCTCTACCTGTGCACATGTGTTCTACCTATTGACAATGCTTACCATTTAGACATGTTCTTCCTTTACAGGTGTGGAAATTGAGCTCATGTGATTTATGTGAGATTGCCCGTAATTCAGTTTATCAATCAGGTTTCTCACATGCTTTAAAGGTACACTTTTTATCTGATTCTCCCGTGAATGAAATCATCTGCCACCAAGGAATTCTTTATGTTTTATTTTACATGTTCTGAGCGAAATCCACAAAGAGTTGTCTTAGACGAGCATTACCTAATGCACAATATCAATACTCAATATGATTATCTTAATGTATTGTACTCCATTCATGTTCAATATTTATTTTGAAATTTTCATTCTCAGAATTGTGAGGCAATTATTTGTAGCAAAAAAAAAAAAGGAATAAAAAAATTATTTTCTGCAACCTCCTATAGTTACTTATTTATATCTTGAACAAAATATGGGTCAATGAACCATGTGTTGATAACATCGAAGTATTTGAAACTGAATTTTTTTAGCTGTTACGTGATATGGGAAATATATCTTCTCAAATTTTAGTCTCATTCAAGAGTATTTTAAATTATCTCTCGGAACCACTTTTTATTTTAGATTATCCAATACGATTAGTTTCTAAATATCTATTTTAATATTAATGTTACATTCCCCTCTTTTATTTCAATTCTTAAGAGTCTAGTATTAGTATAAATAAGTGCAGTGCTTTGTCTTTTATCCTCAACATTATATCAAACTATAAAAATAAAGTCTTTATTTGTTTATCTTTCTCCGTTATCGGCATCTCTATGTGTGCCTTGTAGCCGTTCAGATGAATTTTCTGTTCAACATTAAAAAACAACAAAATTTGTCGCCCACATCAAGAGGTCATAGGTTACAAAGATTCTTGATGGGAAAAGTTTAATTTACTACTTTACCCCATTGAACTTAGGTTCTAGATTCAAGAAACTAAAAAATGGCTATTTACATTATTAGTTTGATGTTAATATGAAAGGATAAAAAAAATATTAAAGGGTCCAAATGCACAATTCAGAAAGTTTGGGGTTTGCATTGCACTATTTTGTAGTTTGAGGACCTAAACACAACCCTAAGTTGGAGTGGTCAACTTGGAATTTTCACTTTTATTTTATGAAATGAAACAATATTTCTGAATCCATACTGGGTTACCACATGAATTATGCATATACTTCTTTTGGAGTGTTAGTATAACATTAAAAGGTGTAATGATTATGATGGTAGGTAGGTCTTTATATCATGAATGAGGCTATTTAGTATGAGCAATTTTTTAAAGAAACACAAGAATGATACTTGTCAGTTTATTTATTAGAAGTCAGTCAAAGAGTCATTCTCATACTTAGTGGAAAACATGAGAGTGCAGGTGGAAGAAAACTGTTCCTATAATTTTGTATGTTTTCGTTATTTGTACTTTCTTACGGTATATTATTTCCCTTATATAAATGTGAATCTTATGCTATTTAATAGAGTTGTAAAGTGCCGTAAAAAAATATATAGTTACAAAGATAACTGTATTCTTCTCAACTGATCGGTGTCTTGTTTCAGTCACATTGGATTGGTAAGGAATACTACAAGAGAGGGCCGAATGGAAATGACATTCACAGAACAAACGTTCCTCACATTCGATTAGAATTCCGTGACACGGTATGGGTTCATTAATGGTTACACTACATATAGCTTTTTCTTTGCTGTTAATTTCTCGTGTCACTGAGTTTAATAATTAATGTTTGATTAATTTTCATGTATGATTAAATATGCTTCTATAAACAAGTCGGAACTGCTAAGGTGTTGGAAATAAAATTTCATTAAATTATATAAATTATTTGAAGAAAATATGCTTTGTAAATTAGAGTAACATCATTCTAATAGTCCTTCAGACACCAATGCAATACTATGTTAAACTAAAAGGACCAATCCTTGGAAAACCAAGACAATTTACTTTTGATTAGTAAAAACTATTAAGTATTAAATTCTAAATAACTGAAAAATATATGAACCACTATTTAATGGTAAACTTAAATAGTGTGATTTGTTATGTGTTGATAACGGGAATCACACATTGGATTGCTATCTTTGCAGATTTGGAGGGAGGAGATGCAACAGGTTTATTTGGGGAAATCCATCATTCCTGAAGACATAGAAAAATAGTGTGGCAGAGGCCTGTATTTCATACATGAGCGCTGGAAATTGTGAATAGGTTCCACTTTCTTATTTCCTTGTTCCTTTTCATATACTTTGATGGTTTACACAATGTTTTAAAAAACGGACAGTTGAACCCGTCAAACCATGAACCATGAACAGACACACTATGGTTAGGTTATTTGAGCGGTTTGGATGTCTGGTTTGTTTTTTAAAACATTGGGTTTACGTAATTGAAATTGGCTATTCTTGACCCTTGCTCCAGAGTTTACTAAATGTGTGTTCACTTGTAGGGGAAGAAAGTGAGTTCCTCAAACCCATTCAACCTCAGATATCCTGAGATTGAAGATGTTACAACACTGGGTCGATGACATGAACCTGATATATAATAACTAAAGATCCCTGAATTATATCAACGTATAGCCCTGGGAAAGTGTTCTGTTAATATATTATTAATTTAGGCAAGAATTTTAAATGGCAACTGTTGATGCATGTTGCTGTTAGAAATATTATTGAAAATAATAATAATGCTGTTAGAAATATTAATTAATATGATCTTTTGAAGAGGGAGATTCTCTCAAAATTTTGATTCCCGGTGCTTGTTAGTAGTTGAAAACTGATGGGCCTATATTACAAGTTTTATTTTATTGTACTTGTTCTATATTACAAATTTTATTTAGACTGGTGACGTAATACGGTCGCTGAAAGTAGAATGCCAAAATATATTGATTGGCTTAGTACGGAATAATATATTTGTCTCAAACCATTTTGTTCGTTCAAAGATGTTGAATTCCCAAAACAGCTTAAAGGCGACCAATGATCTTTGAAACAAAAAGGGTTGTGAAGTTTTGTTCTAATAAAGTTATTTATTATATTGGAAAAATGATAGTTATATTTAAGTAGCTATTCAACTTGTTATGATTATTATTTTAATTTCTTAGTAGATTCATTTTTCTCCGAAGTAACGAGTCCGATATAATGGATCCAAAAAATTGTTTGATTTTAAATTTTAATAATTGTGAACCTTGTGCAGCAGAAGTATCTTGTGTGGGTGAAGCTTGATATTTTTTTTATTTTTTTATTTTTTTATTTTTTTTATAGAAACACCAATAAAAAAAATTGTTTTGGTAAAAAGAAATTGAAGTTTTAACATGTCTTTGTGTTTTTTCTCAAAGCACAAAATGATTGAATGTTGTATAAAAAACATTATTGAAATACATTGTCTTGGTTTTGGTTGTGGATAATTAATTTGTTTAGAGATTATAGTTTTCATTCCAAAATTAGGTAGGGACATGCAGTGATCACTAATAGTTTATTTGATCCAGCAAACACTGCTTTTTGCCACACATATCCAATTGACAAAACTTATTTTGTTTCAAAAATATTTTGACAAATTTTTGTAATATAAATTGTTTATTTTATCCTCCTTGTTTAGAGATTATAATTCTCATTCAAACCACCTAATATCACCGTAACGTTTTTAAGATAAAAAACATTCTAACATTAGACATCGACATTACATATACAAAACATATTACTTGAAAATGAAGGAAGAACCTCCTAGATTCATATATACCTTCATTTCACCTAAAGATACCTATGATTAGACTTGTCATTGTCACTATGCTAGCTAATTATTACAACTAAAACACACAACAAACACAACCTAAACCATATTTTGA
Organism: Cicer pinnatifidum; assembly: GCA_037974775.1. Classification (NCBI taxonomy): domain Eukaryota; kingdom Viridiplantae; phylum Streptophyta; class Magnoliopsida; order Fabales; family Fabaceae; genus Cicer; species Cicer pinnatifidum. The sequence continues at coordinate 27,762,011 of JBBPBR010000003.1, read as the reverse complement.
CAAACATTTTAGTATAGCTAGCATAAGAGTTAACACACATGCAAGATCACTTGTTCTGGTTCCTACCAGAACCAGTTTTGAACTTGGATTCATCAATGTCAATACCTTCCTCTTCAGCACGCTCTTCACCTGATTTGTCCATAGTGCTCAATCCACCTTTACGACCCATCTCCTGATACCCTTCTTTCCCAAGTTGTTCTTTCCTTGTCTGCCCTCCCTTGCTCCTCCCTTCATTTACACAATAATCACCAAAAATAATTTCAACTTGTTGATCCAAAAAAAAAAAAAACAAAACAACAAAGACCAAATACACAATAATAATAAAAACAATGGGAATTGTAGCAAAAAAAATGACAATCACACAAAATAAAAAACTAAAATATATATATAAATAAATTAAAACTTGTCCTAAAACAACTTAACTAAAAATAAACATTTTGATAATTTGTAACTGAAATAATAATTTTTAACACAAATTTTTTGCTTAACAAATGTAACCCAAATAAAATTTGAAACACTATTTATTATTTAATTTTTTGTATATTAAGTTGGATTAGTTAAAACTTGTCCTTCTTTTTGTAACACAAACATTTTGCTTAACAAAGATACCAATATAAAATTGAAACAATTTTTAATACTAAAATTTTTGCATTAATTTTAGTTGAAACATTAAACTTGAAAAAAAAACCATTCTCAACATATTATAGACAGAATGTGAGAAGTAAATATATGGATTTATTTATCATATTATAATTATAATATATGTAACCTTCAGCAAGATGTTCTTGAGCCTCAAGGCTTTTGCCTCCAGTACCACCAGGAACAACAGTCTCTCCTTGCCTTGCTTTCTCATCAAGCTCTTGTCGGTTTTGTTGAGATGCCATTTTCCTCAAAACTTTGGATTGGTTGATAATGCTATGTAATGTCAGTTTCTTGATCAGTACTCAAGCTAGGTGATTAAAAGAAATGTTTTAAGGGGTTTATATAGAAAACAAAGTATAAAAATAATTAATATTGCATGGATTGATCTTTATCTTTAGGGTGAGTGGTAATATTTGAGAAATAACCAAAATATGACAACAAGGTAAATAATGAAAAGAGTGGTTATTAAGTGACATGTGTAACAAACGCGGCGAAGGTGGAAACAAGACACGCGTGATTTTGGAACTATTCTAATGACACGTACGAGCTCTAGAGCTTAGTGATTTTGCTTTGTTCCGGTTATCTCACAGAAATTGTATGATAAATTAGTTTTTACTTTGTGTGTGGAAATCGAGAGAAATTATACTACTATTCAAATTAATATTTAACTTTTAACATATATGGTACATTATATACGGGCACTTCTAATAAATACGTAAAAAAAGTTATATATGGGACAATTCCCTTTAAAAATAAATTGAACAATATCTATTATTAATTTTTAACTGAATAATTATTATTTTACATATAATTAATTATAAATAATTATAATAATAATTATTAATTTATTCACTTCATTTATTTTTTTTAGAGGTATCAAATATATTAAACAATATATTTATATAATAGCTTTCAATTTTAAGTATAAATAAAAGTGAGCTAAATAGAATATAAGAACATAATTTATTTAATTCAAAATTTAAATAACAAATATCAATTATCCCAACAACACAAGGAGTTGTAAAATAGAGTAATAAGAAAAATATTTTTAAGATGTTCTTAACTATATTTAGTGTGTTAAGTTGAAAAAGTCATCTAATTAGTAACTTTTAAATTTACTCGTAATATAATGAAA
>JBBPBR010000003.1:27736436-27758329 GCA_037974775.1 Cicer pinnatifidum | reverse complement strand
TTTTTAATTTTTTTCTAATATTTTTTTGAAAAAAAAATCTCAAAATCAGAATCAGAATCGTTTTAGAATTTTAGGGATTTAGGATTTTAGGAGTTAAATAGATAAAAATCAAATTCAAATATAAAACATAAGTGGTTATCATTCATAAATAAACTAAATTATAACCATATGATTTTAATCGGATATTTAAAATAGATTTAGATCCGATTTTAGATTTGGGTCTCATAACCGAATTTTTTGCACAACCCTAATTCTGACTCTCTTAATTCTTCAATAACCAACCTAAACTAAATCAATCATAATTAAGATTTGCATTGCAATAGTTAATAAATAACTCTACTCTTAAATTATATATGGTTACATAAAATATTTTGGGCATATTATTTGTACTAACTTTTGAAATAAATAAAAAATAAGAATGGAGATAATAATAAAATGTTGAAAAATAGAAAAATTGATAGAAATTTTGTTTGTTTTGATAGAATTTTGTCATCAATGAATTATAAGCTCTAAATTTGTGAGAAGAATTTTCAAAATATTTGGGAAACCACTTGAAGAATCAGCTGCTGATTTTTTGGTTAACCAAGCTAAAGCTAACCCTGGAAAAATTACAGTGGTGGCATTGGGCCCTCTTACAAATATTGCGTACGATATGTGTGCAATTTCCGATAGAGCTATATTATTTTGACACAAAATTGATAGTAAACTTTGACAATAATTTGTATGGTGAAAGTATGATTAATTACGTTCTGTAGATGATTAATGAATATTAAAATTCATTAATCATCCATTAAATAATTAATTGTGATTATGAACGTCATTAACCATAGTTTTCATGTGTATATTTGAGCAAAATCGTAGTTAATAAATGTCACATATATTTGAACATCTGAAAATCATATATATGTGAACACAATTTGAATTATTAATGGATATCATGCATATGTGAACACCTAAAAATTATGGTTAATTACATTTAGTTCATGGTTAATCAATTGTGACACCTTATTATATTTATTAATTATTTATTGGATTTAAGTAATTACATATTTGAGTTGATCTAACCATTTAAATTGTTGGCGAATTTTGTTCAAAGTATCATTTACGTTTCTAATATGTCACTTATGCAAATGTAAGTATTTCCATTTTTGTATTCAAATTATTTGTATAACCTCCATAAAAATACCATATCATTCGCTGCTGGATCTATCTGACTCTTCAGTTGGATTCGATTCCAGATATTTGGTGATCCATCCAGAGATGCTGCAGATGTTCTTGCAGTTGGAATAAATGTTACTCACCAAGTTGTATTGACAGGTACCTCTTTGCCAAATTCCTATGTCTCTCCTTAATTAAACCGGTATTCTAATAGATGAGAATTAGAATCCTTTTTTTTATACCTTCATGACCCAACAGCATTGCTTGCAGCTATTGATCCTTCACTTGTAACTTGCACGGAAGGTGCTGTTAGAGTCCAAACCAGTGGCATTATAAGGGGACTTACAATACTCTACAATAAACAGAAAAGGTAAAAAAGATTGGGAGAAACACGTATGGTTGAATTGTTATGTTGAGCTCGCACAGAATGAAAATGCAAAAGATCTTTAGTTTACAACTAAGTGAGCATGTTATTTAAGAGTGTTTTGATTTACTTTCGTTCTTTTTGAACCTTCGTGTAAGGTTTGTTAGATACAAGCAACGTTGATGGCTAGTTTCCAATTTTTTTATTATCAAATTCTACGTTGTACCGTTTCTTTTATCTGTAATGAAACAGAGGAGATTTTCTCTTAAAAAATTTGTACAACTACAATTAAACCAAAGAAAAAATTGCAAAATAGTGATTCAACTATATGAATGTTTAACTAGTGAATCAATCTGCTAGTGACCTAATAAGTTGGTGCCTTAGTCGGGTTGATCACCACTTTGAGTTTTACAAAAATAAAACAAGATGATAAGTTATTAGGTTAAATAAGTTTTTAATTTCAAAACATTTTGTTTATAGATTCTATAAAACAATTCTTAACTTTTTAATCTTTAAATTTTTTATTATTTATAATTGATTTTTTGCAAGTATGTTTATATTATTAACGAGAATCTACTACACAAATTTAGATTTTTTTAACAAAATATGAATTTGTAAGAGAGATGTTTATAATGTACTTAATATGAGTATAATAAATTGTTAAAAAAATTAGAAAAATACATATAAGTTGACTTTATAATAGGGAAAAAAAAAGGAAAACGATAAATTTTAGGAGTTAAAAAGTTAAGATATTTTTTACACGGGATACCAACAAAAATTTTAAACTTTGTAAAGATTAAAAATTTATTTAATCCAAAATTATTATAGTATAAATGAAGTGAAGACTACAATTTTAGATCTCAAATTAATCTATCCATCTTTCGTTTTTCTCTTCTTTTATGTTTGGTTACTTTGAGTGGAATAAGATGAGATGCAAGGAGTTTGCGTTTCAAACTTTCAATTACAATAGGTGCCATGATATAGGAGAAGTCGGTGTTATTCAAGGTAAGTAAGTTGTACATAGGAATGAAATTAAGGCAGACTCATAAGAGCTTACGACTTAATTTATGTCACGCTTACGATAAGTTATACTTTTTTTTTAAACAAATAAGATTAAAACTTCTAAAAAAAGTCTATTAAAGGTCAGGCTACAAGCCACATAATAAGCTTATTAGGTTGGCCTATTCAAATAAATATAAATAATATTTTTTTATTACTATAATTATTATATTAAATTTTGATCTTTTTGTTATATATTCAACTTTTAGTAATTTACGCATATTAACCTTATTATTATAAAATAGAATTGAGGTAGGAAATGTATAAAGTCATATTCTTCAAAATGTCACGTTAAATATCAAAATAAAACTTAATTTCATTGATATGTTTGATTACTTATTCAAAAATGTTAAAATAAAATAGACTTTTAAGTAGGCTAATAGGTCATACTAGACTTCTATCAAGACTAGACTCATACCTAAAAAGTTTGTTTCTTGAAAGACCAGATTCAAACCTAAAAAGTAAGCCTATGACAAGCTACAAGTCACACTTATACCTTGAATTTTTTGACAAACCAGATTTAGGCCCGACAAAATTTAGCTCGATTCGACCTATTTTCACCCCTAATTGTAGAGCTATAAATTGAAATATTTTGAGAAGATTCTTAGGAGAAGACTGGTCATTAGTATAGTTGTGAATTGAAATTAATCGAGAACATTATTAATAAAAAAGTTCAGTGGACTGGGTGTTACAGTTTGGGTTCAATTGTTGCATTGTTTTTTATATGGTAGAATAATAAACTTATATAAAAGAAAAATGTTATATGTTACACGTTGGGGTGAGAATAGTTTATATCAGACTAGATTTTGAAAGGTTTGAGTATGATATACGATTAATTTTTTATGTTTGAATTTAGTCTACGATCTATCATATGTTTTTTTTTTTCAATTTGATATGGTTTTTTTTAAAGTCTAATTTAGCCTAAAAGTCTATTTAAAAGCTTATTTAAAACTCTATTTAACATTAAAGCATTTAAATTATATATTTTATATTTTTTTAAATAGGTTAAACTAAACTTTTATATATAAGAAAATCTAATAAAATAATAAACATTAGAAAAAATAATAAAACACATTATTATCCTCTAGAAATAAATACTAATATAATATATATATATATATATATATATATATATGATTTTTTATAAATTTGAATCTGATCTATTTAAATTAATATAGTTTAAAAAAAGTCTAAATCTAACATTTTTATTAAGCAAATTAGGTTTAACCATATTTAAGAGCATCTCCAACGGGAGGTAAAATGAGTTCGTCCGCCAGCGTGTAATTACTTAACTTCTAGTTTTTTGTGGGTTTACCGTTGGAGTTGTGCCAAAGTGTCATCACGGTACTGTCAAGAAGGAACGGTGCTTTATAGCAGTTAAATTTTATTAAGTTATTAATAATAATAAATTTATCATTTTTTTATTAATTTATAGCCGTTAACTTCTTTTTAATTTATTAAATAATAATAATTTTGTAACCATTAGCTTTTTTTAGTTAATATACCACCGTTAGTCTTTTTTTTCTTCCTTTAATTACGATTGTTAGCTCATTAATAGGAACAATTTGTTACTCATACTTTTTCTTCACAATTTTTGTTACAGAATTTTATTAAAATTTTTATTAACGGTACTTTTTTATTTATTTTTTCATTTTATTATTTCAAATAAAAATTATTTGTGTCAAATGGATTCAAATCAAAATAATCTTCAACAATCTTCGGACTCGAGAATAAAGAAATTTAAATTTATTATTTACCTTATTATTTTTAATTATTTATGTCATGTATTTAACATTTAATTTTTATTATTGTTATAAAAATTTAAGTTCAATTTTATTTTTATTTAAAATTTTTATTTTTATTTTAAATTAAAATAATGTATAATAATATTAATTAAAATATTTAAATTAATTTATGTCATGTATTTTAAATTAATATTATATTAATGTATAAATTAAAATAATGGAATATAATATGATTTTTTAAAAGTTAAACCGTAAAAAATGAATGAGTTGATTTAGGGTGATGTGGCATAGTAGAACTTGAATCATGTTGAGTTCACCGTTGAAGTAGAAAATGAGTGAATTGCTTCAAGATGATGTGGTACAATGGACCCCATCTAAAAAACTCATATTGAGTTCAGAGTTGGAGATGCTCTAAGTAAGTCAGACCATAACCTTAATAGACCCTAATAGACGATCTCGTCTATCATCCTTTGCAGGTAGATTCTTATCATTTATATTTGAAGAAAAAAAAATCATTGTGCTTTAAAACATCTTTTTAATCAAAGGTTAGACTATTTTCTAGAAATACATAACATGGTGTCTTTCCAACTTCTGTCTCATTCTCACTGTTAGTATTCTGCTTTCACTCTTTCACTATTTTTTAGGCTCCATTGAAAATAGGAACCAAATGTTTTCCCAAGCTTTCAAAATATTAAGACTTCATTTCATTCTTGCCAGAAGATAGGTCTTTTAAATGACAAACAATATTCTAAACTACGAAGAGTTAGAAGCACACTGCTACTATTAGAGTGTTGGGTTGATTGCAAGTCCCACATCCTTTAGTGTGGGAGAATAAGGAGAAGGCCAAGGCTACATATTGGGTTTTGGTCCTTTGTTTTCAAATGCACCAGCACCAGTCAGCATGCAGCACTTTAAGCTTGTATCTGACTTAGTTTAAATATTTGCTTTGTAAGAGTGTGGTTGTATTGGGGTGTTGGGTGTGGGTGAGAGAAGTCTATGTGTTGTAACAATTTTCACATAGTGTTAATTCTCTAAGAGAAGTCTATGTGTTGTAACAATTTTCACATAGTGTTAATTATCTGGTTGCCGGTTTAGGCAGCGGCCGTGGTTTTTTCTCCGGTTTTGGAGTTTCCACGTTATATTCTTGTGTTGTGATTGTGTCTTGATTCTTTTGAACTTATGTTGTTTTTCCCAACAACTGGTATCAGAGCCAGGTTCAGAGGTTCGGTGGGATAATTTTTCTTAGTATGCTCTGTGGTTGCAGTTTTGTCTGATCTTCCACATCAGAAAAGAATTATCCTTGGTATTGTTAGGGGAAAGGTGATACTGTGAAAGTGCTGTTTAGGGAGGTTCTGGCTAAGGAAAGACTTGGTATTTAAGCATGTCTGTTGTGACCCACCTCTCTTTCCTAGGAACTTACCTGGTGCACAATTTACAGTCTGCGTGTAGCTGCTATGTCTTATTCAAGCGTTATGAAGTTTGACATAGAGAAGTTTGATGGAAGAATCAACTTTGGCTTGTGGAAAGTACAAGTCAAGGATGTGCTTATACAATCAAGATTACACAAGGCATATTGTCCAGGTGGAGTAGTATCTGGAAAAAGACTCTGAGACAAGTGCTGACAAGGTCTCCCTTGTTTTGGGAGATGATGGTGTCCTTATGGTATTTCTGCTATACCATGAAAAAGGACAAGTTATTGCTAGTGGATTCAGAATAGCACACGAGCATTGGTTGGCATTGATGCAAGGTGTGTGGTGATGTGTCGATGGCTGAAGAACTTCCTGGAATTCAACATGGGAGTTGCACCATAAATTTCAGCGAGGTTTCGACATGAGAAAATTCTTGGAATGGTTTAGTTCCAAGTGGAGAAAATTCTTGAAATGGTTTAGTTCCAAGTGGAGAAAATCTTGGGATGGTTTAGTTCCAAGTGAAGTGTACTTTTTATGGTGGAGTATGATTGTCGGTAAGACAATGGAAGCGGAAGCTATAACTCTTACAATCAAGGTGGAGATTGTTGGGGTTGATTGCAAGTCCCACATCCTTTAGTGTGGGAGAATAAGGAGAATGTCAAGGCTATATATTGGGTTTTGGTCCTTTGTTTTCAAATGCACCAGCACCAGTCAGCATGCAGCACTTTAAGCTTGTATCTGACTTAGTTTAAATTTGTAAGAGTGTGGTTGTACTGGGGTGTTGGGTGTGGGTGAGAGAAGTCTATGTGTTGTAACAATTTTCACATAGTGTTAATTCTCTGAGAGAAGTCTATGTGTTGTAACAATTTTCACATAGTGTTAATTCTCTAGTTGCCGGTTTAGGCAGCGGCCGTGGTTTTTTCTCCGGTTTTGGAGTTTTCACGTTATATTTTTGTATTGTGATTGTGTCTTGATTCTTTTGAACTTATGCTGTTTTTCCCAACACAGAGACTATTAGCAATGAATTACTTAACAGCACACAATTTCATTGTGCACGAAAACACCTGAGTAGGGAACACTATATTCTGTTGGTACTGTTCTCCAATAAAAAAAAAATGACACGTGTACTTTTTCACGTCACTTGTTTAGCGGAAAATGGTTTGTCACTCTGCATTTCAGTGCTTATCATGTTACTCCACAAATGCATTTTTTTTTTTATGTCAGACTAAAAAAAGGCTCAAGTTTTAGTTACTTTGATTTTGATTTGTTTTGGATTTCTACTTCTAATAATGGGTAGATTCTTTAATTTGGCTTATAGATTGTTTTGGTTCCTTTCTACTTAGTATGAATGGGGTGTTTGAGTAAAACAAATTGACATTTTAAAGGTTCCAAATAAGGGTAAAATATCATGGCGAGCAGTCATCAGAAGTGACTGGTTGCCGTTCGTAGTTACTAATTGAAAAGAGGCGTTGTTCGTATTTATCGATTGACTTGGAGATATGTCATCTTTTTGTTGGGGAACAGTACCAACACAATGTATGGTGCTGTATCTACGCTTTTATCCATTAATTTAGTCTATGAAAATCCACTTGTAACATTGTATTCCTACAAATCTCATTTACACAACATATAAAAGAATGGTACTGAAACTAATACCCACTTGCAGTAGAAAAGCAAGAATGCTCCCAAGTTGAGATTAGGTTTCCTTGGTTACAAAAAGTGTAGGGGAAAAGTGCCACTTACGTAATATCAGTCTGTACGTTTTTAATTTTTATCAGTTTCACTCGTGAGGACTAAGGAATACACTTTTCAGTATTGTTTTGAACATTATACAAAGGATTGCGAAACTTGAATGTTCAATATTTGGTGGAAGTACACAAATATTATAACAAAAATAGGATTCACCTAAGAAAAATCAATGCATTTGAATCTCCACGATACATGACTAACACCATCCAATCAAACTAGTAAGTCATTTACTGCATAATTTTACAATAAATTCATTAAAACCTTCGCCAAGTTATAAGAAATATGGAACACCTGTCCTTGGCCCTCTCATCTGATTGTTCTCCTCTGTTTCAGTGAAAAACTTAACTTCTCTCTCCTGTTACAAGAAAACATGCAAGGGTCAGTAACCATAATGCCGATAATAAAACCATGGGAACGTGTAACCACAATCAAACCCATCAACATCCATGTATAAAATATCGTGTATATTATTTATGAGTACTTCCATCACACCACCAATAAATGTTGCAACACTCAAACATGCATATGTTACAATGCAGTCATTTTCATTAGGCCTGTCAGTGAATTATGTGATTTACCACCTTAAGATCAGATCAAATGAATAGTGGGGATGCTGGATTGAAAGACAAAATTCAATTGACAAATCCAGATAATTGTGACCTTCATTGGGGATGTGACCTCTGGCTCAATTTCTGCAGCAAAATCTCCAAAATCTGGACTACATTTGCTGCCCACTATTTTCATTATGTTTTTAGGTCAGATGAATTCCTTATTGAACTTTGATCTATCCTACCTTATTGAACTTTGATCTATCCTACCGGCTGCCTCAAACATTGTCACAGACTCACAACACCCCATTTCTGTCAATGCTTTGAGAAGGCTGCAACCCTATCTTGACCAGCCTTTCCAAGCTCTCTGTTGACTAACCTTGTTGGTGTTGTACCATTCAATTGCCCAAAATCCTACTAAAACAACCATATCTGTTCCACTTATCTCAGACTATTATCTTGTGAAATATAGATCCTGTCATCAGAATTAGGAAGTTTTGATCACTGAGAAACCAGAAGCTCATAGCTGAAAACCTTCCCATGCAACGCCAGTGGCAAATCGTGCAACTTTCCAGTCTGAGCGTGCCATTTCTGCCCTACTATAGTTTCTAGTGTCCTAAAGACCTTTTTCAACATTTTTTGGTCTCTAGTTCATATCTGAGCATGCTTATAGATTATATTGAAGGAAAATAATGATTTGACATTCAATAGTGGTATTTGGTTGAAATCTCTTTTCCACAAGATCAATTTCAGCAAAGTCACTTCCTAGTCTAGTTGTTTGTTCTTTCAGTTCTCTTTCCTTGGCAGTCGGCCCTATATCATTCAAGCCAACTTATCCTTCATCTGTGAGCCATTTTAACCATTTTCATGCAGTGTTTCTACACATCTGTGAAACTTAATGAACTTACAATTTGTGGAGCTTGTTAATTCACCAATTTTCCTGTTAAGTTTGATGCTTCTTATGTTAAGTTGTTTATATATAATAATAAGCGCGACTTACTTCAGCCTGAGGGAATACACTGATAAATACAAAAGTTTTTAGTTTGTGTTTTGTAGTGCAACCAAAATAAAGAGGGAAGGACTGTTTGATGCACATTGAGATACAGTACATGCAAAACATTTCAGTACAAGTAGCGGAGTTACAGTAAAAGTTTTTCATTCTGTCAACTCTTTGGTCATTGATGCACAGAAGTAGTTTCAGGGAGAAAAGGGGGAAGAAAGGACAAGGAAGAAGGGTTAACAAAGAGTAGGATCGGGAAAGAGTTATTAAAAAGTAGAAAAAATTGGATACTTTTTTACTTTAAATCATGTTTATGTGAGGAAAAAAACGTAGTTCCATATGTTACAACTATTTTATGATTTTTAATCTAAAAAAAATGATTTTCGCCTCATGCTTCATCAAACATATAACAAGTATACAGTCCAATCCTTCATTTTGTTTGGAAAATCAAATACACTAGGTCTGTAAAGTCATAGTTAGCATAAAAAATAGTATGTTCTATATGTATCATAATTTATATCACAGTTTGGTTTCGATTGACAAATGTTAGTATATTAGTATGTAAGTATTTCTCCTTCACTAGTTAACTCCTCTAACTCCTTCAATCATAGGCTCACAATTAATCACAGCCTCATTAGTGTATGAAATATATATGTTCATGCATTCCCTCTACATCTCATTTCTTTCCTTTTCTATCTAATCGCATAAATTTCAACATCTACATGAAAATGTGTAACTTCCTATGTAAACGTATTGATATTTAATATGGTTTCTTCGTAAATAGTTTTAGGATTTCAGTTTGTTCAAAGATTAAAGCCATGTTTAACTTTCCTATTTAATCCATCCACACAAAAACCCATGTGCAAGCACAACCCCAAGGCCATGCAAGTTAAAAATAGCCACAACAAACTACAATCTGAATCAGGAGAAGTGTGAATCCTGGGTTAGAGAAACACTGTCCAGCCTCCACGTCATGACTATATTCATATTTTAGACTGATGTAAGCAAGGAGCAGCTTGAAGGAAAAACACAGTTACCATATTCCCCTCTTTTTTTCTTCCCTAATGATCTTTCTTTCACCATCCAATTACAAGAGAAAATCCTCTTAACAATTAAAGCAATCATTTTGAATCAAGAAGAAATAATGGTAAGCATCCAAATTGCTGATGTCGCCAGTACTTGATAAGTATTGGTAACAGTCATTCAAAAGTACTTCCTGTGACACCCTATATGTGACTGAAATATTATACATACATCTGTGTTCCAAGTTCCAACGGTATTGGACTCGCCAACTATCCCCAAGAAGTCATTTTTTGCTGAATAGAACCTCCATCCAAATTTTAAGAATAAAGGCATCTTACTTCCAACAACTATAGGAGTCAAGAGACATGTATTCTCCTCTGTCTCTTGATGTTTTTAATGTTTAAGGCCATACAAGAAAGAAATACTATTGGATGCTATAAAGAAAGGCGGCATGAATGAAAAAGTTCTTCTCATATGTGATATGAGAAAATCAAAGGCACCACATACATCATGAGAGCAAATGATGCAACAATCAAGATGGTCCTGAAAATATACTTAAAAATGAATAAAAAAGCTTTGGGTTACTCACCATATTTTCATTGAAACTAAGAATAGAACCTACATTTCCACAACGGTAACAGTAATTAGGTGCAGACCATACCTGCAAATTTCAAAAGAATTACTTTTCTACTTCAATATTTTCAAATGAAATTAATAATTTCATAAAATTAAAGGCAACAACAGCTACAATGCAAGTTATCCCACAAGGTGGAGTCAGCTAAATGGATTAAACAATGGGAAAAAGCTCATCTCAAATGATTTGGTCTGTAAATTGAGCAAGGGTGTATTGACCCTTGGATACTATTATGGGATAAGATTGAGGGATAGCGGCCACAACCCCGGCTTCTCCAAAATACTCGGCAACGCAGAAGCATTAGTGGCTTGATTCTTCCCTACAATGCTCCCCCAACTATCTCAATAACTGAGAATCTTATACTGCTGCTCCCAATAAGTGCAGTGTGCAAGTTTGAACCCAGGACATTGCAGATGCTCGCCAACCACTAATCTCAAGCTTGCTTCTTGAAACACCGCTTGTTGGTTCTTATTACCTCTATTAATTGGACTAATTTAGACTAGAGCTTATATAGGTCTTTTCACGTGACCGACCAAACCAACTCAAAAGACCAGTTTAATCAAAAAATGAAACATCAAAGTCTTCTTAAACTTTTAAGAGATTCAGATACTTACAGTCACAAGGCCTTCTTTATCTTGGAACATGTACTTAAGTCCTTCTTGTACAAGTTGATGTGCTCGACAAACAAGATCAAGGTTGTTTATGTGATTGAACTGCATGAAAAGAATGTGTCCATAAAATCCGCACATAATGTTCATTCATTTCAATAAGCAACAATTCATTACATTACCTCAGTTGTAACCCGCGATCCGAAAAGCCAACCTGCTCCACGTGGACTGACTGCCCATGTTTCAATATCTTCAGGGTCACTCCACATTAGATCACAAAATGACAGCCAACAATTTAACAAATCATTCTAAATGTTATTACAACTTCCAAATCAAGCTGGAACAATCAAGCTTGAAAAAACTAAGCTACCATTCATGTGTTTGAGAACCCTCTGGATAGTCATAAACCCTTGAATTTTTTTCCCAACATCTTGATTGCAAAAGCAATGGATATTGATTGAATGCACATCACATATTACCAATAATCCTTACAAGAGCAAAACCCATCCTTAAAATGATGAAATCTATATCCATCTCTCATTATAAGTTCCCTTGAGGTGACTAAAGAAAACAGCTTTATTACCAAGTGACAATCATCGCATACGCGGAGATTCTTCATTACATGTATTGGCATCCAAGGTGGCAGATTAAGCAACCCAAAAGCAAAGGCCAGCTTTTCACTGTGGTATTTCTGATTCCTATGAACAGAAGAGTCTACACTAATATATTTTCCTGTATCTTCTATCTTCTTCATCATCTCCTCAAGTTTTATATAAACTTCTTTTATCTGTGGATGATTAGTATCATCTACAGTGAAAACATGTACTCTATTATCAACCTCTATCCAACTACAACCTGGACTCTTTCGAATTCCTTTCGCTTTCATAAGTTTTCTCATATCAGCAACATTTTCTAACTCACCAGTTTCACCATATATATTTGCTAAAAGGACATAGCCTCCAGAATCTTCAACATCTAATTCCATCAACTTCTTTGCAGCAGTTTCTGCTAGTCTCAGATCACGATGGATTCGGCATGCACCTAGCAGAGAACCCCAAACGATCGCATTTGGTTTAAAAGGCATTCCTTCTATCAAATTCTTGGCTTGTTCTAGTAACCCTGCTCGTCCGAGCAGATCTACCATACAAGCGAAGTGTTCATTTGTTGGAGAAATGCCGAAAACTTGAGTCATGGAATCAAAGTAATGTTTCCCTTCGACGACAAGCCCCATGTGGCTGCACCCAGATAAAACAGAAACATAGCTTATATGATCAGGTTTACAATTCGTCCTCAACATATCCTCGAAAGTTTCAATTACTTTCCTACCTAAACCATTTTGAGCAAATGCTGCAAGCATAGCGTTCCAGGAAATCAAATCTTTGGCATCTATTGAGCCGAAAGCATTCTTTGCTTCTTTGATTAGTCCACATCTTGAATACATAGTAATGATACTGTTTGCAACTGAAACATTCGAACTGAGTCCAAACTTTATAGCATGAGATACAACCTGCGTCCCAAGTTTAACTATAGCCAAGTCAGCGCAGGCCCGAATTGAAGTTGTGAAAGTGATCCAATCCGGTTGGACTCCATAGTTCCTCATTGAAACATACAGTTTGAGACCTTCTTCAGAGAAACCATTTTGAACATATGTGCTTAACATCGAGTTCCAAGTTACCGTGTTCCGCTCAGGCATCGTATCAAAATACTCTTGAGCTTTGTCAATGTCTCCACTCCGAGAGAATGCAGTGATCATGGCGGTCCATGATATTGTATTTCTTAGTGGCATTGACCTAAACACAAGGTTAGCTTTGTCGGTATCTCCACACTTTGCATACATTGTAATGATTGCATTCCCTACAGGAACAGAGGAATCCATCCCACTTTTGATTGTATATCCATGAAGTAGTTCCCCAGTAGCAGCATAATTTTGACCTGAACAAACACCAAGAACGGTGGGAAGAATAAATTCATCCAACACCGCAGAAGTCTGTCTCATTTGGTTAAACAATATCAAAGCATCTTCATCAAGGCCAAAATTTGCCACCCCAGCGATCAAACTATTCCACGAAACGTGATCATGTTCCCTTAAACTGTTAAACACACGCTTCGCCAATCCTAAGCATCCACATTTGGCATACATATCTATAAGACCATTTCCCAAAACCAAATCCAAGCCATATTCTGTCCGAATAATCCGAGCATGTAAATGGGCACCCCATTCCAGATCAGAAATTCCGGCACATGCACTGAGCACACTGCCATAAGTCATGAAATTTGGACTAAAGCCCTGATTACACATCTCTACAAACATGGCAAGACATTGAACCCCAAAACCATGTTGAGAGAAAATTGAGATCATCGTGTTCCAAGAAACCTCGTCACGTTCAGGCATTCGGCTAAATATCTGAAAAGCTTTATAAGGTCCATACGTTTGTGAATAACCATAAATCATACTATTCCAACAAAACAAACTTGGTCTTTCAATTTCAAAGAAAACACTCTTGGCCAAACCGATATCTCCACACTTAACATACATACCAACAAGCGAATTCTGTATACAAGTTTGCATTCCAAAACCTAACTTAACAACCAAGGCATGTAACTGAACACCCAACCGAGTATACCCAAGAGAGCCACAAGCTTTCATTACACTAGTAAACGAAAACGGGTCATAATTCCCACCTCGATCATTCGATTCGCGAAGCATTAAACTAAAAGTTTCAACGCTACGAGCATAAATGCCATTTTGAACATAACCAGATATCATAGTAGTCCAAGAAACAGAATCTCTAACTCTGACAGGCATTTCATCAAACAGTTTCTCTGCTTGACTCATTCGACCAGAATCAACTAAAGCATGTATCATTGTATTCCAAGTGAATATGTTACGATGATTGGTCTCTTGAAAAACTTGAAAAGCATCGTGTAATAAGGCACAGTTGGAGTACATGTGGAGAAGATTGTTGAGTAAGAAAAGGGAAGTGTCTAAACCGGAGAGAATAAGTTGAGCATGAAGTTTGCGAGCAATGTGTGGAGATTTGAGAGAGAAGCCACAATGCTTGAAAGCATCGTAAAATTTCTGAGAAATTTGCATGTAAGAAGACATTTATGCAGTGGCGGAGCTCGACTGAAGAGTTTGGGTATGCAGTGGCGGAGCTTGACTGAAGAGTTTGGGTGACCAACATAAAAATATATCGATCATATATTGACGATACAAATCAAACTTAAGATTTAATGTGATCCATATACTTAAATTTTTTTTTGCACAAGCTCGGTTATTATCATTTTCATCTTCCTCTTAATTATTTAAGTTGTTGCTACATATCCACCAAAAGTCTAACAAATTTTGTATAAAGTCACAAGTTACACATGAAATGTTATATCTAATTAAGATGATTGAATTGTGCTTGAACATTTAGTGTCTAAGTGGCATTTGAGTTTGATTGTTGATGTTCCTCGTCCAATGATAACGGAATACATAAAATTTGCAAAAGAGACTAATATATGTGTTTGAACAACTTAATTGATTTTGGGGATATCACATTCATATAATAAGTTGTTGTGACTACATATTTTAGATCCAATTGTGAATAAATATCTTTAAAAGATGGATGATTCTCCTTTTGGAATTCATGTTGCAGTGAATTATGTTATGTCTTCCCCTCTTAAATAAAAAAAAGTTCAAAGCATTTGTAGAAAACGTGAACAATCAATGCAATTTTTTAATTTGGTTGCACATTTGGTGAATCTAGATAAAATTTGACTTATATATATATAATGTTACAGGTTGATTTGAAACATCAAAAGATAGTTGAAGAACTTGAATGGAGAAGAGTCTTTCTCTAGGTGAATTCATCACTAAATGAGGTCTAAAGCGAGTTTCAAAAGCAAGGTTTTTTATAATTTAACAATAATAATATTTTGTTAAAATTACTAATATATTTTTAATTTAAATTTTATCTTTGATTATTTTGATATGCAAAATAATTTACTAAAAAATTGTAATCAATTCCATTTAATATTTATTTTTTAATTTTATAATAAAGCCAAATCATTTAATATTTGTTGAGACATTTTTAATCTTAGACAACAATGAAAAAAGTTAATATCAAAACTTACGACTAAAGAGACTATAAATCAAGAAAAATCAACCCATATATATTTCAAATAAAATAGAGTATAAAAAGGCTATGAAATTAGAAGAAGAAAAAAAAGCAATTAAACTCAACAAATGTAATGGAAGATAATAAGAAAATAAAGTTTGAATCACAAGAGAGTTTAAATAATATATTATGTTTATACAAAAGTAAAATGGATTAAACCAAATCAAGTTAGAGAAAATTATGATTCTAATAACTTCATATTGATCTCAATATCAATGACATTATACAGTTTCTATATTCAGTATCATGACATTAATTGCTATTGATTCAGTCACAGCATATGTATAGCTGTCATGACCGTTTCTTTGTATATGTTTATTATTGTAATTAGTCCTAGCATAATTCTAGGATCTCACATGTACTACAACTGTGTATATAAACACAGTATGTCAAATGTATCAATAAGTCATTTTCTCATACCTTTCTCTCTTGGTATCAGAGCACTTAAGCTTGAAGGCTCTCGATCCAATCATGTCATTCGCTGCTAACACAAATGACCTACCTACAACTGTCTCTGTCAAGCTGGATAGAGATAACTACCTCCTATGGAAGTCACTAGTTCTTCCATTGATTAGAGGATGCAAACTTGATGGTTACATTCTAGGAACCAAAGAATGTCATGAACAGTTTATCTCCACAAATGACACAACTAAGAAAAGCAATCCTGACTATGAAGAGTGGATTGCACATGATCAAGCTCTCCTAGGATGGCTAAGAAATTCAATGGCCATTGACATTGCAACACAGTTGCTGCATTGTGAAACCTCTAAGGAACTTTGGAATGAAGCACAAAATCAAGAACAATCTACCTCAAATCAGAATTTCATAACACCCGCAAAGGAGAAATGAAGATGGATCAATATCTTCTCAAAATGAAGAACCTCTTTGACAAATTAAAACTGTCAGGATCACCAATCTCCAGCTCAGACCTGATAATTCAGACACTGAATGGTCTGGATGCTGATTATAATCCTGTGGTGGTCAAATTATCTGATCAAATCAACCTTACTTGGGTTGATCTACAAGCCCAACTATTGGCATTTGAAAACAGAATGGAACAACTGAACAATTTCAGTAATCTCTCAATGAATGCTTCAGCAAACCTTGCAAGTCAAACTCATTTCAGAAGCAACAAATCTGGGACACGAGGCAACTGGAGAGGTTCTAACTTCAGAGAAGGTAGAGGAAGAGGTAGATCTAAACCAACATGCCAGGTATGTAACAAGATAGGTCACACTATAGTGCAATGTTTTTACCGTTTTGACAAATCATACACAGGCTCAAATCACTATGCTGAGAATAACAAGCAAGAAAATCACATTGCTTTCATAGCCTCACCTTACCACGGTCGGGACTATGAATGGTATTTCGACAGTGGAGCTAACAATCATGTGACTCATCAAAATGAGAAACTCCAAGATCTCAGTGAAAGCAATGGTAAGAATTCTCTGCTAGTTGGCAATGGTAACAGGTTGAGAATATTGGGCTCAGGCTCGACTGAATTAAATAAACTCAACCTGCATTATGTCTTGTATGTCCCTGAAATAACCAAAAACATGTTAAGTATATCTAAATTAACTGCAGACAATAATGCTATTGTTGAATTTGATGCAAACTATTGCTATGTGAAGGACAAAATGACAGGAAATGCATTACTAAAAGGGAAAGTTAAAGATGGATTATATCAACTTTCAAGTTCCAACTCCCAAGTCAATAAAGACCCATGTATCTACATGTCAGTCAAGGAGAATTGACATAGAAAGCTTGGACATCCCAACAATAAAGTCCTGGAAAAGGTGTTGAAGAACTGCAATGTGAAGACATCATCAAATGATCATTTTTCATTATGTGAAGCTTGTCAATTTGGAAAACTTCACTTGTTACCATTTACATCATCCTGTTCTCATGCTAAGGAACCTTTAGATCTAATTCATAGTGATGTATGGGGTCCAGCCCCAATTTTATCTCCATCTAATTTCAAGTACTATGTTCACTTTATTGATGATTTCAGCAGATTCACTTGGATTTTTCCCTTAAAACAAAAATCAGAAACAGTACATGCTTTCACTCAATTCAAAAACATGGTTGAAAATCAGTTTAGCAGGAAAATAAAAATCCTGCAATGTGATGGTGGAGGTGAGTATAAACCAGTTCATAAAATAGCCATAGAGTCATGAATCCAATTTAGAATGTCATGTCCATATACCTCTCAGCAGAATGGTAGAGTAGAAAGAAAACATCGACATGTGGCTGAATTAGGACTCACACTACTAGCACAGGCCAAAATGCCCTTACACTACTGGTGGGAAGCTTTCTCGACCGCAGTTTTTCTTATCAACAGAATGCCCTCATCAGCTAACCCAAATAAAAGTCCATATTCATTATTGTTTGGAAAGGAACCTGACTATGATGCCTTGAAGCCTTTCGGCTGTGCATGCTACCCTTGCCTCAAACCATACAATCAACACAAACTTCAATTCCACACCACTAGGTGTGTGTTCTTGGGATATAGCAACTCTCACAAGGGATATAAGTGCCTCAATTCTCATGGAAGAATTTTTGTCTCAAGACATGTTGTCTTCAATGAGAATCATTTTCCATTTTATGATGGCTTTCTTGACACAAGGAATCCATTAAAAACTCTAACTGAAAGAGTCCCTATTGTTCTTCCTCCTTTACCTACAGGTACCACTACAAGTCACACAATTGAACCAAGTAACAATGATGTGAACCACCAGAAAGAAGACCTAGCGTTTTATGAAGATCAACCAGTCCTCAGTGAGATCTCTGTCACTGCAGATGAGGCAACTTCTCATACAAATGAAGCATCAGCAACAACAGGCTCAATACAGGACACATACCCAATAGAGGACACATTAGAAGACAATCAACATGTCCAACAGATACGTACTAGGAGCAAGGCAGGGATCTACAAGCCCAAACTACCTTATATAGGACTGACAGAGACACACAAAGAGGATAAGGAACCAGAAAATGTCAATGAAGCACAAGTCAAACCAAGGTGGAAAGAAGCAATGGATGCAGAATTTAAAGCTCTAACAACAAATCACACTTGGACACTGGTACCATTTCAGGGGCAGAATAATATCATAGACTCAAAGTGGGTTTTTAAAACCAAGTACAAGGCAGATGGCTCAATTGAAAGAAGAAAAGCAAGACTGGTTGCCAAAGATTTCCAACAAACTGCAGGTTTGGACTATGATGAGACCTTCAGTCCAGTGATCAAATCCAGCACTGTAAGAATTGTTCTATCCATTGCAGTACATCTAAATTGGGAAGTTAGGCAATTGGACACAAACAATGCATTCTTGAATGGCAATCTCAAAGAAACTGTGTTTATGCATCAACCAGAAGGATATATAGACTCAACCAAACCTTATCACATATGCAAATTAACCAAGGAAATCTATGGCCTAAAGCAAGCCCCAAGGGCATGGTTCGACAGGTTGAAGGGTACTCTACTAAAATGGGGATTTCAAAACACCAAGAGTGATTTATCACTGTTTGCCCTTAGAGGAACTGACTATATCACACTTCTCCTCATATATGTTGATGACATAATAGTAACAGGGAGCAACAAAAAGGTCCTAGAGACCTTCATCACTCAACTAAACATTACTTTCTCTCTTAAAGACCTAGGTCCTCTACACTACTTCCTGGGAATTGAAGTACACGGAGATACTGGTGGAATGTACATGAAACAAACAAAGTACATTAGAGACTTTCTCAAAAGGTTCAATATGGAAAAAGCCTCATCCTGTCCCACACCAATGGCAACAGGGAAACAACTAATTGCTGAAGGAGAACCTATGGCCAACCCTACACTATACAGACAAGCAATAGGTGCATTACAATACCTAATCAACACTAGGCCAGACATAGCGTTCTCGGTCAACAAACTCAGCCAATTTATGAGTTCCCCAACCATAGATCATTGGCAAGGAATAAAAAGGATATTAAGATATCTCCATGGAACAACAAATTTATGTCTTCATATCAAGTCCCCAACTGATCTTGATATTGTTTGATTCTCTGATGCAGATTGGGCTACTAGCATAGACTATAGGAAATCCATGGCAGGACAGTGTGTGTTCCTTGGTGAGACATTAATCTCGTGGGCCTCGAGAAAACAAAGAGTGGTGTCAAGGTCAAGTACTGAGGCAGAATACAGAGCGTTGGCTGACCTAGCAGCTGAAGTAGCTTGGATTAGATCGCTATTAGGTGAGCTAAAACTTCCTATGTCCAGGAAACCAGTTTTAAGGTGTGATAACTTGAGTGCCAAGGCACTAGCATCGAATCCAGTGATGCATGCTCGATCCAAACATATTGAAATAGATGTCCACTACATACGTGATCAAGTAATTCAAGATCAAGTCACAATAGCCTATGTGCCCACAGCAGATCAAATTGCAGATTGCTTTACCAAACCTTTCACACACACAAGGTTCAACATGATGAGAGACAAACTTGGGGTGACGATGTCACCATCAGTTTGAGAAGGGGAGTTAGAGAAAATTATGATTCTAATAACTTCATATTAATCTCAATATCAATGACATTATACAGTTTCCATATTCAGTATCATGACATTAATTGCTATTGATTCAGTCACAGCATGTGTATAGCTGTCATGACCGTTTCTTTGTATATGTTTATTATTGTAATTAGTTCTAGCATAATTCTAGGATCTCACATGTACTACAATTGTGTATATAAACACAGTCTGTCAAATGTATCAATAAATCATTTTCTCATACCTTTCTCTCTAATCAAACTCTAAAAAATGTAAATTGTATTTTAAGCTCATGAAACAAAATAAATAAAAAATGATAAGAGAGAATCAAAATAATTAAAAGATAGGTTTGGAGTCCAAATTGATACATTAAAAAAAAATCAAATAGGCTACATCTGAGGTTTTTTATCTTTAGAAAAAACAATAGTTGTTTGAACTAAAACTCTACTTTTCTCTACCTATTCAAATTAAGATTATACATAAATGAGTTCCATATTTAAAAAAACTTCAATGATAGTACTTATAATCACATCTCTAGTTCCTAATATTTTTGTAGGGAATTCCTATAAAGATGGATGGATTGTACAACAATTGTAGAGATCGTTTAATCTAAACGCAATTTTTGTATTTCTCTAAATCTAATGATCATTGGAGCCATATAACAAGATGAACAAAATGTGTCATTCTAGAGATGAAAGCATAGTGAAATGGCTGAGAATATGAAGAAATAAAAGTATGATAAATATTTTAAATATTCCAATTTGAACATATCATTGTTGATTGTTTTTGTGTTGGTACCTTCCAAATTTTGGTTCATTTAAGGCAGGGTCTTTGTTGATTCCAATTAGAAGTTACTGCAGAACTCAACCGAAAAAGTTAAGGTCTATCTCTTAACCGGTTAATTCTTTAAATTTAAAAATTAACACATAAATAAGTCTAGTTGGTCTTTGTGATATTTTTTGAATTAAATATGCAATTAGTTACTATAAAATATAAGAAATTTGATTTTTGTCCTCTCAAAAATAAAAGTTTTAGTTTAAGTTGATGGGGATACCGTATAAAATATAAAAATTTTGTTTTAATTCCTACTAGATTACGGCCCGCGCGCTGCGCGGATATTAATTAATTTTATAAGTTTTGTAAGTAATATTTTATGTATTATAAATATAATTATTTTATAATATAACTTTATTGATTTATAATAATTGAATATGATTAGAAAAATTAAAATGAGAGAAAATTATGTTTATCACAATCATCTAATTTAATTTTTAAAATATTTTATAAAATTTGTATGATAATTTATTATATAGGATAATTGTTTGACTCATTGTACTGTGATTGTTAATTTATTTTTCAACATATAATGGTACTTGCATTTATTTGATGAAATAAAATATAAAATATAAACCCAAAAATAGGATGTACAAATTTAAAAATATGATTGACTATTTAGTATTTTTTATTTTAAAAAAATATTAATATTAAATTATATTATAGCGTAGTCTAAATTTATTTGTTTTATTAATATGATATTTTAACTGTAAGCATGACAAGTCGTTTGTTTGGAGAAGGAGGATTAGATAGAGAATATTTATGTTGATATTTATGAGTGATTAAGTGGTTTTTTTTCATCGAATTTAATGACTATAAATTATTATCATTGGTAAATGACTAATAATATTATAAAATAATATTATAAAATAATTTATAAATTTATTATAAAATAACTTATAAAATAATTTGATAATAATATAAATTATAAATTATTATCAAATTGTAAAATAATTTATAAATTATAAATTTATTATAAATAATTGTAAAATAATTTTATAATTTTATAAGTAATATTTTATGTATTATAAATATAGTTATCTTATAATATTACTTTATTGATTT
>JBBPBR010000003.1:27722706-27733478 GCA_037974775.1 Cicer pinnatifidum | reverse complement strand
TTAGTTTTGATTTATTTAAATGTATTGAGAAATAAATTGAAAGTAATTGATTTACATAACTTGAAATAAAATGGATTGATAACGTAAAATATTATAACCATAAGTGGAATAATATAAATTATTATAAATAACTTATAAAATATAAAATAACTTATAAAGTAATTTGATAATAATATAAATTATAAATTATTATCAAATTGTAAAATAATTTATAAATTTATTGTAAATAATTATAAAATAATTTTCAAATAATATTATCATATAGGTTTTTTAGGAAATGTAAAGTTGATTAATGCAGAATCAAAACCGTATTGAGTAGTAATGTAGATTTAATGTGAAAGATTTAAGCAAATTTAATGAATAATAATATGATGTTATAAAATAATAATGTAGAATTAATTTAAAAATTTTGAGTAAAAGTTAAGAAATAATATATAAATAGGAGATATAATATAAAATAGTGAATGATGTATATAATTAAGAGAAAAATAATTAAGAAACTGAGTAGAAGCTCTATGGAGACGTACACGTAAGCTTTTCAGCCTACGTGGAAAATGTTTGCATACGTGGAAAAAATAGTGTGAGGTGGCAGTGGAGTCTTCTGTTTTAAATATATAATAGATTTAAGCAAATTTAATGAATAATAATATGATGTTATAAAACAATAATGTAGAATTAATTTAAAAATTTTGAGTAAAAGTTAAGAAATAATATTTAAATAGGAGATATAATATAAAATAGTGAATGATGTATATAATTAAGAGAAAAACAATTAAGAAACTGAGTAGAAGCTCTATGGAGACGTACACGTAAGCTTTTCAGCCTACGTGGAAAATGTTTGCATACGTGGAAAAAATAGTGTGAGGTGGCAGTGGAGTCTTCTGTTTTAAATATATAATAGATTGTCTTATGTCATTAATTTTTTAACGGTTGAATAATGAATGATTTTAGGTTTAAGGTTAATTCTTATTTTAGTCTTTGTAATATTGGCGAATTCCAATTATAGTCTATGTAAAAAAAAATTAGATTTCATCCTATAATATTATATTCTCCATTTTGTGACTTTCATTTAACTTTGCCCGTGTATATTTGCCGAGGTGAATTATTTTATTTGATGTTTATTTTGATTCTAGGTGACCTTTAAAAATAATTTAAAAACAGAAAATAATTTAATTGATTGAAATTGAAGACATTTTTTTTTCAATCAACTTTTTTGAAAGCAATTTTTTTTTCAATCAACTAGGATAAAATTTTAATTTCTGCTTTTTTTTATTCAGTATGGAGATGCATGATGCTATAAGAAAAAAACTAAGATGCATGATGCTATAAGAAAACAATATAAACACATTAGGAAACATGAAGATGAATTGTTTAGGAATAATCCAATAGCACAGATCAAGAGTAGAGTTGGAGTTGATGGAACAAATTTTGAGATGATGTATGTGTGCTTTTTTGCATGCAACAGAGCATTTGATACAAGTTCGATCATCTATTTTGTGGAAGATGAAACCAAATGGCATCCAATATTAAAATTGATCTTTAATTTTAGACCAACAAAAGATAATAATGTACTTGAAAATTTTAGATTTATTTACCTATTAATTTTAAATTTCATACTAACATTTTTTATTTTTTACATTTGGATAAATGTAATATTGAACCTTTGTTAATGCTAAATATTATTTGATAATGATAATGTATTTTATAAGTTAATACAATTTAATTATATTAGTGAATTAAATGAATAAATTATATGATTTGATTATAATACTGAATATGATATTGAATTTATGTTGATATTGAATTTTATTTGATTATATTAGTGAATTAAATAAGTTAATATAATTTGATTATGATAAGATAACACCAATATGACTTATTTTAATTAATAATCAATTTCAATTTATGATTTTTTAATTAATAATAAACAGGGCTGAGAATTTTATATAAAATAAAATAAAAAATGAGCCAAACAATATGTACGTATGCCGTATTGGATCTACAATTAACATTAAACATTAATCAATCTAATGATATATTATATATTTATATCAAAATAAATATCTTGCCGTTTAATAGAAGAAATATTAATTGAAATAACATATTATAAAATTTATAAAATAACAAATTACTAATCAGCATGTGATTAGACGAGTGATTATGCTCCTGGTTTTGATTTATTTTAAAAATGGTTTTGATTCATTTTTAAAATGGTCAACATATTTTAACGCATTGAAATTGATTTATTCAAATGGTCAACCAAATACAAAAATATCGAAGTTTTGTTTTGAATAAAAATCATCGATTCATTTATCAAATTAAAACAAAATCGATTCATTATCAAACTAACAAGAGAAATAAAACGAAATACAAAACATGTATTGCACGTTTCATATTCAATAGAAACCTAGATAAAATAATTGACTATCGAATAAAAATAAAATAAAATAAATCGTTTACCGAAAAAAATGCCTCAGTCTGTGTAATTGGAAGATAATACTTCCAGTCATATCGAGAGATCATTACAAGCCTACGAAAGTCATCATTGGCATTGACAAAACAAATTTTCATATGAACTAAATAAAAAACATGGTAGTTAAAAATAATATGAAATGCACTAACTAGAGCATCAAAATCAATTGAAGATAATTAAATTAAAATAAGTAAAATAAAACGTGTATGAAAAATATTAGACTTGTACGATAAAATATAATTGAGAATTAAGAAATTGGGCAGTGAAAACAAAAAAGACAACTAAGAATAATAAACGGAATGAGGAGATAATATAACCGTATTATTAGGGTTTTTTCATTATATAGACGAATCCGAAAGGAATCGAGGGTTTCTGGCTTATTATGATAAGATCATATATAAGCCCATGGGCTGACTATCAGAGGGGCCGGATTTATTTGTTTTGGATCCAATTAAAATTAGATGGTTTTACCTTGTACGTTCCACATTTAATCTTTATCCTCACAAATATAAGAAAATGATCTTTTTGTCTTTTTCTAAATTTTAAATTTTATAATTTTTTACCATTCCATCATTTGTCATTTTTGATAAAAAATAAAAAGTTTTTTTTTTCAATTTTACTGAAACTTTTTTAAAAGTTTTCTCGTACATAACATATATTTTAGAAAACTTTAAAAAAAGTTTTTCGGTTCATATGTCGTTTCCGAAAAATATTTTTCCAGTTTTCTAGAACTATTGGAAAACTTGATTCCAACATCTCCGGAGTACAACACACTACCAAAATATTTTTTCAAATTTTTCGGTAGTTATAAAAAAGCTTGAAAAAAAAATAAGTTTTTTGGAAATATTTTTTTTAAAAAAAAAATATGATTTATAACTAATTAGACCTGATTTTTTTTTAGTGGGTGATAGTGGACAAGGAAGAGACGACAAAATAATACAAACATCACATGATGCTGATACTTCATCATCCATGATGGATCTTCAAGAGAAGATTTGAATGACAACATCCAAGAGGAGACGACGAATGATAGTGGAAGATGATGACGAGGAAGAGCAGGATCATGTTTTTATCCCGGAGGTTGATACTACTGTACATCAACAGGAGGAGCCTCCTATAATACATGAGGAGGAGGAGGTTGCAGTATACGAGGGAGTATCCTAGAGAACCACATGATTCGTCTATCCTAAAACGATACTGACACCATGTTTCTGCTAGATTATGGTTTGGTAAGGTATGTTAAATTAATTATTATTTATGCTGCATTAAAAATATTTAAAATAATTATTATTTTTGTTCTATATTTAATTTTAATATCATATAATTTCTTTGTATACAAGAGCGACCAATGCTTTAAATTGTTGTTAATGGAAAGAAATCGCAACAATTTACCTCGTCGGTACTCCCATGAATCATAGAGAACTAGGTGAATTTTTAAGGATTGACCCCATTACAACGGGGTAATTTGAAGCTGATTGATAACAACATGATTTCTGCATTTATGGAAATATGACATTTTGAGACATTGTCATTTCACATGTCATTTGGTGAAATAACGATTACTTTGGATGATATTGCCAATCTTCTGGGCATTCATATCAGACGTGAGTTCTACAATCTACCACCCAATGTATATAAAGTAATGGCATGTAATCTTGCCATAACTTTATTATGAGTGTCTGTGGAAGAGATTTGGGAGGAGACTAGAAAGACCAGAGGTGTGCACTATAGATTGAATTGGTTGAAAGATGTATTCAGAAGACAGTGTGTAGTAGAGCGATTTTGATTGTACTGCTAGGGCGTACTGCTGAATCTGATAGGGAGTACTATTTTTGTGAATAAAAGTCATACGTTAATTGATGCAAAATACCTCCCCTTATTCAGAGATTTGGAAGGTACAAGTATATATGTATGGGGTAGTGTTGCACTCGTAGTCATTTATGACTAACTCTCTTATGCTAGTTGTTATGATACCAAACAGTTAGGTGAATATATGTCGCCGCTGCAGGTATTAAATATTGATGATTATTATTAACTGTTATAATTTTTAATTATTATATTTTATGTTTATCATTTATTTATTTATTTTTATTTGCAATAGTGTTGATCGAGGTGCTAATATTTGGTGCATTTCTAGAATGAACAAATGAAGTTATAAACAAGGCAAACACAAAATTCTTAAATACAGACAGATGATTGATGCATTGATACCTGTTGATATTATATGGAGACCGTGAGACAATCATAGGGATGTCAATCCCTTTGATGTTATAATGTTATACATTGGTCACCTTCAATTATGCAGCATTGTAGTGACGTATTTTCCTAAGAGGTGTTTGCGACAATTTGCATACATCCAATATATTCCACCACCCCTACCTCCGGTCTATTCTAGGTTATCCGATGTAGATATCAAATGGATGGGATATTTGAGCCATGTCACCGAACTGCATCACAAGATACGTCTACATATCCATTTGAAGTGTCATGATGGATATTTGGAGTGGTTCTATATATAAGGTATCTCATCTACTTTTAGTGCGATCATATGGTGTACCCCAAGTTCCATATTTTAATATCCCTACCGCTGCAGAAGCTTCTAGTGAACAACCATCTATCTTGGAGCAGGTGAGTGATCTTATATAGAGGGGGTTGGATGCATAATGTTGATCCAAACGACGACATGTATAGTTACTTTTTTAGAGCTTTGTATTTAACACGTCATAACACTAATTAATAGTTATTTACTTTTATTTATGATGAACATTGTTTTTGTAATATTGTTATATCATTAAATCTACTTTTATTTGTCATGAACATCGTTAATGTTATTTTTATTTTATTATTTTACATTATTGTTATATCATTAACTTTACTTTTTTATTTGTGATGAAATATAACGAAAGTAGTAACTAAAATGAACTAATAATAAATGCATTTTATTTAAGTTTTAAAGTATTGTAGTTCATACTAAATCAATCTTAATCTAATGACATGACATCTACGACATGAACATTTTTTGTAACACGTGTCATATGGCCTAATAAATACTTCCACTATTGTAGGTGTCCTGTATATTCTATTGCCCAAGAAGTTGCCTCCTCGGTGTGATATTTCTTATAACCTGATGTAATGTCTAACATTGGAAATATGATGACTCTTCATCATATGCATGTTTTTCATTGTTTTTAGTCTTATTTATATTTTATTCATTAGTTAATTTAAGGAGTTATTTGATATATTTTGTTAAATTTATTTATTTTCTTTAATGAAATGTTTATGTTCTTATTTCCTTGATTAAGTAGAGATTTTTTGGAGTTTTGCGTTGTTACTTTGTTTTAATGCAGTGCTGAATTTTGGTGATAAATCAACATGACCTATGTAGAGTATTTCATCAATATCGAGAGTTGTAAACGTCCAATTGGATTCAAACCAATTGCACATGAAAGCTATGATCCATAGCTACAACTTTCATGAAGACAGCAAAACCAAATTGGGACTCAAAAGAGGATAAAAATGCACTAAACCCCAAACAGAAGATGTTGTGCACCTCAAGCGCGCGACGCACAACAGAACACATTAAAACTTGTTTTTCTCACTTTTTAGGAATCTCTTTGACTATTGGGAAGTGGGGAGACTTGTGCCCTAACATAAAAACTCAAAGACGGTCGTTTCTAACACCATTGGAGTAGTTTTATCAAGAATTATTCATGAATCTTTCTTGTAATTCTTCTCTAATCTCTATCTTTTCTATCTCTGTTATGAATAACTAACCCCTAATTGTTAGGGATGAGTGTAACAAGATGAAACCTTTATTTTTCTGATTTGATTTCTAGATATATGAATGAGTTTATTGAATTATTTTTCTCATCTTTGTGTTTAATTCTTTTTATTGCTTGAACAACATTAAAATGTACGGTAAGACTTAATTCTAATCTTAAATCTACTAAAAAATTAGGGGTTACTTTGGAATTAAAGGTTATGTCACTAACACATTAGGGCGAAAATAATAAAGAAAATTCAGTAATAATTCAATAAAGGAATTCAGTAACTAGGATCAAATTAGACACCAAAGTTGAATTCAAAGTGAAACTCATCCCTAATATTTTTCTTATTATAAATGAACAATTTTATTATCGTTGTTTATTTTAAATATTATTTCAATCAATTTGGGAACTTTTTGTTCAATTTTAGTAATTAAATATAATTCAATAGTAAAACGCAATCCTTGAGTTCGACACTCGATACTACCATTTTATTATTACTTGCAACGATTCAATACACTTGCTGAAATGCTATCAATATACATCTTTCATCTTTAACTGCAAAATAAATTTAAGATATTATTTATTGGAAATCCATCTTTCATATTTAATTTTACTATTTAAAAAATATAAGTATTATATAAGAAAAAAATATCATTTTACCCGAACCCAATGACTTGCTTTAACAAAATTAATACATATAATGCGATAATTTGTTGTCGATCCTGAATGTGAACCCCTCATAGGAAAGAAAGTAATGGAAAATGTTTAACCAAACGTGACGAGAAAAATATTATATGTTGTCGCTATCACATAGCCCATATCAGGTATGAATATCAATTGATCTATGGGTTTTACACTTAAGCTTGTTATCTACAATGAGTCTCTTACCTCTTTAATGCGACTTGGGAACAATCTATCATATAGACTTATATAACAAGCAATCTCCTGGTACAAACTATGGCCGACCAAAACCAAGACTCCTCACCGTGTCCAAGAAATGATGCAATAGCGCGATAGTCATATATGTTATCACATTCAATATTTCATCAATGTATGGTTGAATAACTTCAGAAAATTGTCTCAAGAACAAATGCTTTGAAGATTGAGATGATTGATATGATTTTTCTTTGATGAAATAGAATGTATCTTCTTTGATGATTGAGATAATTGAGAACCATAATTTTCACAATATGTTGCATTAACATGTTCAAAGTAAAAAGTGTATCAATATACATCATATCCATTTGGCTTCTTACCCTTACTCTTCTTCACCCGTCCTTTGGTTTTAACTTTTTTAGGTGGTGACACATTGAACTTATAGTTGGAAAAATAATTTCACGCACATTACACTTCAACACTCTTTTTCTTATAACATTAAGTCATAAAAGGTTTCCATAAGACATTCATCTCATTAGACATATCCAACTCTAATCCATCTTATGTGTCTTGGGTGAGTTCACATTCCATGCTTAATTTCCTCCATTGGATACACACATAATCTAGAGGAATTGGTTCACCCATCAATTTATATTGTGTAAATTCACAAGTACAAGTTAACCCGTATATTCTTTTGAGAGAGTACCCACATAAAAATTTGTCAGTACCACTTACTCAACTTTCTCGTATTCTTCAACAATATGTCTTTGAGCTTCTCTTGATACAAATGTATTCAATCTTTGATAAAATGCATTGATGTGCTCATGCTCTTCATCATAGAAACTTTTCTAAAAAAAACCCCTAATTTTTTTATGTTGCAACCTTATCATGTTTTTCATAGCCTCCCAACGTTTATACATGTCACCCATGTTGTGTTCCAACATTAACTCCAATTTCCAATGAGTTGACTCAACGTATCATTACATGTAAGTTATCACCATGGAGCAATCCAACAATATATAATAAAATTACAAAATCGAAGTTTTTGAGTGACATGACATACCTGTTAATCGTTGTGTTTCCCAAATGCATCACTTGACTTGTCCATGATTCAACAAACTTTTGCTTATGAGGAGTCAACCAAGTTTCTTTCATATAATCAACAAACACTTTATTATTGACGCACAATTGCTCAAACTTGTGCAAGCGCATGATATACTTTTTTTCATCACTACAATACATAATGTATTTCCATATATTCAATACTAGTTATTGTCTATCCTTTAAGACATGTTGCTTGCATTTTGCTCCAACATTTTTGTCGATATTTTTAACACCCCAATTTTTAACAGCGCAAGTGTATTTTTTTTTAAAAACAAATAAATAAAATAAAGAAAATACTTTTGGATGAAATATTTAAATCATAACATAACGACAAAAGCCAACAACATTTACAAGCAGCAAAAATAGTTTTTGAAATACAAACTCAAAGTATTTACACGACAAAATACATGGGGGCTATGAGACCTATCAGACATAGCTCATACCTCTGGAGTATTCTCGGTAGATACCTGTACAAAAGCACTGCCCCAAGATTTTTAACTTCCCCATGTCGCACCAAAAAAATGGTACAAGGACCCATCAAAATAAAAGTCAAGCTGACAATATGAGGTATAGGTACAATCTTTCAAATTGAAATAAATACATCCACAAAAGAAAGACAACTAAACCCTATACAACCCTCTAATCTGATCATACTACAAAAAGCTATACAACCTGGGTGATCTCCATGCGCCCCACAAGATCCTTCTGACATAGCTTTGGTCAGGTATGACTAACTACTTTCCCATCTCCAAGGTACTAACCAGTAGGATGATCTTGGTTCACATATGAGGGCAAAACCCAGATTTCCACAATAATTGTAAAGGTCACCAACCGAAATTAACAAATATCACATAGCAAAATTCTTATATTTTCAAATGCTCATAAGAATCTTTCGTCTTATCATACTCCTCGAAAGGGTTTTCATATGTCCAAAAAACGCATAAACGATGTCGAAAAATGAAGTTTTAACAAACTGCACTGTCATAGCCGAATATAACTGAGAAAATGCAGATTTTCAGTTCTAAAATAGCACTAAATTAATCAACACTTCAAACATTAATATTATCAATTATGAACACATAATTAACACCAAATTAATCTCCACAAATTCACATTGAATATTCATAACATCAATTATGAACACATAAGTACATCAAAACTTAATCAACTCAACTTCACACCTCTAAGCAATTACGGAAAATCACAACAACAACCGAATATGTATATACACTCATCTTAGTATAACAAACATGACTCGCGTGCCAAGCACTCTATTGCAATACGTATATGCTAAAATGCATGATTTCTGAAATTCCAACTAAAACCTTCCTCGAAGGGGCGTAGATCATAATTGTATCGCTTATCACAAACCAATACTAATTACCGAGGTGCTATCTCTCATGAATCAGCACGATTTACTAGCGTGCAGTTGCTCACAGACCAGCACGACATATAAGAGTGCAGTCGCTCACAGACCAACACGATTTTCTAGAGTGCAATCGCTCACATATCAGCACATTCTATAGTGCAATCTCTCACAGATAAGCACAACATACAAGAGTGCAATCGGTCACATGCTAGCACGATTTTCTAGAGTGCAATCGCTCATAGATCAACACATTCTAGAGTGCAATCTCTCACGGATCAACACAACATACAAAAGTGCAGTCGCTCATAGACCAACACGATTTTCTAGAGTGCAATCGCTCACAGATCAACACATTCTAGAGTGCAATCTCTCACAGATTAGCACGACGCGACAATCCCCACAAAGATAAGATGAACCAATAACTCACATGGCATCATCCCATGGCCTATCACGGTCACCACTATCACCATGGTCTCATCGCAGCCACCATGTACTATGAAATGCATGAGCATACTCTGACTCTTTTCACCACAATCATTAAGTAAATGCAACTATTAAAAGATTCTTCATTTTTAATACTCATTTAACACTAATAATTTTTCAGATACAACACAAAGCATACTCAAACATAATTATTCACCCTAATTTTAATTTCCACAAACACACAAAAATCACATCTCCAAATCCAATCCACATATAAATTGAATTAAATTCATTTTCCACCAATTCACACATAAACTTCTTCTAAAAAATTCATAATATTAATTATGAACACATCAATTTCACCAAACATGAATCACCACAATTTTCAAATATTAATCACCTATATTCAATCTCCAATATTTTCAACCATAAATCATCACAACAACATTAATATATCAGAGTTCTCCCCACCGCTAACTCGGTGCCAACGGTCTCGATTCTTTTTCGAGACTCAAGGATCTAACTACATAAACATAAATATTTATAACAATTTGTTCACAATAAAATTAATCCAACCACGACGAAATTCTCAAAATTAAATCTTTCTCACACATCAAACTTTTAAAATCAAATAATCTATATTATTTACTTAAAACTAAATAAAATAAATATTGTCCAAATTTCACATACACACACTCGACTATTAAAGTATCGAAATTTTTGAGTTAATAAAATACTCTAAACTCTTTTTTTTTTTTTT
>JBBPBR010000003.1:27685721-27710620 GCA_037974775.1 Cicer pinnatifidum | reverse complement strand
ATATATATATATATATATATATAATCATCAATTTTAATCACAATAAAATAGTATTTACGAGCAGGACCATCTTAAATATTTGAAAGTTCTGTTTTAGTTTTAAAAATTTGATCTTTAATAATTAAAAAAAATAAAAAAGATAAATTTTAGTTTCAATAAATAAGTTCTCAACTTTTTAGTCACTAAATTTTTAATTTTGATAAAACTAAAATAAAAACCAGAAGTGAAAAAATTTTTATAATGATTAAATTTAAAATATAGTAATATTGTAAGGAAATAACCGCCTTTATTTTTATTATAAAAATAAACTTTTTGGAGCATTCATCGTTGGGGAACCGTGTGCTATTGAGTTATTTACACAACCTAATTGTCGACTCTATTAATGAGACCCTATATTATTGAACTACTTGAACGGTCCAATAGCAAATCTTATTCACGAGGATGATACAAATACCAGTATCGAGTAAGTATTATGTGCAAATACTTCACAATTTTAGAAAAACGGATGGTTCATAACTAAAAGGAAATGAAAAACACTGGTATCAATAGTACACGGTTCATAACTAAGGTTTATGTTAATTAATTATTGTTGCAATATAGTCGATAGATAAAAATTAAATATTGGATGTTATTCCGACTTTACACAAGATGAAAGCATTGGGAAGAAATGATAGTTTCAGCACTTCGATCGAGTGTGATTTTTTCCCTTATTTAAGAGATTGAGTTTTTTAAAATTTAATTAATTAATTTGTGATTTTAGTTGACACTACGCCAAAAATGACATTTAACAACGCTCATTTTACAGCGCTTGTTAAACACAAGTGGTGTTGTAGATATATTTTAAAAATAACGGAGCATTTTACAGCGCTTTTGTTGACAAGCGCTGTAAAACAAGCGCTGTTGTAGGTCATATAACGTTTGTGCATAATGTTATAAGACTTTTACAGCGCTTTTCAACGCTGTAAAATGAAGTGCTTTCGCGTATGATTTTACAACGCTTTTTTCACAAGCGCTGTAAAATACGTGCGCTTTAAAATAATTGAACCACCTATTACAGCGCTTTGTTCACAAGCGCTGTAAAATACATGCGCTTTCATTGAATTTAACTACCTATTACAGCGCTTTGACTACAAGCGCTGTAAAGTACATAAATTTCAAATAATTATATACGTTGGGAACCCTCATATCCTCTACATCTTTCATCACCTCTACTCTAGGAACCCTCATATCCATTACGTACTGTGCGGCCATCTACGTTGTCTCAGGTATTTTTTTTTAACTAGATATTTTTTATCAAATTAAAAATTCATACTACATGATCTGTGTTCTGTTTTGAAATTGTTATATATATATATATATATATATATATATATATATATATATA
The DNA here is from genome assembly GCA_037974775.1 of Cicer pinnatifidum. Lineage (NCBI taxonomy): Eukaryota > Viridiplantae > Streptophyta > Magnoliopsida > Fabales > Fabaceae > Cicer > Cicer pinnatifidum. Next base: position 27,709,236 of record JBBPBR010000003.1, on the reverse strand, counting down.
TTAAATCTCTTCTACTAGTCAAAAACTCATACCACATGATCTGTTCTGTTTTTGAAATTGTTAGTTGATATTGGTTTCTTTTTGAAACTTGTTGATATATTTTGAAAGCTTATTATTTTTGAAAACTAATAAATTGTTATATATTAAATCTTTTTTTTTTGAAATATATTGATATGTTCTGTTTTGAAATTGTTATTAGATATGTTGATATTAGATATGTTGATATTGGTTTCTTTTTGAAATTTGTTGATCTGTTCAGTAGCTTATTATTTTTGTAACTGCATTTATATAGGTGGTATAATATGGATATGAAATGGATGTCAGCCAATCAATTGTCAGAAGAGTATGAAATTGGAGTGAAGGAGTTTGTTGAGTTTGCAGTGAAGAATGCAAAAGATCCAAATAGAGTAGTTTGTCCTTGTTTAAAATGTTGTTTTGAAAAACGTGTTAGAGAAGATGAATTAGAAGGACATCTAGTATGTAATGGAATTGATCAAAGCTACACATGTTGGATGAGACATGGTGAGAAAAAAAAGGAAACATTAATTTTGAGAATAGTTCGACATATGCTTCAACTGACTTCGATACAGATACATATGAGCCGGACCGAGTTGATGAGATCGCAAAAGCAGTTGAAGAAGATCTTCGAGATTGTCCTAAAATGTTTGAAAGTTTGTTGAGTGATGCAGAGAAAGAATTATACAATGGTTGTACTAAATTCACAAGACTGTCGGCGATATTAAAGTTGTACAACTTAAAAGCGAGTAATGGATGGTCTGATAAAAGCTTTACAGAATTATTAACACTCATAAAAGATATGTTTCCAGATGATAATGAACTTCCCAGTCGAACCTACGAGGCTAAACGGATTTTGTGTTCTATTGGCATGAGTTACGAAAGGATTCATGCGTGTCCTAATGATTGCATTTTATTTCGAAATGAATATGAACTACTTAAGGCGTGTCCGAAATGCAATGTCTCTCGATATAAGAAGAAAGAATCTACTCCAGCAAAAGTCGTGTGGTATTTTCCTATAATACCAAGATTTAGGCGCATGTATCGCAGTGAAGAAGATTCAAAACACTTGACATGACATGCAGATGAAAGAATTAGAGATGGAATGTTTCGACACCCTGCAGATTCCCCACAATAGGCAAAAATTGATCACAAGTATCCTGAATTCGGGACAGAGTCAAGAAATCTAAGACTTGCACTTTCTACTGATGGAATGAATCCACATGGTCTTCAAAGCATCTCACACACCACGTGGCCTGTGTTTTTGGTAATATATAACCTACCTTCATGGTTATGTGTGAAGTGTAAGTTTATGATGTTGTCTCTGTTAATTTCTGGACCCAAACAACCGGGGAATGATATCGACGTATACTTGACTCCTCTAATCGAAGATTTAAAACGTATGTGGGAGACAGATGTGGAAGTTTATGATGGGTATAAGAAAGAATGTTTCATTTTGAGGGCTATGTTGTTCGGCACAATTAATGATTTTCCAGTATATGGTAATTTATCAGGATATAGCATTAAAGGTCAGTGTGCATGTCCTATATGTGAAGAGAGTACAAATTGGATGCGGTTGAAACATTGTAAGAAGAATGTGTTTCTTGGACATCGTAGATTTTTACCTTATAGTCATCAGTATCGTGGGTGGAGAAATGCATTCAATGGAAAATCAGAGGAAGGTAAAGCTCCTTTAGCACCGACTGGATATCAAATACTTGAAAAAGTACAAGGTTTGACCAATAAATTTGGCAAACCTTTTGCGGGAGAGGTGGTCAAAACTAGGTGGAAGAAAAAGTTAATTTTCTTTGAATTGTCATATTGGAAGTCATTGTATGTAAGACATTAGCTCGATGTGATGCATATTAAAAAATATATTTGATAGTATTATTGGCACGTTACTCAATGTTTCAGGAAAGTCTAAAGATGGCATCAACGCAAGATTGGACTTGGTTGATATGGGAATAAGAAATGAATTGGCTCCAGTAAAGAAAGGAAATCGCACATATCTACCTCCAACCGCTTATACTCTATCTAGAAAGGAAAAAATTGTTTTATGTAAATTTCTACACGAAGTTAAAGTTCCAGAAGGATACTCTTCGAACATTAAAAATTTGGTTTGTATGAAAGACCTCAAGTTAAAAGGTTTGAAGACCCATGATTGTCATATTCTAATGGAATATTTGCTACCAATAGGTATACGTTCCATTTTACCTGAAAAAGTTCGACTAACATTAAATAGATTATGTTTCTTCTTCAGGGAAATTTGTAGTAAAGTGATCGATCCTCAGAAATTACCGACATTGCAGAGGGAAATTATTGTTACTTTGTGTGAGCTTGAAATGTATTTCCCACCATCATTTTTTGATATAATGGTTCACCTTACTGTTCATCTGGTTAAGGAGACACAACTTTGTGGGCCAACTTATATGACATGGATGTATCCGATAGAACGATATACGAAAATATTAAAAGGGTACGTAAAAAGTAGAAGTCGGCCAGAAGGTTGTATTGCTGAACGATACATTGTTGAAGAGGCTGCTGAATTTTGTACTGAATATATGTCCAATGTTGAATCCATAGGGCTTCCCATGTCTCGTCATTCGGGAAGACTATCAGGAGAAGGGATAATTGAAAGGAGACTACTGACTATATCAAGGACAGAATTGGAGCTCGCATAATTGTATGTTCTGCACAATGATGATGAGGTTCAACCGTATGTTACAATACACATGGATCAGTTATCTCGTTTGAACATGAATAGGAATCAAAATTGGATAACTCGAGAGAACAATCGAAGTTTTATAACATGGTTAAAAAATCACATAAAGTCAAAATTTGATTTAGACCCCAGATCAATTTCACAGAGATTGAGGTGGCTAGCAAATGGTCCGAGCTTACATGTCTTTTCTTACACTGGTTATGTTATTAACGGCTACACATTTTATACCAAAGAACAAGATGATCAGACCATAATGCAAAATAGTGGAGTCACTCTCGTAGCTGAAGCGATGCATGTCTCAAGTGCAAAAGACAAAAACCCAATATATGCAAATCTATCATATTTTGGGGGTTATCGAGCGCATATGGGAGTTAGACTACACAATGTTTCGTGTTTCCATATTTGGTTGCAAGTGGGTCAATAATAATAATGGCGTTCGGATTGATGAGTCAGGGTTCTTGCTTGTTGATTTTAATAGGGTTGGATACAAAGACGAGCCTTTTATTTTAGCGTCGCAAGCTCAACAAGTGTTTTATGTCACTGATCCTTCTAATGATAAATGGTCTGTTGTCCTATCGACCAATAAAATAAGTGATGATAACAATAATGATGAAGATGTTGGTAATGATCTTTTATTTGCAACATCACAACAACCACATGAAATTGATTCAACTGATGATGGTTTATATCTTAGAGATGATCATGATGAGGGAATTTGGATTAATCCATCGTTTCATATTGTAAATGGACAAACAAATGTGAATCCCACCAGGAAAAGAAGAAGGGCATCTTAATGTACATGCATGTAATCTGAATTATTGTGATAAATATGCATGTAATCTGAATTGAGTGTTTTATACTAAGTTCTGATTAATTTATTTTCTGATTAATTTATATTCTGCTTATATTTAGCTTGATTTGAGTGTTTTATAATAAGTTCATGTAACAATTAATGAGTGTTTTATATTTAGCTTGATTTACATGAACTGAACTGAAAATTTAGCTTGATTTACATGAACTGAATATAAATTAGTCTCTTTTGCTTCTGCTGCTACTGGTTATGATAATGCCACCTATATAATGTAAATTAAGTGCCATCAAAAGGAACATATCTGAGTTACTAGGACAAGTCAAGTCGATTGGCAAATCGATTGGAATAAATGTCTGAGTTACAGTCATCCAATATTGAACCCAAATAAAACAAACACAAAAATAACATACTGAGACCTTTTACAGCGCTTTGTTTAAAAGCGCTGTAAAAGGCCCTTTTAAAAATAAAATAAAGGGTCTTTTACAGCGCTTACATTAAAAAGCGCTGTAAAAGGCCCTTTTAAAAAATTTAATAGAGAGACATTTTACAACGCTTACATTAAAAAGCGATGTAAAAGACTATTGTAAAAGAACCTTTTAAAAGCGGTCACATTTACGAAGTTCACTTAATTCAGATTCGAACCGAGGCCTTCCAAGTGTGAATTCTAAGTCAATCATAGTGTTGGAACGTGTCAATAGAGGCTTACCCTACCCAAAAAAAAAAAAGATTTAGGGGTTAACGCTCAAGAGTTACTGGGTGAATAAGTTTCATAAACTAAATGTTTTCACAACTTCAGCTGGCTTAATTACATGGACATTTTAAAAATAAAATAAAGAGACATTTTAAGAATGAAAAGAGATAAAAAGGGTGTTCAACATAAAAGGAGTAAGCTTTGATGTTTGTGAAGAAGATGCATAAAAGGAGAAGAGTTTGGTGAAGAGGAAGAGTTTAAAAAATAACATAACAAAACACAAAAATAACATTAAAAAAAAATAAGGCCTTTTACAGCGCTCTTTTAAACAAGCGCTGTAAAAGACTGTAAAAAAACATTCATATAACATAATAAAACAAGGAGGTCTATTACAGCGGTTTTTCATATAAGCGCTGTAAAAGACTCTTTTAAAGAGACCTTTTACAGCGCTTATTTGAACAAGCGCTGTAATAGGTTTTAAAAAAAACATTATATAACATTCTAAATCAATGAGGTCTTTTACAGCGCTTATATGGAAAAGCGCTGTAAAAGGTCCTTTTAAAAAATTAAATAAGGACGCCTTTTAGAGCGCTTTTTTAACAAGCGCTTTAAAAGGCCTAAGCCTTTCAGAGCGCTTTTGGAAGAAGCACGGTAAAAGGGTTATAAAAAAGCGCTGTAAAAGAGTTTTATATATAATAGTAACCGCTTCATTTTCCTCTTAATTACGTAAACTTCACTATCATCTCAACCTTCATCGTTCTTATCTTCTTTTGCAAACCCTATAATCCCGTCCATTACGAACTGTATTTCCACGATCATCTCCTTTATTTCGAACCTTATTTCCATCCAAGATCATTTCGAACCTTATATTTTCATTGAAATACGTAACCCTCATTACGTATTTCTTCAAACCGTTTTTCTGTGAACTTTCTGCGTTAGCTCTTTTCTTCGCATTTCATCTTTCTTCGAACCATTATTCAGTTATTGATGTTATTAATTTTTTGTAATCATTAAAATGCATGTTGAGCTTGTTTAAAATATATATACTGATACATGTTGAGCTTGTTTATAATAATGCATGATGCATGTTGAGCTTGTTGATGTTATACTAAACTGCATGTTAAACTTGTTGTGTAGTTAAATGGATACAAACAAAGATTTTGAATGTCAAAATGAAGAAGTTGGCACCACTAAGACTAAGACTTATGAAAAAGAAGTCAAATGTGGTGCAACTATAATGCAAAACATGATTAAAGCAAGGAGCAATGACACCAAGTTTGAGGTTATACTATACTATACTCTGTTTGCTGTGTCTTTTTTTTATCTTTTTTTAGGATATACTATATTATACTATACTATACTCTGTTTGCATGTACTTACTATATGAGTTTATTAGGTTGGCTGGAATGAGAGTGGTCAGCCAATTGACCCCAACAGCTCTATATTTGTAAGCTATATTGGGGCTGTTGTTCGTCAAAATGTCCCAATTACAATTGACGATTGGAGAGATAAGGCGTTGAAGGAGGCCAAAGATATAATATGGAATGACATTCAAGTAAATTTTTTGATCCAATCTTTTGTCATTTATAATTTTTTTTCATTGAAATACTTTACTTATAATTTTTTTCATTGTAGACGACTTTTTTCCTTGATGAGGGACGAAAGAGTTACGTTTTGAGAGTTGCTGGGAAAATCCATCAGGGATTTAGATCGCATCTCCCAAATTTCTATCTAAAAGATAGAGAAGGAAACACAACTGTTGGACCTCTAAAAATATATCAACATTATATATCAAATGGTGAATGGAAAGCATTTATTTCCAAACGTTCTGACCCCGCGTTTGTCGTAAGTGATTAATTTATTAGCATTTGTGTGTTTTATTATTCATATTCGTAGCGTATTTTAAATTTTTACATAATTGCTATTTTTTTATATAGAATATTAGTAAGGCAAATCGCGAGAGGGCAAGCAATCCGATGCACCCATACAAAAAATCACGAATAGGATATGCACGTCTAGACCAAATACTTGTTAGTAATTAAACATCAATTTGATATAATGAGGGAATTTGTATTATAAACTACAGTTTCTAACTAATATTTTGTTTATGATCTTAACGAATAGCGACAAGAGACCCAATCCGATCAACCGTTGGGTCGTCATATCTTGTGGAAGGAAGCTCGTGTAAATAAGGATGGAGTGGTTGATAACGAAAATGTTCAAAAAGTAATAGAACTTTGTGTAAGTATATTATGACTTTAATGTTTTTCAATATTGTATTTATCACTTGAATACTTTTTAATATTGTATTTTAAAAATGCTAATGAACTTAACTATTTTAATGTTACATGTATTTTAGGAGATCATCGAACAAAGTTCTGAAAATGAAGAGGGCAACAAGGCTAGTTGCAGGGACATTCTGGGCAAAGTTTTTAATGTTCTTGAATATTCCGGTCGAGTTAGGGGGAAGGGATTTGGTGTAACTCCCAAAAGCTTTTTTCCTCAAGAGAAGCGCCAAAAACCTTCCAACGAGGAAGTATTAGAGAAGCTCAGAATCCTTCAGAGCAAGTGGCACTCTTGGTGAATACGAATAAAGACAAGCAAATTCCGGATCAGCTTCAACGTGAAATACAAATGGAGAGTGAAACCGGGAGTTGCAACGTCGGTTTGAAAAGTATTCCCGAGGTAATTAATTACTTACTTGCTTATGTAATTACTTATGCATTAAAAAATATTATATATTAACTGTACTTATGTTTTAACTATTGATTTAGGGTGTCAATTCATGTTTCCTATACTTGTCCTCGCCCACTCATCGGAAGGTGGGAAAAGGAAAATTGTACAATACTTTGGGAGAAGTATTGCACAATACTCCGATCCCTGCGGGCCATGTCAAAGTATCGCCTACTGTTGCTTTTGAACCAACTGCACCGTTGCCGATACCGGACAACGACGGAGATATGCAGACATTGGGCAAAGCTATTGGTAGTTACGTGGCATGACCGACAAACCTTGTTGCCCTCGAAAAAAGGATTCCCAGAAACGAAACAATTATATCTCCCAAAAAGGTTTGTCACATTTAGTGCATAAGATTTGTCATTTTTTCAGATTCAATAAACTAACATTTTACCTCATTTTTGTAGGTCCAAATAAATAAACCAACAGTACAGCCAATAAAAGGCAGCAAACCTCAGAAATTGGAGGTTAATAGAGCTGCCAAATCACAAAGAATGTCGGGTAATAAAGCTGCCAAACTTGCAGCAAGAAAAAAACTGGATCGGGGAAAATTGGTCGCCGCTGCTACTCCTAATAAAAGTCAGCCATGCCTTGGTAAATACGGGGCGTGTCTTGACATCGAAATAAAAAGGAATATAGGCAGTAGCGACGATTCGCGCATCGTAGACATGAATAAAGATATATTCGGAGATGAGTATGTTGAATATCTCGGAAAGGAGCACATATACGAACTTCTCGAACATAAGGAGCTCAATGCTACTGTAATGAGCTTGTACATAAGGTAAAAAATACTTTTAACTGCATTTATTGATAATTAATTAAATGTATTGGTAATTAATCTAGTTTAAAATTTTCATTGAAGGTTTTTGTATGAGAAGGTCGTGTGCACGAGGAAATTGTCAAATAAATACTCATTCTTGTCTCCGCATAAGATGTCGATGTGGAAACTCGATCCAGACAATGTAAAGAAATACATTGTAGATATGTTATTAGCAAATAGAGAAAAGGATAAATTGTTCTTCGCACCATATAATTCAGGGTACGTGATTTTATCATTCTTAATTGATGAGAATTTAATTTATTAGTTGTGTATAAACAAAATTGCTTAACCAGTTTTTTGTTGTTGTAGGGCACATTGGATGCTATTTGCAATCAATGTGGTCTCTGAAGTTATATACTATTTGGATCTCGTGCATGGCGATTACAACAATCACTCCGAAATAAAGACTATGCTCGACACGTAAGTAATATTCATTTATTTCTTACATATATATATATATATATATAAATAATGTGTTTGTTCATGCTATAATAATCACATTTATTCATTCAATAGTGCCTTAAAAGTTTTTCGAGCTCAAAGAGGTGATACAGTGCCGAAGCAAAAGTCTAATAACATTACATGGATCCCAATAAAGTGCCCTCGTCAAACAAACAACATCGACTGTGGGTACTACGTATTGAGATTCATGAAGGAGATTGTTGACAAGAATAAAACTATTATTCCAGAAACGGTACGGTATTTTGATTATATGATTTTCATATATAAATTATCTATATATTTGATACTAACTTAATATAATATGTTAAATTTTTATATTGCAGTACTTTGACAATTCCAGTCCATCATATTCTGAGCAAGATCTGATGGAATTAAAGGAAAAATGGTGTTAGTATGTGCTTGAAATGAAAATTATTTGATTTTCTGGGAAATAGCATGCTGCTGGGCAAGGGATCTGAATATTATATGGTAGTTAGTGCATATTCTGTATACTTTTTTAGTTATTATATGTATATGATCATAGGACAATATATACACATGCATATGAATATGTTGTAAATTAGGTTCAATGTATATGTAGTTACTTATGTTGTAAATTACTGTGTTACAGGGTAATATATATATATATATATATATATATATATATATATATATCATATTGTGTGAACTGCTTATTGTAAATTACTGTGTTACAAGGTAATATACTGATTATGTGTTACAGGGTAATATTGTGTGAACTGCTTATTGTATCATGTTGTAAATTATTGATTCTGGGTGTGTTGTGTGAACTGGTTCAAAATAATTTTGGATAAAAAGATAAAAGACAGCGCTTTGTAAAAAAAAATGCCATAAAAAGCTAAAAAGCGCTTTTCAAATATATACAGGGCTTTAAAAAAAAAAACGCACATTTTACAGCGCTTTTTTGAAAAAGCGCTGTAAAAGGTACACCAAAATATGAATTATGGGTCTGCCTTTTACAGCGCTTTTTACAACAAGCGCTGTAAAAGGTACACCAAAATATGAATTATGGGTCTTTTAGAGCGCTTTTCTGAAAAAGCGCTGTAAAAGGTACACCAAAATATGAATACTAGGTGTGGATTTTACAGCGCTTTTTCAAAAAAGCGCTGTAAAAGGTACACCAAAATATAAATACTAGGTGTGGATTTTACAGTGTTTTTTTGTAAAAAGCGTTGTAAAATTCACACATAGTATTTATATTTATATGCACATTTTACAGCGCTTGTTGAAATAAGCGCTGTAAAATGTGGATAATACGCGCGCGTTATATTTACATGATTTATAGCGCTTTTTTAGAAGCGTTGTTGTATCTTTTACAGCGCTCGATTCCATAACACTTTTTTTTTGAAAAAACGCTGTAAAAAACTTAAAAAAAACGCTGTAAAAGGCTATTTTTGACGTAGTATGAATTTTTAATCTGTTGTAAAGAGATGATTGATCGTGCCTAAATCTTAGATGTTGGGTAAGTGCCTACCTAAGAATTTCTCATAATTGACATATATATTTTATATAATTTTTTATATAAATATTTAAAATGATTTTCCATTTTATTTTATACAAATATTTTATTTTTTTAGTTGTCACCGTAGATATTATACCAATCAATATCAAAGTATTTTCAACTGAGTCAAATCCTATAATAAGAAAAATAAGTTTTTTTGTCACCTAAATACAACATATAGTAAGGTCACTTTTATGGAGTCCAAACCAATATCATATGTTCATGCATGCATGTAAAGACAAATTTCATTTTGCATAATTGCATGTGATGCAAAGTGAACAACTATATCTGGCTACAAATTGCAAGATGCATGAAAGACAAGTGGTTTGTTGCAGTCCCCCAACTTTTATAGATTTCTTTAAGTTATATATATTCATTATTATATATATGAATTTTTATATAAAAATATCATTAAATATGTATTTTGTTATTCATTTTGGTATTTAAATATATCTTTTATTAATTAGTTTAAATTCTCAAATATGTCTTTTATTAGTCCATTTGATCCATATAATTACTAATACAAGAAAAATGTGATGATGTGTGTAAAATAACTTTTTACTTTTATATAAATATTGAAGTTTTTGTCAAGATCCACTTAAATATTAATTACTCATATTAATTCCTAGCTCCACTATTCCATGTAAGGAAGCTTATTTTACGCTCCTATAACTATAAATAGCACATTGGACAAACATTCGTATTATCCCAAAATGTATCACAACAACACACTTGTCGAGAGTGGGAGAAAAATTAGTTTCTATTGTGAGGTTTCTAGTGGTGTTAGCGTTCTTATTTTCAAAAGTGAATGTAATTGTTTTCTCTTTACATTAGAGATAATTTAAGTAGAAATTAAAATTAAAGTGGTTATCAAATATAATTTAGAGATTATTTTTTAATTATTTTTAACATTTGAAGTAGAAACTGATTTGTATTTATTTAATAATTATAAAAATTCATTAAAAATTAACAAAAATGAATAACGGAGTAAAATCACCAATCATTCTTTCTTTAATTTATCATTATTTTTTAATACGTACAAAATGCAAAACCAAGTGAAAAGAGTATACCAATTAGTGAGCCTTTACTCTTTTTGTTTTGTCGTCAAAAGTGAGCCTTTACTCTTTTGTCATCGATAATTCATCAATGAAGTTGTTGATTATCCCTCAAGTTTTCTCATTTTCTTGATGGGCCATTGGGCCTAGTAACCAATCCAAAATAATGAAATTGGGCCTAGCCCATACATTGCACCTTTCAAATTAGAAGACACTACTTAACTTATGCTTCTCAGTTCTGTCATTACTCTAGTGAGCATACTCATCAATGGCTACCATAAACCTTTCTTCTACGCAACTTCTTTCTTTTCATCGTTTATCCTGTTTTTATCCCCAAAATACCCCTACCCTTTCATTCAATTTACACTCCAAATCTTCTTCAAAATTACGCCCAATTTCCCTCAAACCCTACCATTCAACCAAGCCACGGACATGGATAATTGCTACAGCAGTTAATAGCCTCGCCGAGACGGTGGCGGTTACGGTGTCGCCGGAAAATGATGGACCCACCGGAGAATTGCCGTCGGATTCCGGAGTGTACGCCGTTTATGATAAGGACGGTGAGCTTCAATTCATCGGTTTGTCGCGTAATATTGCGGCTACTGTTTTGGCGCACTGGAAATCGGTGCCGGAGCTTTGTGGCTCCGTAAAGGTAAGATTCTCAGTGAGGATTGTGAGTTATGAACTGAAGTGTTTGAGAAAGTGATGGTTCTGTGTTTTGGTTCTCGTTGTGTCAATGCAATATTATGATTTTTCAGTTATTTATTCTTATTAGATTTAAACAACAATAAGTTTATAATAAAATGTTTATCTTTAATATTTCAAAAGTGTATATCTAGTGGTTAATGTATATTTTGACGACATTAAATAATGTAAACTTTTGTAGATATGATGTATGACCGTAACCGCAAATCCTTTTTTTTTTTTTTTTTGGAGAAAACAAATCCTGAATTTTGAAATACTATAATCTGATAAAATAGTATTGAATGGTGCAACACAACAATAGTCTTAAAGAGTAACTCAGGTGTGCATCTGCAAAATCAATCCTCCTAGAATAGATGTTGAGGGAAGGAAAGAAAATCAGAGCTTCTCCTTATTATAAGAAAATGGGAAGTGATTTAAGTTCATTATGCTTCCCAGTGTAACTAAGGTATAAGTCACATTATGCTTCCCAGTGTAACCAAGTTAAGAAAGAATATTTATGGCTCTTTTTAGTAATAAGGGAAAGCAACATGCTGCAGCTGAATCAATTTCTGCGCTTCAAGTGTGTTAAAAGAATATTTTGTCATTTCTAATAATTATACTTTTGAGTTGTTTGCATTCCTGTGCTTCACTTATAAGTCATATGATGGATAAGTTTTCTCTCAATTCATTGTCATGTTCCTTCCCTCACTGCTTCACTTATATTCCCTCATTACTTTTCATTTCATACTTTTTTATTATTATATATTTATAGAGCTTTGTGATGATAAGAGATGCATTGTCAAATTTTCATCGTCGAACAAAGTATTTTCTTCACGAACAGTCCTTTCTGATATGCTGGTTCTAGAGAATAGCAGGCCATAGCAGAACCGACATCAATCATCTTGAGAGAGTTGAGCTGGCTAGCTGTTAGGGAATTTTGTTATAGGTAGGGTGAGGGGGTACCAAAGAGCATTGCGTATCTTGTCATTCATGAAATTAAGAGTCTGTTACTCCGGTAGGAGTTTTATTCCTCTGGTTTTGTTACTATTGTACTGCCTTAACCAGGACAAAGTTCTTCTGTTAAAGGAGATTTTCTTTTTTAGTTAGCAAATAGTACCTGGATGGCGTGATCTTTGTCTTTTCACACTGGATCCTATCCAAGAGTTAATATGTTTGGTTTGTGTTTGGAATTCCCAAAATCATGGTTTGGACAAAAACTACAAGAGACAAGCTTTTATCTAGTCTAGACTATGATTTGAAACTTTTCAAATGTGAAACCAAACATGCACTTAATATAACTTACACGTCACAACCCACATGTCATTTTTCTTCTTTTTAAAATTGTTTAAAACACCAAGTAGACTAAAAATACAGATGAATGTATCAACAAACTATTGGGAAAAACTCAAGTCTCACTTTGAAGAGACAAGGTCTTAAATAGTTTCAAAAGATAGGTACTTCTCACTTTACAAGTTTATTTTGGAAGTGATATGATATGATCCGTTGAAAATATTTCCTTTTTTCAAAAATTACTTTTGCACTGTTTTTATTATTCTAATCAACATCACCATTCTCCAAATCTTCTGTGATATTACTTTCCTTATGGTGGATTTATTATTTTGAAATTGTCTGCTATAGGTTGGGGTAGTAGATGAACCTGACAGAGAAGCTCTTACTCAAGCGTGGAAGTCATGGATGGAAGAATACATAAAAGTTAGTGGAAAAGTTCCACCTGGTAATGAATCCGGAAACGCCACTTGGCTAAGACAGCAACCTAAGAAGAAGCCTGATCTTCGATTAACACCTGGTCGCCACGTGCAACTAACTGTCCCTCTTGAGGAGCTCCTTGACAAGCTGGTAAAAGAGAATAAGGTAGTTGCATTCATCAAGGGATCTAGAAGTGCACCATTATGCGGATTCTCACAAAGGGTGGTAGGCATTCTTGAAAAGGAAGGTGTAGATTATGAGAGTGTAAATGTGTTGGATGAAGATTACAACTATGGATTGAGGGAGACACTTAAAAAGTATAGTAATTGGCCTACATTCCCCCAGATATTTCTGAATGGTGAACTTGTTGGAGGTTGTGATATATTGACCTCCATGTTTGAGAAAGGTGAAGTGGCTGGTTTGTTCAAAAATTAATTAATTGTGCAAGCGAGCTGCATTTTTAGGCATTATTTTGAAATGAGGGACTAGGTAAGAGTAGAGGAACATTAAGGGAAGGAGAAATGCAGGTCATATTTTGTTGTATTTAATCTCTCAATTTCAAGGGTAAAATGAAAAAATAATTAATTATGTATATTATATTTCAACCATAGTAGAAAATGATTGGTTTTTTCTTTTTCATATGTGCTGTATATTTTTCTTTTACTATGCCGTTTGCGAAGTATTTTTCTTGTTCACTCAAGGTATCTATGGTCGATGGCCAAGGATTCATAGCTTGAGGTACGAAGATTTATTTAAGAACTCGCAACTTTCAACGGATTCTTCTATGCATATTATTTTAGAATTGAAACCACGTGCTTCAGAAAACATGTAGCCACTGCAAAGTATTATCAAAACTAAACATGGTGCTTTGAATCAAATATGATATGCATGCAAGGATGTATTTCATCAAGGATTGCTCATACTGTTTTTTGTTTTGTTTTTGAAGTATCAATTGGCCACTATCTCATATTTGGCTGAGGTAATGAAAGTATCACAAATTCTGGCTTCATAGTTCATCCTGTTTGCTTTGATATTCCTCTCTATAAAAAAGGTTTCAATATATATGAGTAATTATGCTAATAATTACCATTGAAGGCAAACAAATCAATTCTTGATTTGTCTAATCTATTCTAGGAAAGTAGATAAATACAACTAACTAGAGATATTATTTCTTGATTTACATAAAGATATTCTGATAACTAAATTGAATAGGAGTACAACTAAAATCTCCCAACAGAATATGTATTTGATATTTTCTTTATCAATTAATGATCAGTATAGCATAGTTTTTAATGGTGTTCTGTTATTTTATTGTGTACTTATTTCATGTGTAGTGCCTGAGTAGTTTGGATAGTAGCTTAATTTGATCTGACTATTTTTTATATTTTTTTTCCTTTTTCTTGTGATTTTTTTTTTATCAATTAATGATACAATACCTATTTAAGATGAGAAATAAATGGCATAATTATAATTTATATATTACATAACACCTTTCATAAAATCTAAACTATTTAAGTACTTTTCTTATGAAGAGACGGGACAGAGTCTTAAACTGCAGAAAATATGTGCATAGATGGTATCAAAGAATACGTGCACATAATAATATATTATTGTGCATCTTTTGTCTTTGTAGAACATAGTTCTAGAGGGATACTCAGTGTTCACTCTCATGCATAATATATATATGTTCCAAAAACACCAGACTTAGAAAAAAAAATTAATTAATGTTGTTGATAAAGTCCTGTTCTGTGATGCATTTGTTAGCTGCAAGTGTATTGATAGCAATAGTTTCTGTTGTTAATGCATTTAGCAGGAATGACTTCCCTCCTCACTTCATGTTTGGTGCTTCAACTTCTGCTTATCAGGTTCTGTCTCTCATACACACACACACAAAAAAAAAAACAAGCATACAAAAATTAGAGGAATTAATTTAGATAAACGATTGTCTGAAAAGACACCAATAGTTATCAAGAATAATTTGGTAATTATTATTCTCTTTAATATGCATTTTTTAATGTGTGAAAATAACAAAAATAACACTTATCTTATCGTAAGACGGAGGGAACATTGATTTTACACAATATGAATGTGACTCAGTATGTTGAGTAAGTCTGAGTTTGTAGGGTTTACCGTGGTTCGACCTCTCCTGAACATAGTCTTGGTGAGTGACAAAGAGCTTTAAGCTGCAATCTGCACCTGAACAAAGAACATCTCATAGTCGGTTTAAAGGATTGAAGTTTGTGGAAATACGCTATATAGCGGCTAAAGTTCTAAAACTCCTAATTACAACGGTTGACTACCAAACATATTTTCAGTTTCTTAACCATCATATATATGAATACAATTATTTTTTTTATAAATTAGACTAATTTTATTTTATAGAAGACATCTACTTATATTTTAAAAAGGTATACTATATGCTAAGGTGAAGTTATTTGATGATATACAATCAGTTTTAAAATTATACATGAAATTTTTTAGATTTAATTTCATGACTGGATTAGTTAAATGTAATGTCTAAAAGATTTACTAAGTAGATGGTTAATAAAACAATTTGGTACTCTTTGTAAGGCTTTATCCTATATACTATACAGTTAATTTTAAATTGAGTATCCTATACACACAACTGCATAGATGAATTTCTCGAGTTTTTTGGGACACACATGGACAGCAGACTCTCCCTAAGAGTTTTAAAGCTGCTGCATGCCCAAGCTTAGATTTGAACCTGAGACCTAGAAGAGATGCGTGCATCTCATCTAAGCGTTCTTGAAACTACGCAATTACTGTATACTAACTATTCAATTACTTTCATTCTACATCTACTTTTAAATTTATATTTTGGATTTGGGATGATATGAAGGTGGAAGGAGCAGCAGATGAAGATGGCAGAAAGCCAAGCATATGGGATACCTTTGCACATGCTGGCAATGGTGCTCTTTCTTATTTATTTCTCTCAATTCTTATATGTACTAATTCATTTCTTTAATTTTTTTAGTGTTTTCTTGTATATTCTTATAGGGACTAGTGTGTTATAGGATGCTCAAGTCTCACATCAAATTGTATGAGATGCTCGGTAGATTATTTAAGTGACTTGGTTTTCCCTCCTTAATAGCTAGCTTTTAAGTGAGGGTTCTCCAAGTGCTCGAGGCATTGATGTTTGATTATATTAAAAAGCGAAAAATATTATTTGAATTTTTTGTTGTAAAATAGTCTAGTGGTTAGACTTACATAATTTAAGTGCGGAGAAGCGGGGAATTTCGGATTCGAACCTAGACTCCTACGTATCGTTATCCTTGCAGCTATTAGTTGGGTTTTATTTATGGGACCATTAATTAGTTTTACTCTTACAATTAATCATGTTATAGAGTCCTAGTTACAACATTCAAATTCTTCATTTCAATTAAATTTTCAGGAGGGAGATACAAGGGTAATGGTGACATTGCAAGTGATCAATATCACAAATATAAGGTCAGTGGATATATTATATATTTTGATGCACTAGAAACATCTTATATACTCCTAAGAAATGGTTTGTACCAAGAAAACATCCTCATATTATATATACTTTCATTTCTTGTAGGATGATGTCCAACTCATGGCCAAAATGGGTTTAGATACCTACAGATTTTCCATATCATGGTCAAGACTTATACCAGATGGGAAAGGGCCGATAAATCCAAAGGGATTGCAATATTACAACAACCTTATCAATGAACTAACAAACCAAGGTAAGCCAAGGTTCTTTTGTAAACCAGAAGTTTTCAATCGCATATTGCAGAGAAGTTTTCAAATTCTGTTATGCTATAGTAGCTATGATTGTTATAATAAAACTTGAAATTTGATGTGGGGTTCACGAATTGAACCTATCCGTCAGAGTTGGGTCCTTTTATGTGCTATTCAGTTCGGTTAAGCGATTTAATTCGGTTGTTGGCTTTTTTAAGTAGTCTTAATCTTCAATTAAGTTCGATTTTGGTTATTTTTTCCAACAATCTTGATATTTGTTAATAATAAAAATTCGATATTGTTTGATTCACAAATAATCCATTCAATTTGAAACGGTACAATTAATTTTTTTGTAAAATAAATTCAATTAAAATATACAGAACCGATACACAAAACTAAATTCTAGTTAAGTTCAAAACGGTCTATTAACAGTTTACTTCAATTTTTTGTGTTCAGTTAACATATAAAAGAAGTTCTTCCGAATTATGTAGTTATTCTTTTTTTTCCTTTTATTTGTAGGAATTCAACCATATGTTACATTGTATCATTGGGATCTACCACAAGCACTTGAAGATGAATATGGAGGATGGATTAGTCGAAGAGTTATGTATGATTTCCAGACTTAAATTGCTTATTACCATATATACTCCATGTAGAATGAAATATGAACATAAATAATACTTGAAAAGTTGATGTATCTGATTTTAATTTTTAATCTGAGACATCAACTTTTCATATATCATTTTTGTTTATATTTTATTGTAGGCGGAGTATAGGTACAAATGAAACAAAATATATTTATAACACAAAATAAGAAGAAAAAAAACTCTTTCTATTAATAACATTTGCATATTTCTTTTATGTGTTCTTGCAGAAAAGACTTTACAGCATATGCAAATGTATGCTTTAGAGAGTTTGGAGATAGAGTTAAATATTGGACCACAATGAATGAAGGGAATGCGTTTGCAATTGGGGGCTATGATTCCGGATTTTTACCACCTCATAGGTGTTCTCCTTCCAAAATAACTAATTGCTCCAATGGAAATTCTTCAATTGAGCCATATTTGGCTACTCATCATATGTTGTTAGCACATGCATCAGCTGCAAGATTGTATAAGGAGAAGTACCAGGTAATGCACCACTTTATCAAAGTCGAGTTTCGAATCATAAATCAGAAGATCTTTTGTTTGATCGTAAATTGAATCTTATTATGAAATGTAAAATACATTATCAATATAAAATATGACATTTTTAATTTAAAAACAAGTGAGATAACAAAATTATCAGTTGATAATTTTAGTC
The DNA here is from genome assembly GCA_037974775.1 of Cicer pinnatifidum. NCBI lineage: Eukaryota > Viridiplantae > Streptophyta > Magnoliopsida > Fabales > Fabaceae > Cicer > Cicer pinnatifidum. The sequence goes on along the minus strand of JBBPBR010000003.1, from coordinate 27,690,989 downwards.
ACTATAATATATGAATCCAGAATAATTGGATAAACCTTAATTTAGTCCCTAGAAGTATAAGACACTGTCACTTTAGTCTCTAACTAAGCCAAAACCTAAATTAGTCATCAAATCATCATTTAATTTTGTCTCTGACGTTATAACGGTTATAAACTATTTTGACATTAAGTTGTATCTTTCAAGAACTTTTAAGATAATAAGTTGAATCTTTTAGGAACTGTTTTGATGATTCGATGATTAATTTTAGTTTTTTGGCTTAGTCACAACTTAAAGTGACAATGGCATACACTTTCAAGAACTAATATGGTGGTTTACTCTAAAATAGTTAGTTATTCAAGTCATAAATCAAATAAAAAAAAATGACTAGCTATACAAAGTTAGCCATAAAAAAGTGGTGCCTATGTTAAATATAAGTAGTGATTCATTGTACTAAATTAGGATTTGAGATGGAACTTTTGTCTCAAATAAATATGCTATAGAGATTTGTATCGATTGAGATCAATTTTGTATTCAATTGAGATATAACTTACATGTATCATAATATTATTATGCAGAATATTATATAAGGTGATATTTATAATATCACTCTTACTATAATAATCAAAGCATCTTTTGTTTGAAAATGCAATCCATGTTACTTGCAGGTCAAGCAACGTGGATTTATTGGGTTTAACCTCCTTCTTTTTGGTTTTGTTCCTCTAACAAATTCTAGTGAAGACATAATTGCCACCCAAAGAGCACAAGACTTCTATACTGGGTGGTAAGTAACATTTTGATTATGATAATCTATCTCTAAAATATTTGTCATTGTGTGAGTAATGGATAACTCCATAAACATCCAACACTATAATTTTCTTTGACCAATTTTATAAGCACAACTATTTCGTTTTACAATACTACCATGAAAGGTACATTTGTAAAACAATATCAACTGTTAACAAATTTAATACTACTACAAACTTTTTTAATTTCTGTAATTTAATCAACAAGGTCTTAAACCTAAGGAGAAAGGTAGTTATGAATAATTAAATTTGATTTTATCTTTTCTTTGTTGTGGCAGGTTTTTGAGACCCTTAATTTTTGGAGAATATCCTGAAATCATGAGAAAGAATGTTGGCTCAAGGCTTCCATTCTTCACTAGTAGGGAATCAAATTTGGTTAAGGGCTCAATTGACTTTCTTGGAATCAATTTTTACGTCTCATTTTATGCTAAGAACAACCCTGGCAGCCTAAAGAAAAAGAATAGAGATTTTAACTCAGATATGGCTGTGGAGCTAAACCGTATGATCATTTCGATTTCATTTACGACATCAATTTTGATTGCATAACCAATTATTTAAATTTTTTTTTTTTTGTGATAAAAATAACCAATTATATATTGAGGTTAAACAAGTAACATACACATAAATGTCTTTTATTCTATGAAATCAAATAATCAAATTTATTAAAAATAAAACTTAATTATGTGCATCTTTTTAGATTTTTGCGTGTGACTCTTAACTTAAAATATATTGTTTGTACATAAAACAAACTTCATAAAAGTTATGGATTTGAGGAAATCATAATTTTTTGTTTTATTTATATTTTTTATTTTTATTTAATTAATTTATGAATATTTTGAGTTAAGAACAACTCAAAAAAGAACAAAAAAGAAATGCACTTAAATTTTATTTGTTTGTTTGTTTTAATTTACTTATTTATTTATTCTAATGGTTTGTATTTGGAATAGTGTGTGAATTTTCTAAGGTTATTTAGGCTTTTTTGTTTTGAGAAAATATTTTCTATTTTTACCTTTAATTGCCTTCATGTTTTCAAATATTTGTACAAGAAAAGTGAAACAATTTTTTGAAAATAGGAAACAAGATGACTTTTTATTGACTCATTTTGATACAACTTAGAAACTCTAATAGGCCAAATCAGTGTTTGGTAATTCTCATTTGTCCAAGGTTTAGGAACTTTTATCTATTAATGTGTTTTTTTTCTTGATTGTAGCCTACAATGTAAATGGTACATTCACATATGAGGTAAAAGTAGATTATGAACTTTGTTATTTTCTTTGTTCTTTGAGCATGGAAACTTCAATATATTCCATTTACTTTCTGATTATTTTGTTTAGTTTCCGATTACACCTTGGATTTTGCAAGGGGCACTTCTCTCATTGAAGAATGATTACAACAATATTCCAATTTACATTCAAGAAAATGGTATGTCTTCCTTAGATAAACACTTTGAAACCGGATGCTTTTATCCTCTAACATTGAATATTGGGTTTTTAAAAGTAAGATTTAACCTCTAGAAAACTTAGTGGTCCAACTCCAACCTAGTCTATTTCTACATGTACTTCTATCAATAACATCAAATTAATATTTATGGTCTACATGATGAATCTTTGAACTTCTCAGGTCAACAAACACGTAGGAATTCATCATTAGATGACTGGCCAAGGGTGAGGTATTTGCATGAATACATAAGTAGCTTGCTTGATATGTTGAGGTACCTCTAATTTCATTTTTCAATTTGAGACTTTACAAAAGGCGTTTGATATTTTAATGATTTTCCTGTCTTATATTATAAGTGATTTTAGTAAAAAAAAATGTTTCATTTTATATGTAAGTTTTACAATATTAATAATATATGAAATCTTTATATTTCTTATTATACTCTTAATTATTATTAGGTTTAATTGCAGCTTTAACTAGTATCTCCATTTTTACAGATTTACAACATTGATCCTCTTATTTTAAAAGTCCATAGTTTTAGTCCCTTTTTCTGATTTTTTAATTATAAAAATAATGGAATATGATGTTTTAAATAACGTAACATATGATAATATGATATAAAACGATTAAAACCTATGAAATTGTAATAAATCGACGTAAAAACTTAGCTTTTAACTTCATAATTTTTTCATAATTAATGATATATCAATAATTAATGCATCTAAATGATTCAATATCATATAATTGTATATCACGTTATTTAAAATATGTCAAATCGGCAATTTTTAGTTCAAAAATATGATAAAGGGACCAAAACTGTAAGCTTTTTAAAATATGTGCACCAATTCCAATAATTGGTAATAATAGAGGGACCAAATCTACGATTAAACCTTATTATTATTGTCTAGTATTCAATTTTTATAATTAATATGAGAGAATAAATGATAGTGTAGTAAAAGTATAAAATATATCTTATGAAAATTATTATATCAATTGCATATCTGTCAAATTAAAATAAAATTAGTTCATGTGTCAAATGTTTAATATGGGACAAAAAGAATATTATTTTCTACTTTATTTCTCTAATAAATGCATGCACTCATAATGAATTCAAAGTTGTTTCCGTTCTTTTTTTTTTTTCTCATGAATGCTAATGGAAATTTTATTTTGAATTTTTTTTTCTCTTCTTTTCTTCTACTTATATATTTTCATTAATTTTTTTGTTGCATTGACAGGAATGGACTGAATATAAGAGGTTATATTGTATGGTCCTTTTTGGATGTGTTTGAGTTAACAGACGGATATGAATTGAGTTATGGCTTATATTATGTAGATTTCGAAGATCCAACTTTGAGGAGACAACCTAAACTTTCTGCAAAGTGGTACTCAAATTTTCTAAATAACAGAACTATGGATTCAAAAATCACCATGAAAATTAAGGAGAATTCATCTCTATTCTCCAATGCTCCCTTAATGCATATTGACACTTAAAGTAATTAGGACTAGTTAAAATAAATGTTTTCTCTCTAGCTTCCTCTCTTTTTTACCTTGGTTATATTTTGATTTTGAATGAACACTTATTATCAAGCCAGTCATGCTCCTAATTTAGCCACCTTAGATTCTCCATCTGAATCCATCCTATACAATTGGAGTATCTTCTCATATTAGCTCTTACCATAATACTAAAAAAAAAAAAAAAAAGGAAAGACACACTATCTATGTTGCAATATAGAAATGAGATGCAACTTCCAAAATAAAATCCTTCAAATTCAGCCAATATAGCTTGCTTTTAAAAAATTTCACCTGTAATCCTAACACAATTTTGAAGCTTCTTAATATTGTTTTAATACTCCACGGGTCCTAACACAATAATAAATAAAATTTTTATTTTTCATAAATTCTTTCATTTGAAGTAATCTTGTCTGGTGCGTATCATACACTAATATGTGTACTTCTTTCAACAAAATTTTAATTTTAATTTTTTTATATAGTAGGAGTGTAACCCATTTTCCTAAACTTAACTAATTGGAATGAACTACTTTGAATAAACTACAATTTAGTCATTGAAAGTGTAACTCAACAAAAACTTTAAACTAACAATGATCAAAACTATTGTCAGTTTAGTTTCTCACGTTAAGTTAACGATGAACTTCCTAACGTGACAATTAAGTGTCGTTCTCTTACAACCACACATGCAAAATGATTTGGTAAGGACTAAAATGCAAGTATTTTTTTTCGAAGAAAATTACATGATAAACATTACCGTATCATGTAATTGATATACACCTCAATATGACATTATATAATATATATTATACGTAAATGACAAAATTATCACCGTAAAACAATTATATACTACTTTTTTCAAATAAACTTACACAATATTTTTAAATATTATAAATTAACAAAAATATGAAATAAGTATTGAATGAATTTTATATCTAAAAAATTCCTTCACACTACTAAATAAGTAATTTCGATTTTTTATAAAAAAAAGTTCATGGATAACTCAAAATTTTTATTTTATTTATTAGATAAGCTCAATAAAGATATTATATATATTAAATTTAAATGAAAAAACTACTCTTGTAAAAAAATTATATTTATTATAAAAAAAATTTAAATTAATATTAAATTTTTATAATTTTGAATAATAAATTTACTAGATTATATAAAATGACAAAATCATTCTTGTCATAAATCATACATATTTTTTAAAGTTAATTATTAATAATTTAAATTTAATATCAAATCATATTTTTTATTTATATTTATATTTTATTAAATTTTAATTTTATATATATTTTAAATTATATTTTATAAGAGCAACTATGTAAATTATTGGCAAGAGTTATAACTACATAGACATGATAAGAATTATAACTATAGAAATACATGATACAATATAGTTCATTAATATATTACCAAATCTTGTTGGTTGATTAAATATTGTATTGAGACAAAATATGATAAATAAATCATATTTTGTATATTAAACAAACCCTTAAATTTTCTCTCATCACTAAAAAAAAAAAAATTTAATACAGAT
>JBBPBR010000003.1:27648825-27685656 GCA_037974775.1 Cicer pinnatifidum | reverse complement strand
AAAAGAATAATTTAGTCAATTTAATTTATATTTTAACTTAAATGTAAAAAATTAAGGGTTAAATGAATCTTTAGTCATTATAAAATTTTCAAATTTAATTTTAATCTCTATAAAAAAATTATCAACTTTGTAGTCTCTAATTTTTTTTATTCATTTAAAATCCTTATTATGAAAAGTTTTTGTAAAAATTGATGCATATATTTTCACACAAAAATTCTATAAAGTTAAAATAGATATTAAAAGTAAATAATTTATTTTTAGAAATTAAATTTAAAATGTTATAATTTTATAGAAACTAAAAATATATTTAATTATAAAATTAATTTAAAAAAATTATCTTCTCCAACGGCTATGTTATACAAACCAGATTAATGTAAAATGATCTAACGGTTAAAATAAGTCAAAAATTAGACCGTTAGGGGGAGACTCTTTCAGCTTCAAAAGAGAACTTCAACGGCTAGATATTACTCAACCTCGAGAAAAACAGAGAGAACAGTGACTATTATATATTCTCTTTTTTGAATTGAGTTTTTCATCTATTTCTTTCTCTGGTTAGGCTTTCAAATTTTGTACATTCTCATATATTTTCATTGTACATTCTTCTCTCTACCTCAACATTAATTGGATTCTCATTTTATTTTTCATGAAGGTAACATTATAAATATAAGTATGTTATTTCGTGTCCTAAATAATTTATTTATATTGGCAATTTATTTTTTCTATCTTATTTCTTGACGTAGAAAACAATTTCTTGAAGATAAATCATATTTAAATGGGATTTTATCTTTTTCAGAAATATATTGGGATTTATTTTATTTTCATTTGGGACTTTTCCTTTTATGAAAATGATATAGAAGGGGTGTACCAAGTTCCAGATTATGGGTTCATCGGTCAAAGTTTTTTTTTTCTTTTAAAAATTTATACTGTTTCATTTTTTTGTTGTAACTTTTTTAGAAAAGAATTTTAAAAATAAAATATCAAATAATAAATTACTTTAAATAATTTATAATCAAAAGTTATTTTAAATGTCATCTATTTATTATAATTTTTGTTTTAATAAATTTTTTAAAATAATTATAATAAAAAGCTATTTTGTATTTCATTGTAGCATTGCAAGTCTTGTTGAAGGCACTGATAATTTTGACGTCCCTCAGGGACCAATTTTATAGCATCTGGGGTCGTTTTTAAGAGCCAAAGGATTGCAGAGATTGTGATTTCCAATGGTAAGATTCTTATTTTACAAAGCATGCTATATATAGCGATTTATTAATACTTAATGGTAAATATTTGCAAGATAAAAAACTTATAAAATTTTACTATTTTATTTTTAATACTCGTAAATGTTAGTTTTCAAGTACAAGAATAGTGAAAAATAAAATGAATGAATGAATGGAGTTAGTTAGTTAATAATGGTAAATGTTATTCTTGTTCATTTTAATTGTTATTCTTATTCATTTTAGTTGTCTATCTAACTAATTAAGATATTAGTTAGTATTTTAATTTGAATTACAAATTTTCAATTTCAAGAACATTATTGGTTTATTCTGATTTTTTCGGAACATTCTTGGTTTCTAACACTTTTCCTTAATTCAAGTTTCTAAATAATTTTACACTTAATAATCTTCTTAATTCTTCAAATCTAGTTGTCCTCAATGTCTTGGTCATGATATTAGTCATGAGCTTTAACTTGTATATTTCAACTTGTTCTCTTAAGAAGTGACACTACAAGAAAAACAAGGATTTGTGGGGGTAAAATGCACTAAAAAAGGAGAACAAAAAAAAGCCACAATAGACATATTTGTGGTTATCTTTGGTAGCCACAAATAAGTCAATCAGTTTTGTTAGTTATTATTTGTGAAGGCTTATGTAGCCAAAAAAGAGACTTTTGTAAGGGATAAGGCACACACATAAATTGTTTTTTGTGATGGTTTACAACGCCACAATTATAATTTAATTCTGATTTTTTATAAAGATGAAAGGGTTAAAAATTTAACACATTATCTGTTTGTGTCAATACAAGTTACTCAATTAACGAGTCTAAGTATAAATACTAATGCAGAGAACTCAACATAAACATGGAGGCTATGAAATGGTTAGACAACATCCCGCGAAAAAATTGGGTTAAAACATTTGATGGAGGTAGCCATTGGGGTTAGATGACAACCATGGAATGACCACAAAGGTTCATACACTCTTTTAATTTGAATATCTATCTATACGTGCAAAATCTTTTCAAAATATTCTAGTTTTTATTTTATATGTAATTATTTGTTTAACATTACAATTTAGTTTATCATTAAAATGAACCCATGTATTAAAGACTTATATACATATGCAACTTTACGTGATTAAACAATGTTCCAAGAGAGCTTGCATTTGCATCTCTGTTTTAGTCCACAACGAATAAAGCCGCATCAAGTACGAAGAATGAGGTATTTGGCGGCAAAGAAGACATGTAAAATTGGTTCAAAATTTGGATGTAATAAAAATAACTCCAACTTGATATTTGGTTGCAAAATGACATCTCGGTGGACAACTAGTAAGTCAAACTTTGTAACGTCACTTTTATTTGTTGTCTTCTAACTTCTTCCCATTTCTCGCGTCAACGAATGGGTTCATCTCTTTGCATAAAAATTGGTACAACGAATTTTTAAAACCCAACTTCATAGATCTAATCACTTTCATCTGCATACAATATGATACAAATAGTTCGAAAGAGAAAAAGTTGGCTGATCATTTCTAATTTATTAGAATACAATATTTTATTTCACATTAATAACTATTGTATTACTTTAACTTTATGTTTTGATCTTAGATAAACAGTTCATTTTAACATCATTTAGTGATTATATTAGATCTGGTTCAATTAGTTTTATTAATTGAAGTAGAAAAATATTATTCAGAAATCACTCTTTTATTATAATTCAGGTTTCAATATCAAATTTCTTAGACTGATCATTCAAATAGTTGAGGTTGAATTTAATGGGAAATTCAACAACAAATAACAATAACAACTCTAACAGAGCAATATGCATCGGATAATCAATTTCCCAAACTTGCAAAAATCTATGAACAAAGGACACAATAATTTTTAACGTGGAAAAACATTCTCAATGTGAGAAGTAAACAACCACGGGACCAAGCCAATAATAGAACTCCGCTATGATCAAAATATGGGTACAAGAGAGTTTCAAATATGGCACAAATTCTTGCTCAGTAACCAGCCAAAAACAGCAAGGTAACCAGCACAACAATCAACCAAAACAATGAGAAAAACAAGCATGAAGTTGAAAACAAAGTTTAGCAAAAAACCAGGAAAAACTGCTGCTGCCCGAGTTCAATTTCTCTCAGACCTCTGATCGACGATCCAACCAGTCAGATTGAAGTGCCACGAGTCACGAACCTGCTGTCCAAATTTCATCCCTATCCGACGGTGAACGAAGGAGAAATCGTGAATCTAGTGCAGCTGCTCTGTTTTATGCGAAAATAGGTTTTGCTCTTCCTCTCTCACTTTTCTCTTTGCCTCACTCTCTGAATTCAGCTCTTTCACTCCCACTAATCTGACCTCTCTCCACTTGGTTAAGTGAGACTCATGGGCTTGCACATATTGAGTCTTTCTCCACATAGGAAGGGAGCCCAAAACCCAATGAAGCTGAAAAACAAGCCCATGTGGAGAAAGGTCCAATATGTGCAAGCCCATGAGTCTCACTTAATCAAGTGGAGAGAGGTCAGATTAGTGGGGAGTGAGAGAGCTGAATTCAGAGAGTGAGACAAAGAAAAGTGAGAGAGGAAGAGCAAAACCTATTTTCGCATAAAATAGAGCAGTTGCACTAGATTCGCGATTTCTCCTTCGTTCACCATCGGACCGGGGTAAAATTTGGACAACAGGTTTGTGACTCGTGGCACTTCAATCTGACCGGTTGGATCGTCGATCAGAGGTCTGAGGTGGGAGAAATTGAACTCGGACAGCAACAGTTTTTCCTGATTTTTTGCTGAACTTTGTTCTTAATTTCATGCTTGTTTTTCTCATTGTTTTGGCTGATTGTTGTGCTGGTTACCTTGCTGTTTTTGGCTGGTTACTGGCTTGGTCCCGTGGTTGTTTACTTCTCACATTGAAAAGGTTTTTCCACGTTAAAAATTATTGTGTCCTTTGTGATGGTGATTTTAGTTGTTGTGATTATTTGTTGATTGCTCCTCACAAATTTTTGCAAGTTTGGGAAATTGATTATCCGCTGCATATTGCTCTGTTAGAGTTGTTGAATTTCCTATTAGAGTGGTATCAGAGTCGGGTTCGGCTTGATGGGGGAGCACAATTAAGGACTTGGATCAAGTGGATCAAGTCTAGTGGTGGACCAAAAAGGACTCGGACCAAGTCTAGTGGTCAAGTGGGCAATAAAGGACTAGACTCGGATCAAGTGGATCAAGTCTAGTGGTGGGAACTCATAATTGAGGAGGAGATTGTTGGGTATTCAATTATGAGTCTTTAGTCCCACATTGACCAGGAATGGTGGGTGTATTGGTTATATAAGGAGAATGACCCATACACCTAATGCCTTAAGGTTTTGGGTTGTGATGTGGTGTCTAAGTCTCTTATAAATTCTTGTTTAGCCTATTCCGAATTGTTGTGTTCCTCCGGACTCCCCAACAGAATTCACTATTCGGATTAAAATCATCAAAAAAAATTTCTTCATCTTGTGGAGCATGTCTTTGATCTACATATTCGGAATAGTTAGAAAGATATACTTAAAGTGCTACATTGTAGAATCATACTATTAAAACACTTGAATTTTATGATAATTAAGTTGAGAGGATTAAGAATGGAAAAATAAAAAAGAAGTGAAAGAATCAAATTCTATTTATTACTATTGTAAACTCAATTTCTTGCATTAATGACATTGATTTTTTCACTTTCTTTTATTTTTCTATTCTTAATCGGATATATAGATCAATTTAGAAGTCATGCTCAACAAGAATAATTTTTTTTTAATACTAATAGTGAGCACAACCTCAACTAATTATAATATGAGAGTGATTTCTAAATAACATTTTTCTATTTCAATTGAAATATTCGGATCTAACATAATCACTAAATGATGCTAAAATGAACTGTTTTATGTAAGTTCAAACAAAACATAAAGTTAAATTATAGTCTAATAAAACACTATAGTCTAATAAATTATAAATTATCAACCAACCTTTTTTCTTTCTAACTATATGTGTCATAGTAAATGCAGATGAAAGTAATCATCAGTAAATCTATGAAGTTGGGTTTTGGAAGCTCCTTGTACTAATCTTTATGCAAGGAGATGAAACCATTTGTTTGATGGATACATTTATCGATTTTTGATGTCGTATGGGATGGATGGATGGCCAATGTGGTTTTAGAGTAAAGACTATATAATAAATGCTATTGAAACAAGTATTAGTGATGTTAAAAAGTTTGATTGTACCTGTTAGAAACCCTCTTGTTAGGACTTACTAGTTGTCCACCCGAAATGAGATTGATTATTGCAACCAACTATCATGTTGGAGTTATTTTTATTAGGTATGATTTTTGGACCAACTTGATGTGTCCACACAGAGTTGTAGTGCCGCCAAATACCTCATTCTTCATAATTGCAGTTGTTGATAATCACTTTACATAAGTAGTGTTGAAGGTTGGGCAGCTGTTGACATATCTTGATATGATGTGGACTACAAACACTCAGATGCAGATGCAAGTTCTTGGATTTTTTTTTACAATAGTCACTTAAAGTAGCATATGTCTAAGTCTTTAACATATGAGGTTCATTTTAATTATAAACTAAATTGCTCTGGTATAAAATAAAAAGTAGAACATCTTGAGAAGAGTTTTACATTTATAGATCTGAACATCCAAATAAAAAAAAGTGTATGAATTGTCATTCCACATGTTGGTTGTCATTAGACCCCAATGACTACCTCCATCAAATGCTTTAATCCAATCTTCGGTACGTGGTCTATATAATTTCATTCTTACCTATAACAATAATTTTTTTCTTCAATGCATTTATCCTTAAATTCCCTCGCAGAATTTTGTGAAATATGTCGAACGTAGAAGACATGCTTTGACGGAGGATTTCGCTACCCATTATTTAGATCAGGTCTATATGAAAATCAAACAAAAGTTGGCTTGTGGAATGACATATTTCTCAAAAAGAAACTTCAACCCTTTCTTATCTCACTTTTCATTGTGCAACTGCTATCAATAGAGTCCCCCTTGTACTTGTCGTACAACCAAAGTTTAAATGCAAATATGCACATAACCAACAACCATTGGATCGCTTTATTTTTTCCTATACAACCTTTTCTATAACTTATTGTGTAGTTGTGCAAAGTCTGAATCTGAGCAATAATGACCTTCACTTTGATTGCAGAGTCCACTTTCAGAACATGCATTACGCTTGTACATATCATGTTAGAATTGAGTTTCTTATGATTTTGTGACAATACAAAATTTGTGCATGTATGAGTCACTTTCAACTTACCAATCACCCACAGTTCACTGTTTTTGCATTTTGAAGCTCTATATCTAAACAAACAATTTTTGATGTTCTTCAGATGAAATGGTGGATCAAATACAGGCACGATAGGTTGGTTTTATGCCTCCATTAGTGTCTTCGTCGATATGACTAGATGGATTCATCGAAGTATGTTTCATTCTCTTCACTATTATCGCCTAATTATTCCTCGTTGATATTATTATTATATAAGTGGAATATCGTATTATGAAGTTGAAAACTTTCCATATGAGTTTGTTCAATTTGGCTAGAGTATTGTTCATAGTGATGTGATGGAGAATATAAGTCAGTTGATAAGGGGTGTTTTGATCAAAAGATGGGATTAGGCATGTTTTGAGGTTAATGGTTGATCAATGTTTGTTGATGTAGGACCATCTTCAAATGTAACATATAACTCAATGGTGCCGAGTTGTAACCACTGTGTATAAATCTTTGTCATCGCAAACCTTTATCATTTCAAACGTTGTTGTATTTTCACAAAACAACAATATCAGTTATCGGGACTTTGTCATCGAGCTGTAACTTTTTTTAATGATATTCTTTAATTTTTTTAGACGAGCAAGGTTGCTTCCAAAATGTACTTTGTACGTAGGCCTTTTTATGATGACTTACAAATACCTTCAATTCCGTCGAGAATTGAACCATTGTGTAATAAACAATAAAAATTACTTGTCGGGGATTAAGGATTAGCAGTGCATCATTCATTGATAAATTAAATTGGAATGATAAGATTGAATATTTAATTGGTCCAAACAATATAACAAGGATTAAGTTTTTTTGTATTGCATCATCGATAGCCGTTGATAAATTAAATTGGAAGGACAAGATGGAATATTTAATAGACCAATTTGATTGGGCCAAACTAAATAACAAGGATTCGTACTGCACCATCCATAATTGTCGATAAATTATATTCAACAGGCTAGATTAAAGCAGCGAATAAAGTGAGCAAATCACGCTTGGGGATGCGTCCTTAACGGATCGCTACTTGAGGATGCGACGTCCTTAACGGATCGCTACCTGAGGATGCGACGTGCATAACGTCGTGGGGCTGGGGAAGCGACCCAGCGACCCCTTTATAAGAACATCCATCCACCCTGATTTCGAACATCTACTTCTTTCGTTGTGTATCACAAATATTTCTTCATACATTCAAAGTTATATCAATGTTCTCAATCAAAATTTCTCTTTTTCTGATGGAATTATCTATGAATCACATAACTAAAGTTCAATACATTAAGACATTTGTAAGTATTTTATATGTTTACTTTATTTTATTTATAGTTTCTTTAGTGTTCTTGATTATTTTGCTTTTATTATATATTATTAATTTCAGAACCCTTAAAAGACAAAGTGAAATGACATGGTCATGTTAACAAAAAACCAAATGAAGCCATATTACTGTACTTGCAAGAAGCTGAATTTGGTTGAGTGATCAAACTTGGAAACTATAAAACAGATGTTTGTCTGTTACTACTATGGTTGAGTGCACAATAATTTTAGAAGACATATACTACCTTTTAGGATTAAATGTTTCTGGTTTTCTTGTTAGTGGTTTGAATTTTGTGAATGTTAGATATGTTTGTCAAGGTTACTTAGCAATAAAGGGTAATGTTATTAAATTAAAATGGCTTAAAAAATATTTGAACGATGTTGGTGAAAATGTATCTGTAGTAGAAAAACAAGCATGAGCATGCATCTTACGTATGATTGGAGGGTTGTTGATGCCGGACAAATCCAACAATCGTGTACATTGAAAATATCTTTCATTAGAGGATTTAAATAAAACATCCCAATATAATTGAGGTTCAGTTTTAGCAACACTTTATAAAAGAATTGTGTACCCGGTGTAATGTCTATTAGAGGATGTGCATTGTTGTTGCAAAATCTGGCATGGTATCGTTTGTCTTGTGTCGCTCCAGAATCGCCCATCCATAGATGAAAATTTTCAATTGCACAAAGGTAACTACTGCAAATAAATTTTACATATTTTTTTTTAAACTAACTATTTACCATATTACTAATTTATTATATTTTTAGTTTTTATTTTTGATGTATTCGAAAAATTTAATTATGGTGGTTTAAATTTCTATAAAGTTCCTCGTAAAGACATAGAAAGATACAAAAAAATCAATCGATCACATAATGGTTGTTGAAGGAATATATTCATTCACATTTATTTGTACTTTTTTAATTATATTGCTTTTTTAGCCTAATTTTAACATACGAGTTTCATTGGAGACCATACCTCTGATTCCAACATGACGTTTCTGAACAAGAGATGAACACATGGACTGCATGTACCTACCTATCTGCAGTGTTATCATATTGTCGAAAAACATCATACATATAGAGTCGTATTTCAGTTCGGCTTCGATTAACAAATTGCACAAGAGATTAAACATTGGAATGAACATGAGAATTACAAATTGCAAGATCAATTTGTAAAAGGTGTTTAACACCATAACAAATAATATATGAATTGTTTTAGACATCACACCAAATTATATATATTGGTCTAACAATATATGTGTGATCCACGTTTGCAACCTTCATCATATCCTCATGTGCACTCAACCCCTCAATCAACCACACAAGAATAAACCATGCACTAAACACCAAAACCAAAATTGTCTTTATCATCACCTCACTCCCATGCCCATACAGAAGTTACATATTAAAAAGTCCATCACCACCACCACATCTACATGAATATGTAGATATACTGACTCAATATTAATATTCTGTCAATGCCAGAAATACCAACTCGGTCAGCCGACAAAAAATGGGATTTTCTATAATTTGTTTGTAACTCAATGCACAACTTCTAAGTCGGCTTGTGTTATTTTTGATTCTATGTATAATCCCGAAACTCAAAATTATACGGAGGCAGGTTGTTATTTTTATCCTTATAATGAGGATAATGATACGATCGACCAGAACAACCTCAACTCGTTCAAAGAGCTATACAAGATCGACGACATTCTAGATGTGGAACTGGAGGATATTTAGATAGAAATCATTAATTTAAATTTGATGTATTTTTTTTCAATTTAATGTATTATTTTTTTCAATTTAATGTATTTTTTTTTCAATTTAATGTATTTTTTCTTTAAATTTAATGTATTTTGTTTCTTCAATTTAATGTATTTTATTTTATTAATATAATTTACTTTATTATTATTATTATTGTTATTATTATTATTATCTTTTATTTATTTGATTCAAAGAAGAAGTAGGAGGAAGTCGTTAACAAAATAGTAATGTATCTGCAAAATAAAAGTGATACGTTATTTGTTTTGGCACATTTACTCGATAACATTAACTTTGATGTATTTTTTTTTACTAAATATTTTGGTTTTTTTAAATATTTTTTTGGTTACATTAACAATATTTTATTTTTATTATTATTATTTATATATTTTTTGTTTATTAGATCAGAGAAAAAACAGGAAAGAGTTGTTAAGAAAATAGAATTATGTTGCTATTTTATCTGCAAAATTTTAGGGATATTTTATTTGTTTTGACATATGCACTAATGTATTTTTTTTATTACATGTATTTTGTTTTATTTTATTAATATTATTTTAATTATTTTAAATTAAGAATATTTTTTTTATTTATTAGATCAGATTAAAAATTGTTGAGACAAAATCTCTCTCAATTGGTTTTAATGATAACAAAATTGTTTAAAAGATTTTGATTGTGGTTAATGACTAATTTGTACTTTTGAGTGAATTCATATTAGAGAACAGGTTACTCATCATTAAGATAGAAAGGAGAAAAATCATACTCAATCCATCAAGTTTTCAAAATTAGATGATATACAAATAAAATGATGAACCCTTAAGAGGATGAGCATTCAAAGATACAAAATGTTTAACGTCACTGAAACAATGATTTCTTGTCATAAAGAGAAGATAATTCAATGTCAAAGATTGAAAGAAAAAGCAATTTAAAAGAAGTGGTCTATGGCCAAAGTTTATATGACAGAGAATGGACTGTAAGAGGATGAACATCTGGCTCACTTCATCCTCACATGTTGAAAATGACCCAACACATCTACGTAGAAAAAGGTTATAGTTAACAAGACAAAAATAGAGTCTTACATATCTTGAAGAATGAAAGAGAAAAAGGACAACTAATGTTTGAACTTCTAGAAGGATTCATTTTGTAATTTTCAAGTGTAAACTTGTAAGAAACAAAGTTGTAAGCTTGGTGAGGCTAAAGAACGCACGAAGTGTTACTAACCTCTATGAGAGGTTAATCCGTTTTGATCCATAGTAGAAACTCACAAGTGTGTGAGGACTGGCGTAGCCTTCATTGGGTGAATCAGTATAAAGTTGAATGTGTCATCTTCTACTCTCTGTCTCTTTTATTTATTCAGCTTATATTTAAAGTCTTAAATTTCCATCATCTCACTTTCGCCCTCTCAGAGAGGATATTGATTTAAACACTTAAGAAAATTTTAAAACAACAATATCCATATTCAACCCCCCTTTTAGTGATATTTTAGCTACTTCGATTGGTATCAGAGCCTGGTTCTCTAGAAAATTACATCTAACCGTGTAAGAGAAAAAGATCGAAAGAAAAAAATGTCAAAAGCTAAGTATATCCCTGAAGGAGGATCATCCAGTAGACCTTCCTACTTTGATGGCACAATTTACTACAATTGGAAAGGAAAGATGAGATTGTTTCTCATATCACAAGATAATGTGGTTAGAAGTTGAAATTGGAAATCATGTCATCAGAATCAACAACACAGATTCAACATTCGACGAAAAACCTTAAGCACAGTTGACGACTAATGAAAATGCTAAGGTACTCCTAAACTCTAAAGTTCATGTATTTCTAACGTGTGCTTTGAGCAGGGAATAATATGATAGAGTTGAAGAATGAAAAAATGCTAAGGAACTGTGGGATACTCTGAAGATCCATCATGAAGGATCACGTCACGTAAAAGAAACTAGGATTGACATGGGTCCTTGTTGGCTAGTTTTTCCTCTTGTAAGGATTTTCCTTTTATGATAACAAACAGAGTCATGAGGCCCATGTTTACCACAAAATGAACATCCCTTTTTTATGTTGTCAGCTTTTTTCTTAGCGTGACCGTTTTTGAAAGTATGTCCATGTTTTTTGCAAAAGGTGCATTTTGGCCTATCCTCTTATTTTTTAGGTAGGAAAAAATTTTCATATAAATTTTGTTTTTGAGAACTTTTAAATCTAATACCTGCTTTGTCAAAGATTCTTGATTGAGATCCCATTATCTTTTGGAATGTTTCAATGGATTTAACAAAGTTGGTAATGACATTTTTTTAGTTCTTCGACTTTTATTTTCAAGATTTTCTTTTCTGTATCTATTTCTGGAGGATGAATTGTGACATTCTTTTTGTTCAAAATTGTTTGTTCTCAAACAACTTTTCATTAGATAGCTGCAAGTCTAGAATGATTTTTTCATACTTCTCATTCTTAGCTTGAAGTTCCTCATTGAGTTTCTTTATTTCATAAAGTTGGTTTTTAAGAAAACACATTTATGAGATAAAGTGTTTGAGTCATTCAAAAGATTGTCAAATAATATTTCTAATTTTCACAAGTAAGACATAGTTATGTGATGGTTACCTTTTCAATATCTGATTTTGCCATGAGACAGAGGTTAGCCTTTTCTTCCTTTTCCTTCTCAGAGGATGACCCATCACTGTCATCCCAAGTAATCATCATAGATTTATTTTTGCAGGGAAATCTTCTTGAGTTCTTTTTGTTTAGAGGACACTCAGTTTTGTAGTGTCCCATTTTGTTGCATCCAAAAAAAGTTATCCGACTTTTGTTAGTTTTTTTTTTTTCTTTTTGAGGAGATCTTTTGTCTTGTTCTCTATGATTTACCATCCACTGAATTCTTCTAGAAATCAGAGCAAGTTCATCATCTTCCTTAGATAGAGAATACTTTGAGTTTTCCTTTCTTGTGACATCTTCAGTCCTGGAGGATGGACTTTCTATTTGGATTGATTTTAGAGCAATCATTTTTTCCCTTTTTGCTTGGTTTATCTGCAACCAGTAATGGTTCATGAGCTCTTAGAGTTCCAACCAAATCCTCTAATTTCATGTTAACCAAGTCTCTGGCTTCTGTGATGGCAGTCACCATTGGTCTCCATTCTTTTGGTAAACTTCTTAGATTTTTTCTTATCCTCTATTGAACAAAGTATTTCTTTCTAAGAGACCTCAAGCTGTTTAGTATGATTGTTAGCCTTGAGAACATTTCATCAATCATTTTTTCCTCCTTCATCTCAAATTCTCTTACTCCCATGTCAATCATAACTTCTTTTATGTTACTTGATCCTTTATTACGGATCTTCAGAGTATCCCATAATTCCTTATCATTTTTGCATTCTTCAAATCTATCATATTATTCCCTGCTCAAAGCACACATTAGAAATAAATGAGCTTTAGAGTTTAGGAGTACCTTAGCATTTTCATCAGCTGTCCACTGTGCTTGAGGTTTTTTTGCGGAGGTTGCATCTGTGTTATTGATTCTGATAACGTGATCCCTATTTTCAACCACAGACCACATGTTGTTATCTTGTGATATGAGAAACAATCTCATCTTACCTTTTCAATGGTAGTAATATGTGCCATCAAAATAGGAATGTATGCTTAGGGATGACAATGGATAGGGTTTGGGTAGGTACTATAGTACCCATCCCCATACCTACAGTTTAAAAAATACTCATACCTGTACCCATACCCTCATGGGTATCGACTTTAATACCCATATCCTTGCCCTTTGGGTACTTAAGTGCGCGTACCCATACCCATTACCCACACTTTAACAAAAATAGATCAATAAATAATCATGATTAAATTTAAAAAATTTCCAAATATCTCACATCCAAATCATAATCCTAAAGTATTACAAACCAAAATATTTTGTAACTCAAAACATATCAAATTACAAGTCCTTGGACAATATTCGCCAAAATAATATTAGTACAATAAACATATCAAATTACAAGTCTTTCGGTAGTATTCTCCGAAATTAATCATCCTTGTGTAGTATCAAAACATATCACATTACTACAATAAACATCAAAACATCAAAATTAATATTTTATGAAGTTGCAAGTTCTTGGGCAGTATTCTCCAAGTTCTGTAAAAAAATTGATGTGTATTATATTAGTTATTTATAATTATAAAGTCGTAATTATTAACAAAAAATAACTCTTAAATATAAAATCCAAATTATTTACCTATTCATCATAATTAGATTCTTGAAAAGTTTGCAAACGTTTATCTTTCGATTCTAAATATTGCAGATCCAATGATACCAATAGTTGCTAAACCATAAAAGAAAATAAATAGTTAAACTAAACACAAATTTAATTGAATAAATAGTATATTGCAATAATTATTACCTTGTTTATTATGATTTATCTAATTTTGAGAGCACATAAGTGCCTCCAAAGTATCCTCATGAAGGCTAGAGCATTGAGGAGTCAACAATTTACCACCAGTACTAAAAGTAGATTATGAAGCAACAGTAGAAATCGGGAGGTCAAAAATATCCTTGGTAATTTTTGCAAAATTGGATACTTGATTCCATTTGTTTTCCACCATTCAAGAATATCAAATATAGCACTCCTAGGCAATACCTTTTCCTCGAAGTATATATCTAACTCAAATTTTTATTGCACATCATTAGTATCATTCACATATGAATCATAACCGCTAAGAAAATTGGTACAATTACCATTTTCTAAATTTGACACCTTCTCATTGAACTGTCCCCCAACCCATTGGTTTTATCTTGATGATCTTCAAATAATAAGTAACATAATTTCTTGACATTGTTAATTTCAATTGAAGACAAAATTCCGTAATTATTCTGATAAAAGTACTCTAACAACTTGAATTTAAATATTGGATCCAAAACAATGGCAATCCCCATAATACCATGAATAACAGACCAATATTTCTCAAATTTATCGACCATTGTAAAACCCATATTTCTAATAACGTCAATTGAACAAGTCTTCCATTGCTTCAAAGAGAGTTTTATTTCACAAATCAGTGGAAGAATATGTTTGTTGTGGGATATTGTGTACCTGAAAATATCTTAGTTACACGATTAAAGACTTACAACTTATTACAAATTTCTTTTGCTATTTCCCACTATTTTGTTGTATACAAACATCTTTATATTCTTAGTGATGGAAACTTTTAATTGACGTGTTGCTTCTCTAAAAGTTTGGTCTCTTTTAGACGTGGCTGTCCAAAATGAAACACTATCCCTAACATTCTCTATACCATCTCCAAGAACACTCAAACCATCTTGAACAATTAAATTTAAAATGTGGGCACAACACCTCATATGAAATAATTGACCATCAAGCATAATATTAGAACAACCAAGTTTGTTTAACAACATACCAACAAGAGCGTCATTAGTGCTACAATTATCCAAGGTGATGGTTGACAATTTTCTATCAATGTTCCAATCTATCATGCACTCTACCAAAACCTTTGAAAGAGCTTCATCTGTGTGCGGGTATTCTACATACACGAACCTATCATGTAAAATAATTTTTAAAATGTTAACATAATGAAAAAAACTATATGCAATTAATAACGTTTACAAATATGTAAGTATCATACTGTAATATGCGACTTTGCATATTCCAATCGTCATCAATGTAGTGACATGTAATGACCATATACCATTTATTTTGATTGCTAGCTATCAACATGTTTGTTGTTAAAGCAATCCTATTCCTAATCTTTTCTAAAAGCCCCATGTTCTTCTCTTTTTCATGTTTAAATATCTATATAATATCACATTTAATTGTGTTTCTACACGGAATCTTGAACAAAGGTCGAAGACCTTCACAATATGTTCTAAAGCTCAAATGATCTACCATTGAAAGGGATACTCATGAAGTATTATCATATTAGAAAGATCTTTCTCTTTACTACCGTGGATCAAATTGATAATTACTTAAATAAGTAGATTACCCATCTACCTTATTTTGTTCTTTCAACAAGATAGCACATACATCAGCATTGGACCTTCATTTGACCAATTGGGAGAGATGTTCTTTCCACAAACCCTTCGACCATCAAGTCTTGAATGGCTGTGTATCTAGATCAGGGAACCATGCCATAGTTCAGAAGCTTGACATTACTCTTCTTTTGGGCCTTTACAAGGAACTCAAGATGAGTTGGGCGTGGATTGTGCTGGTTAATATGTTAGAAACAACACAAGGAAAGCTAATGCTCCCTTACCCTCAGCTGATCACCAAGATTCTGAGACACTTCAAAATATTAGTTGTCAATGAAGAATCAGTAAAGACAACTCTGATTTTTGGTGAGTCAATTGTCAACCAAATGCAATTGAAGAAGATCAATGGTATTTGGACAAGGGCTCAACCAAATGCTGAACAAGCTGAGCAAGCTGAAAACCAATATGAGGTTTTAGCTAAGTTGCTGAAAGTTATGGAGTCTCAGGCTGCACACAATTCTAAGGTGGAAGCCTCCCTTGTGCAACTCCAAGCAACCCTCAACTCAGTTGTTCAAGATGTAAATGTCATCCAAGACCATTTGGGTCTCAAGATGTCATTTGAAGACATAGCTGACATTGACACACAAGCAACTGAAGAAACAACCCCTATCAACCTTGATAGTTCTGAACCTCATGGTGAGGAGATACTTGCTAAGGCTAATATAGCAGTCTCTACCTCTCCCATTGGTGATAATGAGGAACAACCCTATATTAGTTGTAATTTTTCTATTTTTTCAGTATATCTCTTGTAATAGCTTTTGAATCATTATTCTCTTTTGTATTATCTTTTTGAATTTAATGACAAAGGGGGAGAATTTAAATGAATTTAACTTGGAGAATTTGAATGAATTTAACTTGTGCTTATGCTTATCTTATCATGTATACTGAAAATTAAAACTTAACTTTATAATTACTCTTATTTAAAACTCCCCCTAAATTAAAACTTAACTTATCTTATCTTAATTGTTGGTGGAATGGCCTTGTATCTATCTACTGATGTTTCCTAAGCATCATCAGTAGAATCAGGATTGGTTCTGCCATCAAAAACTTCTCCATAGAAGGGTAGTCCTGATAGCTTGGAGAACTCCCTAAAAGTCATAGAAATTTTCTTGCCTTTAACTTCAGACTCAAATCCAATGTCTGTGAGGGTGAAGTTTGAGTAGAAGGCTCTAATAAGTCTTGGATAGATTTCCAAAGGACAGGAGAAAAAATCTACCAATCCATGAAATTTGAGATGGTGTTGGAAGGTGAATCCATTTGCATCAAAGTAGGCAAAATCCAGAGTTCTTGCCTCATGGATTTTCCTCTTTAGGAATGCAGGGGGAAGAAAAATGTCCTCAATAGGTTTGACTTTGGGAGTTTGAGGCTTCTTTGGCTGAGGGGAAGAGGTGGTTTTCTTCTTCTTTTGGGTTGGCCCCTTCATGGCATCACCCATCAGCTTTTCTGTTTGAGGAACCTTCCTCTTTTTGGTTTTTTCTTGGTCAGTGGCAATGGCTTTCCCTTTATCCTTTGCCAAAATCTTATGAGTGGGTATATGAACTCTTTTTGCAGGAGGGGAAGTAGGTTGAGGAGTAGGAGTTCTACCACTAGAGGTTGAGGAAGAGGTGGTTTTCTCACTTGTTTGTTTAACTCTTGCCATTAGAGAGATTTGGGAAGCTTGAGAGGTTTGAGAAGTTTGAGAAGTATCAAAGCACAGAGAAATCAAGTTTGGGGAGAGTTTGATAGTGAAAATGTGTTGAGAAATCAATTTAGGGATTTAAATGGTACTGTTCAGAGTTGATTTCTAAATCGATTTTATTACAAATTTGCACACAAAACTTCAATTGCCAAATCGATTTTGTTAACGTTATTGGAGGGAAACGAAAGATTTCAGTTACAGTTGCCTCCAATGGCTAGTATTTTTGCAACAGTCATATTGCAAATCGATTCCCAAATCGATTTTCTTAAGTAAATGTTCAATGGATAAATTGATGTCCAAATCGATTTCCATATCAGTTCAGGAAAACTTCTCATAACAGCATCGATTTCCAAATCGATTTCTTTAACGATATTGACCAGTGCAGGTATTCCAATCGACTTCCAAATCGACTTATTTGGCTCGTAGTTTTTATAATTTGACAAAATCGATTACCAAATTGATGCGCGTGTTTGAGTTTGGAAAATTTCTCGAATATTTGGATTTCTGGGAGAAATAATCGATTATGAAATCGATTTTTTAAAACGATTTTCCATATCCTCAATCGATTCATCAATCGATTGGATTGATGTATATTTTGTCACATTGATTTTGGTTCAACATTTATTGCTACCACAGATCACTAAATCGATTATGAAATCGATTGTCGTGTTTTATATTTTGACAATTGAGAAACTTTGTAGCATAAATCGCTTGTGAGTTCGATTTTGTAATACTGATTTGAAATTTTGACACAGAATAATCGATGTGCAAATCGACTTATCTATTGCAAGTTAGTAAATTTAGAGAAAACAACAATGTCATAATCGATTTTCTACAGAGATCATATTTCATTTTGATTCATTATACCAAGTTTCATTCTAATATAGAAGAAACTTTCTTTGGGTAGGGCTTTGGTAAAGATATCAGCTAATTGATGAGATGTATTAATATATTCAAGCATAATATTACCATTTTGGTATTGATCCCTAATGAAATGATATCTAATCTCTATATGCTTTGTTCTTGAGTGCATAACAAGATTCTTTGTGATATTTGTGTTGTCACACATTATTGGCACAGTTCCATGATCACACCAAAGTCAGAAAGGTGTTGTTTCATCTATAATATTTGTGCACAACAACTTCCAGCAGCTATATATTCAGCCTCAGCTGTTGAAAGTGCAACACTATTTTGCTTCTTGCTATGCCAAGATACAAGTGAATTCCCTAATAGATGGCAAGTACCAGATGTACTTTTTCTGTCTAATTTGCAACCAGAAAAATCAGAATCAGAATAGCCAACAAGAGTGCAAGTTGATCCCTTAGGATACCATAAACCTAGATTTTTGGTTCCTATTAGATATCTGAAAATTCTTTTGACTGCACTTAGATGGGATTCCTTAGGATTAGCTTGATATCTTGCACACATGCAGACACTAAACATAATGTCAGGTCTACTAGCTGTAAGATATAATAAAGATCCTATCATGCCTCTAAACGTGGTCATATCCACATATTTTCCCTTTTCATCTTTATCCAAATGACAAGCTTGACTCATAGGTGTATCAATAGATTTAAATTTATCAAAGCCAAACTTCTTTAAGAGATCATTACAATACTTGATTTGAATTAGGAAAATACCATTATTGCTTTGATTGATTTGAAATCCTAAGAAAAAGGTTAATTCTCCCATCATGGACATTTCAAATCTTCCTTTCATCATATTTTCAAATTCTTTGCAAAGCTTACTGTTTGTGGATCCAAAAATTATGTAATCAACATAAATTTGGACAAGCAGAATGTCTTTTTCCTTTTTCTTTATAAAGAGTATTTTATCAACATTTCCTCTTAAAAAATTGAGGAAATTACTGAGTTTTTCATACCGACCTCTTGAAGCTTGTTTCAATCCAAAGAGAGCTTTTGTTAGTTTATAAACATGGTTTGGAAAAACAGGATCCTCAAATCCTGGAGTTTGACTAACATAAACCTCCTCTTGGATATCTCCATTCAGAAAAGCACTATTTACATCCATTTGATACAATTTAAAATCCATGATACAAGCATAAGCAAGCAAAATCCTAATTGCTTCTAATCTGGCTACAGGAGCCTAAGTCTCATCATAATCAATACCTTCCTCCTGGTTGTAGCCTTTAGCAACTAGTCTAGCCTTATTTCTTGTTATTACTCCATTCTCATCCATCTTATTCCTAAACACCCATCTAGTTCCAATAATATGTTTGTTTTTTGGTTTATGAACTAAGATCCATACTTTGTTTCTCTCAAATTGATTAAGCTCTTCTTGCATGGCAATTATCCAATCATTGTCCAAGAGAGCTTCTTTTATATTCTTAGGTTCTACTTGAGAAACAAAAGCTGTGAAATTACAAAAGTGTCTAAGGGATTTTCTAGTAGCAACCCCTTTAGAAATTTCTCATATGACGTTGTCAATAGGATGGTTTTTGTTGAATTTCCATTCCTTAGGTAAGTCATCTTCCCTTATAGGTTCTATATAATCAATGTCATTTGGAGGTAATGTTTCATTTGGTTCTTTTGGATCTGATTCTACAATTTCATCAAGAGAATCACCAACTGTAAGAGGGGTACTGTTCAAGTTTTTGGTAAACATTTCATCAAATTTTACATGAATAGATCCCTCTATAGTTTTAGTTCCTTTATTGTAGATCCTATAGGCCTTACTAGATTGTGAATATCCTAAAAAAATTCCCTCATCTGCCTTAGAGTCAAATTTCCCTAGATGCTCTTTTCCATTATTCAGTACAAAACACTTGCATCCAAAGACTCTAAAATAGGCAATGTTTGGTTTTCTACCTTTGTATATTTCATAGGTGTTTTTCTAAGGATAGGCCTAATTAGAACTCTATTTATCACATGAGTAGTTGTGTTTATTGCATCAGCCCAAAAGTATTTTGGAAGCTTAAAGTCATTAAGCATTGTTCTAGCAAGTTCTTCTAGAGCTCTATTCTTCCTTTCTACAACTCCATTCTGTTGTGGAGTTCTTGGAGCTGAGTAAATGTGGTAAATTCCTTTTTGATCACAATAATTGTCAAAAGATTCATTTTGAAATTCTCCACCATGATCACTCTTAATGGAAACTATTTTCTGATTCTTCTCATTTTGAACTTGATTTGTAAATTTTTTGAAAATTGAGAAGGCAGCACTTTTGTGAGACAGAAAATAAGTCCATGTATATCTAGAGAAATCATCAACTAAAACATAGCCATAAAGATTACCAAATAGATCCATGTGAATCAATTGTAGAACTCTATTAGTTTGTACTAAGTCTATTGGTGAGAAAGTGGACTTGATCAATTTACTTTTCTCACAAGAGTCACATAATTTGTCCTTTAGTAAATTTTCTGTTTGGAAGACCTAGCACTAGTTGTTTGCTAACAAGTTTTTTAAGATGGTTTATATGTATGTGAGCTATTCTCTTGTGCCACAACCAATCTTCATCAGATTTAGATAACAAACAACAAACATTATTTACAGGCAAAGAGTCAAGATCAATCATGTATATATTATTTACCCTTTCACCTACCAATTTTATGCTATCATCTTCCTTGTGCTCAAGTGTACAAGTATGTGATGTAAAATATACCTGGTAGCCTTTATCGCAAAGCTGACTAATGCTAAGCAGGTTGTGTTTCAAACCTTTTACATAGAGAACATCCTTGATTACCGTTGTTGATTCACTCCCTATGTCTCCAGCACCAAGTATTTTGCCTTTGTTGTTGTCACCATACTTTACATATCCTCCTTCTTTCAAATTCAGAGATATGAATTTTGATTTGTCTCCAGTCATATGCTTGGAACATCCACTGTCTAGGTACCATGAGTGAGTTTTGGATGTCAAGCAGACCTGCAAAATAGAATTCAAACTTTGGTTTTAGGTACCCAATTTAGATTGGGTGGGTTAGTCTCAATCACAGGTTTCTTTACTCTCCAAACTTGTTTCCATCCCTTGTCAGCAAGCTTTTTCAGTTTACAATTAAAAGATATATGTCCCTTTTTGCAACAAAAATGGCATGAAAAAGCAGAGGATGTAGTTTGAGTTGGTTTAATGAAAACATCATGAATTGGCAGGTTAGTCTCAATCACATGTTTCTTACTCTCCAAACTTGTTTCCATCCCTTGTCAGCAAGCTTTTTCAGTTTACAATTAAAAGATATAAGTCCCTTTTTGCAACAAAAATGGCATGAAAAAGCAGAGGATGTACTTTGAGTTAGTTTAATGAAAACATCATGAATTGGATTTGATCCAACAAATTTATGATTCTTTTGACCATTCCTATTTGGTCTATAACTAATGCCAAATTTTTCATTTGCATTCTTTTGGTTGCCAAGAAGAACATTCAGGTTGTTTCTACCACTAGTAAATTTTGCTAAATCAAATTGTAGTGATTCAACCTTTCTTCCAAGTTCAATAAAACTAGTGAGTCTATTATATGCTTTCTTATTCAAAAGTGCATTCATGTCTTCAAGCAACTTATGATCCTTTTTGATTTCTTCATACATCATGCACTATTTTTCTAACATTTTCTTAGTGCAAATCAATTGTTTGACTACCTTAATATGTTCATCATGCAATTCATTGAAAGCATCATGCAATTCTTCATAAGAGGGATTAGAGGTAGTACTTACATCGCTATCTGAATTTGAGTTAGTGTTGGCCATTAGACACAAGTTTGCTTCTTCTTCTTCTGAAGTTTCAGAAGATTCTTCATCATTGTCATTCCAAGCTATGTAGACACTTTTAGTTTTTGAAGATGGTTGATCCTTGCCTTTAGCTTTCACAAACTTGTTTCTATTTTGTAGTTGAAAACGTTCAGATTTAATGTGGCCTGATTTTCCACATTCATAGCAGGTTATCACCTTGCTATCATTTGTCTCATTCTTGCTGAAGCTTTTTGTCCTTGAATTGGATGGTTTCCTTGGTTGGTTTCCTTTCTTCTTCAGAAATTTCTTGAACTTTCTGACCAGCATTCCGATTTCAAGTTCTTCATCAGTTTCACTCTCGGAATCATCAGTACAGGTTTCTAGTTCAGATTTTACTTTATGAGCTTAAGCTTTCAGAGATAGTCCCTTCCTTTTCCGATCAGTTTGCTCTGACTCATTCAACCGGTGCAGCTCCATTTCATGTTCTCTGAGCTTGCCAAAGAGGGTGGCAATGGTCATGCTTCCAAGATCCTTTGATTCAACAATTGCAGTGACCTTAGGTTGCCATTCTCTTGTCAAGCATCTCATTACTTTGTTTATTTGTTGCTCATTGTCAATTACTTTCCCTAGAGCATTCAGATTGTTAATGACATGTGTGAACCGTGTCTGCAAGTCATTGATTGACTCATCCTTCTTCATATTTAAGAGTTCATATTCATGCATCAGAGTGTTATTTCTGGCCCTCTTGACATCAGTTGTGCCTTCATGAGTTTCTTGGGGTGTATCCCACATTTCTTTGGCGGTTTTGCAATTTGATACCATGAAAAACTCATCAGCACTCAAAGCAGAAGTTATTATACTTTTGGCTTTTGCATTATAGCCAACTCTTTTCTTATCATCATCAGACCAATCAGATCTTGGTTTCATGATTAATGATCCATCAGTACCAGCAAGTCTAGGCACATAAGGACCATTTTCTAATGCATCTAATATGTCAAGACCACTTGCCTCTATAAAGATAAGCGTTCTTTCTTTCCAGTACATATAAGCAGACCCATTAAAGGCAGGGGGTCTATTTAAAGAGCACCTTCGCCCAAGAACTCAGTCGAGGCCATTTTCTTTTTGAGAAATAGTTTAAAAGATTATGCTCTGATGAATGGCCTCTATCCTTAGGAAGTTGTACACAATATTATTAACCAGATTATCCAATTCCTTTCTAAGTGATGAACTTAATATTAAAACCAACTTGTTTAATATTAATTCCAATTTAACAATAATAGATTCAAAACTTATTCAAAACTGAGATTCAACAACACATGTATTATCAAGATAAAGAGTATAGAGATAGAGAAGTGTGCACCAGGGATTTTTATACTGGTTCAACTATCTATTCGATAGTCTACATCCAGTCCCGAAATCACTTACTGATTCCAGCATTTACTAGAAATGGTTTGAGTATGTTTACAGACTTTCCGGCACTTCAATGCCTATACATCTAACTCAACATCAATCTACAACAACAACCAATCTATCCTTAAGAACTAATCACCAAGCTATAGCAAAATCAGATTGAGATCTCTTTTAGATTATCACACACACTCTAAAAGATGACCACCAGTTTCACAATACTGGATTTCCACTCTCTTTCTTTTACAAAGATGGTTCTTTCAAAAAGACTAAAACACTTATTTCAATCACAATGAATTCTCACACTAAGTATTTACCAATAATGTTTGTGAGTTACAACAATTTTTCTCAAAGTGTATTTTTCGAAAAGCTAATGAAATTCTTTCAGTTCTTTCTATCTGTTATAAAAATTGTGATTGATTCAGTTTATATAGTTTCAGAAAAACTTCAGACAAATCGATTTCCCAATTGATTTTATTAATGCGTATTACCAGATCAATCGATTTCCTAATCGATTTCGCATTTCTTGTTTTTCTTGAAATTCTTGAAATAGATGAACTAATCGATTTGCTAATCGATTTTTTTAATGCATATATCAGAAACTGATACTCAGTTTATATCAGAGTCGATTGAATAATCGATTATAATTGTTTTGTTCAAAATGCGAGATCAAACAATCAATTACTCAGTCGATTCACTTTCATTAACATAATCGATTTGGCAATGGGCTAATTTCTCCCTATAACTCAGACACTTAATCAAATCGATTTGCCAATCGACTGATTTGTCCCTGTAACTCAGATATTTAATTAAAATCGATGTGCCAATCGATTATGCAATATGTTTCTGATAAATGATGAACTAATTCTTTTATGCAATCGATTAACTAATTGATTAGTAGAAAGCTTGTAACTTAAGAAAAGTATATCAATCGATTTCTTTTAATCATAGAACACAGGTCTGATAAAAACATTTAAGTAATCGATTTGCTAATCGATTAACTCATTGAAAACTTTGTTCTATGAATCAGAAAATCGATCAACCAATTGATTTACCAATTGATTGATTAACACACTTGTTTTATGATTTCAGTTTTAATTGGCAAATATTAGATGTGTGAAATCATAATGATGAATCTAACTAATAAACACTATAAACAATAGACAAATTTACACATAATCTTCAAGCCTTGTATGATATGATCAATCTTTGCTTGATTGCTTGAGATCCAAGATTTGTCCAAGTGTAGTGTTTGTTTCATTCCTGAAATGTATCTCAACCCAAACTATTAGATTAATCAGATAATGCATATACATTGTATGTTTGGAAGTTATATCAAAATCATAGTCAAGGAGACATATATCTTACATCTAGAAATTACAACTCAATAACAAAGTCACGATAACTGATATATATTATCGACACCTTGTGTTCTTTGGTGAAAATACAATAAGGTTTGAACTGATAAAGGTTTGCGACGACAAAGATGTTCATATGTTGTTTGATGACTCGGCACCATCAAGTTATATATTATGTTTGAGGATGATCCTACATCAACAAACATTGATCAACCATTAACCTCAAACTTTCCTAATCCCATCTTTTGATCAAAACACCCTTTATCAACCTGACTTATATTATCTATCACAACACGGTGAAACCATAGTCTAACCAAATTGAACAAACTCATCCGAGAAAGTTTTCAACTCCATTATGAATCTCCCCCAACAAGTCAAATTGAACAAACTCATCTAAAAAATTTTCAACCTTATCATGAATCTCCCCCAATAAGTCCACAATGTGATATTCCTTTAAGTGTCTTATATAATATCAACGAGGAAGAATTAGGAGATTATAGTGAAAGAGATGAAACATAGTTCGATCAATCATTCTGGTGATTCTGACGATGATATTAATGTTGACGAAGATATGGAAGTAGAAGACCAACTTATCCTACCTGTATAGGATCCACCATTTTACATGAAGAACATCAATTTAAATATTGCAGAGCAATCAAGTGAATTCGATCACATGTTCAGAAACGAAGTTCTAACAGTAGATGAAACTCTTGCAATTGGAATGAAGTTTGAAAACAAGGATGAATGCATACATGCAACCAAACATTGCCATTTAAAACAAAATCGTTGAATTTTGTGGTACAAAAATCAGATTCAGAAAGATATGTTATTAATTGTTTTAAGTCCAAATTGTTTGTTTAGATGCTGCTTTAAAATGCAAAAACAGTAAATTGTGGGTGATTGGTAAATTTAATGAGCCTCATACATGCACCCATTATGCATCATCACAAAATCATAAAAAACTCAATTCTATCATGATATGTACAAAAAAGTAATGCAAGTTTTGAAAGTGGATCCTTCAATCAAAGTGAAAGTCATTATTGCTCAGATTCAAACTTTGCACAACTACACATTAAGTTATAGAAAAGGTTGGATAGGAAAAAATAAAGCGATCTAACAAATTTATGGCAAATTTATGGCAATTGAGAAGAGTCTTACAATCAACTCCCACGATGGTTTGGTTATGCAAATGTTTGCTCGTGTAACCAAAATAGAAATGGAAACGATTTCAGCGTATCATGAGAATAGTTTGATAAGTGGGACAAGGATCTTTCGTCAACTATTTTGGAATTTCGTTCATACATATCTGCGTTTACATTCTACAAATTATACAAGTTGATGAGACTTGGTTGTACAACAAGTACAAGTGGACACTATTGATAGTAGTTGCACAATAATACTCTTGTGGAAAGTGAAACGGGAAAAGGGTTGGAGTTTCTTTTTGAGAAATATGTCACTCCACAAGCCAACTTTGATTTCATATAGACGTGAATCCATTAAAAGTGTTTATTACCCAAATAATGGGTGGCAAAATCCTCCGTCTGTGTTCGACATATTTCACAAAATTCCGTGAGGGAATGTAAGGATAATGCGTTGAAGAAAAAAGTTATTGCTATAGGTAATAATTTCATTCTTACTTTTTATAAAGATGATGATATGGGTAAAAATTTGACATATTGTCTGTCAATACAGGTTACTTTTTAATATATATAATACCGCAGAGAACTCGACATAGTAAACTCGGAGGCTATGAAATGGTTAGACAACATACCGCGAGAAAATTGGATAAAGCATGGACGTAGCCATTGGATTCAGATCACAACCAATCTTATGGAATGACAAGAAACATTCATACACTCTTTTTAGTTGGAAGTTCGAAATCTATACATGCAAACTCCTCATACGTAATTATTTGTTTACACAAAATTTTTATTTTATACCATAATGATTTAGTTTATCATTGAAATGAACCTCATTTAATGAAGACTTAGACATGTGCACGTGATCATTGTAAACAATTTTCCATGACTATGCATTTGCATATCTGTTTGACTCCTTAGTGAGTCTCGCATCGAATGCCCAACCTTCAAAACTAAACAAGGGCAATTATGAAGAATGAGGTATTTGGTGGTGTTGCAAAGAAGACATGTCAAATTTGTTCGAAAATCAGATGTAATAAAAATAACTCCAACTTGATATTTGGTTGCAATATCCAATTCAATTGGACAACCAATAAGTAAGTCAAACTTTGTAACATCGCTTCTACTCGTCGTTTTCAATCTCATTTATTAGATTGTTCTAACTTTTGTCCATTCCTTGTGTCTTTTGCCAAGACAAATAGACATTGCTCTAAAACCATATTGATTCCCGACATCAAAAACCGCATCGACATACGGGCCCAATCTCTTTGCATAAAGATTGGTACAACAAAATTCCAAAACCCAACTTTATATATCTACCTATGATCACTTTCACCTGCTTATAATATGATACAAATAGTAATTTATTAGACTACAATGTTTTATGTCATATTAATTATTATTTTATTTCATATTATTAGACTACAATGTATTACTTTAACTTTATGTTTTGTCATTAGATAAAACAATTCATTTTAGCATCATTTAATGATTACGTTAGATCTGGATCTTGTATATATATTCTGATTAGTTTTATTAATTGAAGTAGAGAAATGTTATTCAGAATCATTTTTATATTATAATTCGAAGCTTCAATCTCAAATTTTTTAGACTCACCATTCAAATAATTTAGGTTGTGCTCACTATTTGGATTAAAATCAGAAGACATTTATTCTTCATCAGACATTACTTTGATCACTTTGATCTACATATACACTATGACACACATAATTTCACAAATAGTTAGAAAGATATACATAGAGTTCGTGCAATGTAGAATCATACTATTAGAACACTTAACTTGTGATGATTAAGTTGAGAGGATTAAGAATGGAAAAAGAAAAAGAAGTGAAAGAATCAAATTATGTTATTAATACTGTAAACTCGATTTCTTGCATTTGTAATAACAAAATTTGATTCTTTCACTTCCTTTTATTTTTTCGTTCTTAATCCAATCAACATAATCATAAAAAATTCAAGTTGTCTAACAATATGATTCTACAATGCAACACTTTATGTATATCTTTCTAACTATTTGTGAAAATTTGTGTGACATGTTGTAGATGTAGATCAAAGTCATGCCCCACAAGATGAAGAACAATTTTTTTTTATTTTAATCCGAATAGTAAACATAACCTCCATGAGTCTAAGAAATTTAATATTGAAGCTTCGAATCATAATATGAGGGCGGATTTCTAAATAACATTTCTCTAATTCAATCAATAAAACTAATTGAAATATATATACAAGAATCAGATATAACATAATCACTAAATAATGCTAAAATAAATTATTTTATCTAAGATCAAAACATAATGCTAGAGTAATACAATAGTTCATATTAAATAAAACACTATAGTCTAATAAATTACAAATTATCAACAAACCTTATTTCTTTCTAACTACTTGTGTCATATGCATATGAAAGTTATCATATGTAGATCTATGAAGTTGAGTTTTGAAAATTTGTTGTACCAATCCTTATGCAAAGAGATGACACGTTTGTCGATGCGGTTTTTGATGTGGTTTTCAAGTACTTGTTTTGGAAAATGATATGAGTAATGGCCAAATGTTAGAAGAGATCTAATAAATCATATTGAAACAAGTAGAAGTGATGTTAAAAAGTTTGACTGTACCTGACAGAAACCTGTTGGACTTACTAGTTGTCCACTCGAAATAGGATTGGTTATTGCAACCAAATATCAAGGTGGTGTTATTTTTATTACATCTGATTTTCATAATTGCTTGCACTTGTTGATAATCACTTCATATCAATAGTTTTGAAGGTTGGGCATCGGCTTGCCTCGCTGAGGACTACAAACAGAGATGCAGATGCAAAGTCTTGGAAAATTGTTCACAATGATCACGCGCACATGTCTAAGTCTTCAACAAATGTGGTTCATTTCAATGATAAACTAAATTGTTCTGTTATAAAATAAAAATTTGTCTAAACAAATAGTTACATATAAAATAAAAAGTAGAACATCTAGAGAAGAGTTTGCATGAATAGATTTGGAACATCCAACTAAAAAGAGTGTCATTTGACCTAATGACTACATGACCATTTCATGACATTTGGGTTTACTCTGTAGATTTCTATGCGGTAGTATCTATCTATATACTCATTAATTGAGGAACATTTATTGACACAAATAGACAATGTGTCAAATTTTTACACATAACATCTTTATAAAATAAAGTAAGAATACCCATTATTTAGATTATTATAAGTATTTTTAATGGATTCATGTCTATATAAAATTAAACAAAAGTTGGCTTCTGGAATGACATATTTCTCAAAAAGAAACTCCAACCCTTTCTTGTCTCACTTTCCATTATGAACTGCTATCAATAGAGTCTCCTTGTACTTGCCGTACAACCAAGTCCCATCAAATTGTACAATGGTTTGCATAATTTAGACGTAAATATGCACATAACGAAATCCCAAAATAGTTGATGAAAAGTCCTTGTCCCACTTATCAAACTATATTGGTTCATGAACAAACATTTGCATAACCAACAACCATGGTTGGAGTTGAAGTGGAAGACTCTTCCCAATTGCGATAAATTTATTCGCTTTATTTCCTATCCAATTCTATAACTTATTGTGTAGTTATGCGAAGAAGGGCCCACTTTCAAACTTTCTATTAAGCTTGTATATATCATGTTAAAATCAAGTTTCTTATGATCTCGTGACAATGCATAATTTGTTATGAGTCACATTCAATTTACCAATCACCCACAATTCACTATTTTTGCATTTTGAAGCTCTACATTTAAACAAATAATTTGAACTTAAACTATTAATAACCATACCTTTATGAATATGATTTGTGTACCGCAAAATTCAATGATTGCTTTAAATGGTAATATTTGATTTCACGTACGTATTCATCCTTGTTTTCAAACTTCATTCCAACCACAAGAGTTCCATCTACTGGGACTTCATTAATGAACATGTGATCAAATTCACTTGATTGGGTTGCAATATCTAAATTAATGTTCTCCAGATGAAATGGTGGATCAAATACAAGTAGGATAGGTTGATTTTCTGCCTCTATATCTTTGTCAACATCAATGTCTTCTTCAATATTGATGTAACAATGTCAATTATAAGGAAGAGAGTTTGAATTATAATCGTCCCTTTTTAAAATTATGTTTAAAACTGAAAGTTTAACTCAAGATAGATCTTAGTTATAAACGAAGAACGATCTTGGTTAGTGAAAACACAACAATAACAATTTTATAAAGTAAAAACTGATTGTAAAGCATATAATAAATAGAGATAGAAAGATCACACAAGCATTTATCCTGGTTCACCCAAACACGGGTTACGTCCATTTCTCACAAATGTGAGATTTTCCACTAAGTGCTCAAGGCAAGATTGTTCTTGGTTGTCGCACAATTTTTCACATATCAATCATGATATTTACAAGTTTCTACCTTTCTACATAGAAAGGATTTCCTCATATTTACTTTACATTATTTCAGAAAGGATTTTGCAAGATACCTTTTATAACATAAAAGGATTTTTACATACTACTCAAGCAAAGTTAACAATGTAGCCTTGAATTACAAAATAAAGATTTTGAGAATGGTAGAATTTGTGCATTGCTCAACTCTTGTTTGAGAAATAGATTCTATAATTAGAAATCAGTAATCACTGATTCTCACAACACAAAGAGTGGAACGACAAGCTGAGGAATGATTTTGAGAATCTCGAATATGATTGAATAATTGATACTAACACTTTGAGTTGTTCTTCAAATTGGTTGGATATGAGCTGACTTGTACTAGTGATCCTGTCAGTTTGTCTGAGATGATTGCTAGCTTTAAGTCAAGTGTGCATGTCTTGATTGAAAGTATAACTACAGTGTACTTTATCGCCTGTAAATTTGTACTTGCATTTGCTTCACATGAAGAATGATCTTGCTTTGTACTTTTCATGAAACATGTCTTTGATCCTTCGAATTTTGGAATAATTCTGACTTAGATTGATCATTGCTTATTCTTGATGAAGATATGAGATAAATAAAGCTTCCAGAATCCAATCTTTCACAAAGAAAACTGATCATTCTTATTTATGACAAATGTGGATAACGTTCTTCATTTTACTACTTTTGCTTTATTGATTTTAATGAGATCTGCTTTGAAATATTTTGTACCTAACTTGTTTTAACCTTTTGAAATGCACATGTTAAATACCAAAACACTTCGAATCATAATTAGAATTCTTAATTAACCTTTTGTTGAATTCTTAATTTGGGGTTTTGCCTTAACAATCTCCCCCTTTTTGATGATGACAAAATATGTTAATTTAGATTTTAATTTTGATTGTAATAATAATTTGGAGAGATTTTTAATAAAAACTCCCCCTCAGTATGTGCTAAACTTTTGAACCAAATAATGACTTTTCATTAATATAACAAAAATATTTTTGATCATTACAAGCTGGTTCAGAACAAAAAAATACAAGTAAACATAAAAAGACAGTTATAGATCAGTCTTTAAATCTAAGACACTTCTCCCCCTTTGTCATAGAAAAAAGGAATAGGAGAGCTAAGCTAAAACAGTGAATCAAAAGAACAAAGAAGGTGAAGACCCTTTAGATGAGGGAGATAATGAAAGGCTAAGGAATGTTTGGAAATGTGGGAGGAAGATTAGGCATAGGTGGTTCAAGGCCAAGCTTGGCAGCAAGCTGATTTGCCCCATCCAGTCCCTCAGGATTGCTTGCTCTTTATCCTAATGAGCTTGTCTTGAAATGATGGTTTGAAGAGCAACAAAAATTCTGAAAATGTTCTTATAAGCTTTAGATGATTCCCTTTCTAGTTTGGTCCTTTTCGAGGGACGCAGATGATCATCAAAGGGAGTGCTTTGGGAAGGAGCAGGAGAGGTGAAAAAAGTGGATAGAGTGGCAAACGTAGTATTAATGTGAGGAATAAAGTGGATAGAGTGGCAAACGTAGTATTGATGTGAGGAATAGGAGTTGGGAGCGGAATGATGAGGTATACAGGGGCCAACTAGTATTTACTTATTCCAAAAACTGAAGAAGTAGCAGTTTTTTTGGGTGAAACAAAAAATGGAGACATTTTGGAAGTGTTGAACTGGAAGTGTAGGGCACAAACTGCCTTGAGATGATGGATTTATAAACAGTGGAAGTGGAGGAGCTGTAGGAGAGACTTGATTAAGGATGTCATTCAAATTTTGGAAAACAGCACGAAACGGAGAACACGTTCTTCAGCATGTGGCTGGGGTGAATAACGTTCTTGAGGTTCATTTGGGTTGTGTACAACAGATATTCTTGCATAACTTTTTCTTTTGTTGGTGGAAAATTGATTGAAAGCAGGTTGTGATGAAGGTGGGATGGTGGGAAATGGGCTCAACGCCCTATTGGCATTGGGCAAGTTTTTTATTTTCAAATAGAAAGAATCTCTATTCATCATCATACTGATGCATTTGGTTGGACTGATTTTCTAAAAATATCTGATTGCCATTACCCAGAAATAATTCGAGCTTTCTATTGCAAAACTGAGGCATTTGCAGACAAATCTCTCATACACTTTGAAAGGTAGTGAAATTTGTCTTGACCCTCTGACTTTGGCTGAAATTCTGAAATCATCATCTCAAGGATTAACAATCTTTGGAAAAGATTGGTACACTACCTTAAACATCTCAAAAGAAGAGGTGTTCCAAGAGCTGTTTATTGATGGATCAACCAAATATCTCTCAGTTGATCTGAAACCCCTTCCCAAAATTTTCAATAACATCAGCCAACACAATATTTTACCCCACTGTGGCAGCCACAAATTTGTTTCTGATAATGACACTCTAGTTATCTATCACCTTCTTCATTGCTAGAAGATAAATCTTCCCTACCTGATAATCCAGCATATGATTGTTGCAATCCAAAAGGATTATAAGAGAAATACTATTCCTTATGGCAGGGTTTTCTTAAAAAATTTCAGGCATTTTTAGATTCCTCTATCAACTGAATCCTCCATCATCAAGATTTCAAAATTCTTATCTAAGAACGTCTCTCATAAGAAACAAATTCCCACCATACCACCCTCACCAAACATGTTTTCAATCCATCATCCACCAACAAAGGTATGCACGAATCTCTGTTGTACACAAACCAACTGAACCTCAAGAACGTTCTTCACCCCAACCAAATGCGGAAGAACATCATCTATTTCCTGTTGCTTTCCAAAACTTGAATCCTACAGCTTCTACACTTCCACCTTTCATAAAGCCATATTTTTCTAGGCAGTTTGTTCCCTACCCTTCCAGTTCAACATACTTCCAAAGTGTCTCTAGTTTTTGTTGCACCCCAAAAACTACAATGTCATCACTTTTTGGAATAAGTCAATACTTGGCTTTTCCTGATTTGGATATAGTTGGCCCCTCTATACCCCATCATTCTGCTCCCAACTTTATTCCTCACATCAATACTACTTTTTCCACTCTATCCAACTTTTGCACCTCTGTTACTCCTTCCTAAAGCACTCCTATTGATGATCATCAGCGTCCCTTGAAAAGGACCAAACTAGAAAGGGAATCAGTCATCAAGAGCTTCTAAGAACATTCCCAAAAATTTTGCTGCTATTCAAACCATCATTGCAAGACAAGCTCATCAGGATAAAGAGCAAGCAATTCTGAGGGACTGGATGGCAAATCAGCTTTCTCCCCAGCTTGGACTCGAACCACCTATGCCCAGTCCTCTTCCCACATTTCCAGAAATTCCTCAACCTTCGTTGTCCCATCATCTGAAAGGTCTTCATCGTCTTTGTCCTTTTGATTTACTGTTTTAGACTAGCTCTCCTATTCATTTTGGCTATGAAAAAGAGGGAAAAGTGTCTTAGATTTTTAAAAGTTTGATATGTAGCTGTCTTTTCATGTTTATTTTTTTTTGTTATGAACCACTCTTTAATGATAAAAAATCATTGTGACATTAGTGAAAAATCATTATTTGGTTCAAATGTTTTAGAACATATTGAGGGAAAGTTTTTTTTGTATATATATTAAAAAGCTCTCTGAATTATTATTAGAATCAAAATTAAAATCGAAATTAACATGTTTTGTCATCATCAAAAAGGGGGAGATTGTTTAGACAAAATCCCAAATTATTTTTTTGATGATAATCAAACAAAAGGTTAATTAAGAATTCTAATTATGATTCTAAGTGTTTTGGTATTTAACATGTGTATTTGAGTGTGTTAAAACAAGTTAGGTACCAAGTATTTCGAAGCAGATCTTATTAAGATTATGAAAGCAAAAATAGTAAAACGAGGTACGTTCTTGATCAAGAATAAGCAAGGATCAATCTAAGTCAGAATTATTCCAGAAATCAAAGGATCAAAGACATGCTTCATGACAAGTACAAAGCAATATCATTCTTCATATGAGGCACTCAAGTACAAAGTTACAGGCTGTAAAGTACACTACAATTGTACTTTCAATCAAGATTTGCACACTTGACTTAAAGCTAGCAATCATCTCAGACAAACTGACATGATCACTAGTACAAGTTAGCTCATATCCAACCAATTCGAAGGACGATCTTGGATATCAAGAACGTTCCTGGATTCAGCGTGAACTCTCTTGCTTTTAGGCTGATCTTATCCATCTACTTTCTCATGACAGATGGCATTATTTCAATGGATAAATGAGCTGTTCTAAACTCTCTTGAAGCCTATAAATACAGCTTCAAGATGAAGAATAAAACACAACTCAAAGTGCCAAGCAAAGTATCAATCATTAAATCATACTCGAGTGTCTCAAAATCATTATCAAATGAGTTGTTTTACTCTTTGTGTTGTGTTAGAATATATTTCTCAAACAAAAGTTGAGCAACACCTAGATTCTAACATTCTCAAAATCATTATTTTTGTAACCCAAGGCTACATTGTTAACATAGCTTGAGTAGTGTGTAAAATTCATTTTATGTTTTAAAAGGTAGCTTGCAAAATCCTTTCTGAAATAGTGTAAGGTAAAACTGAGGAAATCCTTTCTAGGTAGAAAGGTAGAAACTGTGTAAAGATCAAAGATTGATCTGTGAAAAATTGTGTGACAACCAAGAACAATCTTGAGGAACAATCTTGAGCACATAGTGGAAAATCTCACATTTGTGAGGACTTGACGTAACCCGTGTTTGGGTGAACTAGGATATATGCGTGTGTGATCTCTCGATCTCTATCTCTATTTATTTTATACTTTACAATCATATTTTATATTGATAAAATTGATATTGTTGTTTTTCATTGACCAAGATCGTTCTTCGTTTATAACCAAAATCAACCTTGAGTTAAACTTTCAGTTTTAAACAAGAATTTTAAAAAGGGGCAATTATAATTCAAACCCCCTTCCTTATAATTGACATTGTTACTTCAGTGACTTGCTTAACGTCGTAGGGCTAGGCAAGTGACCCCTTTATAAGCACATCCATCCACCCTGATTTCTTACATCTACTTCTTTCATTGTGTATCACAAATATTTCTTCATACATTCAAAGTTATATCAACGTTCTCAATCAAAATTTCTCTTTTTCTGATGGAATTGTCTATGAATCACATAACTGAAGTTCAATACATTCAAACATTTCTAAGTATTTGATATATTTACTTAATTTTATTTATAATTTTTTTAGTGTCATTGATTATTTTGCTTTTATTATATATTATTAGTTTCAGATACCCTTAGAAGACAAAGTGAAATTTCATGGTCATGTTAACAAAAAACCAAATGAAATCATACTACCGTATTTGCAATAGGCTCAATTTGGTTGAGTGATCAAACTTGGAAACTATAAAATAGATGTCGGCCTAGTTACTGCTATGGTTCAGAGATGGAGACCAAAAACTCATATGTTTCATCTCCCACTGAGTGCAGAATAACTTTAGAAGACATATACTACCTTTTGGAATTAAATGTTTCTGGTTTTCCTGTTAGCAGTTCGAATTTTGTGAAAATTAGATATGTTTGTCAATATTACTACCTTTTATTTTGTTTTTCTATAGAAGTAAAAAATTGGTCCTCACCATCCATTCACCATTTCTTAATTTATTATATATATTTAAAACAGACCCCCCGAATCTCACCTCATCTCCGAATGCCACCTCACCTCATCCCCGAATGCCACCTCATCCTCAAATATGCCACCTATACAAATATTTCTCACATCAGCCAAGAAGCTGATGTGGACCTCTCATCCTTTCTCCCTTCTCAATCATACTCTCAATACCTAATCTCCTTTAATCCTACTCTATTTTTCCTCTTTCTTCCTCAATTTCTTTCATACCTCCAAAATCTATTTGATAATATTATTTTATAATAAATTTATAAATTATAAAATTATTGTACAATTATTTATAATTTATAAATTATTTTACAATTTGATAATAATTTATAATCTATATTAATATCAAATTATTTTATAAGTTATTTTATAATAAATTTATAAATTATTATAAAATCATTTTACAATTATTTATAATATATTTATATATTATAAATTATTTTACAATTTGATAATAATATATAACTTATATTATTATCAAATTATTTTATAAGTTATTTTATAATAAATTTATAAATTATTTTATAATATTATTAGTCATTTACTAATAGTAATAATTTATATTATTAATCATTAAATTCAATAAAAAAAAACCGACTAATCACTTTCCTCTTTTATGGACAATTATATCATTCCACTTATGGTGATTATGGTGAGTAATGATTTTATACGTTAAAAATTCAATTACTCATTAATGTCAATCCATTTATAATTCTTTCCGTCAATCTATTTTTCTAGTAATATTTTATAAAATAAAAATATATTTTCTATTTGACAGAAAATACATTTATTAAAAATAATCATAAAATACAAATATATGAAAAATTATTAAAAAAGTTACTAAAAAAGTTACTTTCAATTATTAAAATATATAAATTTATTTAAAATTAATATATATATATATATATATA
>JBBPBR010000003.1:27626811-27648815 GCA_037974775.1 Cicer pinnatifidum | reverse complement strand
CTACAATATAATTCAATATTAATATTTTTTTTAAATAAAAAATATTAAATAGTCAAACATATTTTTAAATTTTTACATCTTATTTTTGGGTTTGTATTTTACATTTTATTTCATCAAATAAATACAAGTACCATTATATGTTGAAAAATAAATTAACAATCACAGTACAATGAGTCAAATAATTATCCTATATAATAAATTATCATACGAATTTTATAAAATATTTTAAAAATTAAATTATATGATTGTGATAAACATAATTTTCTATCATTTTAATTTTCCTAATCATATTCAATTATTACAAATCAATAAAATAATATTATAAGATAATTATATTTATAATACATAAAATATTACTTACAAAACTTATAAAATTAATTAATATTCGCGCAGTGTGCGGGCCATAATCTAATTTATTTTTATACAGAATGAAAACTTGTTCTCACCAAGTCGATTATATGTTTTTTATTTACTTTTTTTTTAACTAGGAAATATAGATATATTTTTATTATTTATAAATATTTTTATTAGCGGTGTTAATTGATACGAAAGAGAAGAATACACGAGATTTGACCTTTTAGCAATAACATAATTATATATGAAAGATGAGTAGTTATAATTTGTAAATATGATATAATGCAGTTTATTCTTATCTTTCTTGTCAATATCTTTTATATTCATAATTTTTTTTTTAATTTTAATTAATTAAATTAAATTATTATTTTAATTAAATAATTAAATACAAAATTAATTATTTTTTATAATAATTATCTAATTAAATTTAATTTTATTAAATTATTATTAAAAAAATTAAATAAAATGGAGCCCATAAAAATAATAATTTAATTAAACATTACAAATAAAAAAAAAATATGAGTGAAAATAAAAATAAAGAAACACAAATTTGATTACAATAATTGTATTTACATTAATCTTTCATATGGTGAGTTCGGCGAATCTAGCTCTTGCATCCTCACTTATGCATCAGATAATTATATACTTGGTTGAGGAACACCAAATGAACATAAGTTATTAATATAACAAAGAACTGACTTAAACGTATCTACTTCTACACCAAATAAATTATTCACAAAATCTTAATAACTTGAATGATTGTCGAAACATGAGCACATGCCAATTTCAAGTGTCTTATGATAGTCCAACCCAACCATTGAAGTAGCTAAAAATATCTAAGAGAGGATGAAAGTCAGATGATAGTACTTAAAAAACTTTAATGTGTGCTCCAATGTGTTTTGATGAAATATATAGAACCTGAAGTTTGGAGTGATTAGCCAAAGTGCTTCATAAAAATTATTGTTGCAT
The DNA here is from genome assembly GCA_037974775.1 of Cicer pinnatifidum. Classification (NCBI taxonomy): domain Eukaryota; kingdom Viridiplantae; phylum Streptophyta; class Magnoliopsida; order Fabales; family Fabaceae; genus Cicer; species Cicer pinnatifidum. The sequence continues at coordinate 27,647,492 of JBBPBR010000003.1, read as the reverse complement.
ATAATTAGAAGGTCAATTATTAACTTGTATTTCCTTTTAACGCTTGAACATAGATGATAGATTATCATATGCTTGTTGCAATTCTTCTTATTGTTATATTATGACTTACTCTATAATAAACATAAATACTTGTTTATTTGGTGATAATATTATTTGTGTTAAAAACATTTAGATTATTGTATCAAATTTACTCATAATTTACGTTACTTTAAAATAGATAATCATTAATATAATTTTTTGTTTTCTAACATAAACTGCATACTTAGTAAATACAGTTAGAGGATTTTGTTCTTATTTGTTATCATCAACGAAAGAGAATAATTGTTCTTATTGTGTGTCTGATATTACTTTTCTACCTATGGTTATTACTATGTGGAACTATATTTTTCTGTTTGGTTATTTATCTATACATCTGAGAAAAAATATTTCGTATTATTAAGATTGATATCCATAGTTTTTCCCAACACATATAACCATAGCGAAAATAACTTCATGAGAAATTACATCATACAAATAAATAAAATATAAAGCTATATGTTATGAGGATGAACATAAAATTGACTAAAGGAACTTAACGTCCAACGTTTCAACATCAAACTGTATAAATTAATTACAAAAACAAATAACAAAATCCAAAGATTTGATAGTCTACATCAAGTTTTAACAAGTGCTATGGACACTCATCAATGCAATGGGAAAGTTGGAAACATCTAAGTATAACCTTATCAACGTAATAAAACAAGACCATGCGCCAACGTACATTGATGTACAACACTATCATGATGGCTAGAAGTATTGTTATGTAAGATACTCCAAAACTCCAATAAATGCTATCATGTCAACTTTTGTTTCATTTTCTTCATTCTCATTCGATGGTGAAGAAGGTGAAAACGCAACATCTTCACACTTTTTCGCTTGAGGAGCGGTCCACAAAGATCAGGATTACCTCTGTAGTTTTCATCATCAAAGTCTCCAAATTGTCCTATACTAGGTGGTGTTCCAGAAAGATTATTGTATGACACATTGAAGATTGATAAAAAGTTCAGTTGAGTTAGTTGAGAAGGTATTTTGCCACACAAGTTATTGTAGGATAAGTCAAGGCTCTCTATCTGAGTTAGATTGTTGAATGAGATTGGAATAGGACCTGACAAGTAATTATGTGATAAGTTCATGGCTTTAATTTTTTTCATGTTTCCAATTTGAGAAGGGATGATACCTGTTAACTTATTGCATGATAAGTCCAATCCAGTCATGTTCTCTAGGACTATACCTTTGTAAAAATAATCATTGTTCTTTGTTCTGAATTCCACTTCCAATTTTAGGTCTTCATTCCATAGATCCAACAAAGGCAGTAGAATTGACAAATAAGCATAAGATAGGGCTTCATTTGAAAGTAAGTCTGCTAGTGGATTGTGCATTGAGATTTCAAAAACAGGACCATAACCATCATCATCATATTGTCCCATTCCAAATGACAAATTTTGGAAACAAGATGGTATTGAAGCATTGAGCACATTCCTTGATAGGTCCAATATGTCAACCTTTTTCAACTGACACAACTGAATTGGAATTTCTCCTTCAAAATTGTTCCCTCCTAATAAAAGAACCCTTAACTCTGAGAACTTATCGATCCAATTCGGAATCTTTCCATACAATTTGTTCTCTCTCAAGTCTAGAAGTTGTAGGTTTGAGCTTTTAGAAAGTTCAAATGGTATAGATCCAGAGAGATAATTCTTTTGCAAATACAAAAACCTCAAAGATGTTAAACTATTAAATTTTGGTAATGATCCAATTAACTTGTTTTGAGAAAGATCCATAATTTGAAGCCTTGACATGTTGAGAAACATCTCATTAGGGATCTCACCTTCTAAAAGATTATTTTCCATAAGAAGAACTTCCATAGAAGAAAACATCACAATTGAATTAGGAATTGTGCCTGTGATTGAGTTATTAGATAGGCATAATACTATCAATCCTGTATTGTTTTCCAATACATCTTCAAGTGTTCCACTAAAATTGTTATTATTGAGAAATAACACTCCCATATACATCCAATTTGAAAATTTTGGAATATTCCCTTGTAGATAGTTGTTGGAGACCTTCAAGTATGTTAACATTTTGCAATATGTGGCCAATCCTATAGGTAACTCGCCTAAGAAATGATTATGAGACAGATCCAAGGACTCAAGATTTTTCATCTTACCAATTGATGAAGGTATATTTCCTTCAAAGCTATTCCATGACATGTCCAAATATGTAACGCTAGGAAGGAAATTACCAAAATCTCTTGGAAGCAAACCACTTAAATTGTTGTTTGTTATATATAAATATTTTATGGAAGATTTTATCAACCAACTTGGAAATGAACCAACCAATTTGTTGTTAGAGAGGTCAATCAATATCAAATTATATTGAGCACTAAACATGTTACTATTGATATCTAGTTCTTCCAAATCCTTGAATTTGCATAATCCTGTAGTCATAATTAATATTTGTCAAGTTTACACTTTACATTTTGAGTTCATCTTGTGAAAATTCCCTTTGATGAATGCTATTGGAAAAACATTAAGGGTCACATCGAAAAGTTCACAAGAAATTATAATGTAATTCTTGTTTTATGTAAATTGGTTTTTTTAAGGACAACTTACACCTATAATTACAATTTGAGGTATCTATCCTTTACAACTTTGTTTCTAGTTCAAGAATCAAGATATAATAACTATTCATGACTATTCATGAGAAAATATACTTATAATTCAAACCAATTATTTATGCACATGTATTCTTTTTGTTTGGGTAACAATAATACCTTCAATTGAGCCGTTCATGTAATTATGGCTTAAACTTAGCACTGTCAAGTTTCTTAGGTTTTGAACATCTGCAGCAAAAACGAAAAAGATATAGCTAGTCAAGACTTATAAATCTCTAACAATAATAGTTGACATGAGCAAAGGTCATTATTATCAGAACTTGTTAGGTCATAAGAATATATCACATCAAGCTAAAAGTAACATGTACACAAGTGAGTTGGAAAAATGTTACTCAACACTTCACATTTATACTCCTACCTCTACATTTTATATAAACTACCTATTTTTTATTTCTTTCTTCTTTTTACAAATAATATTTTTTTCCACACACTAAATTCATCTTAGTTTCAAATGGAATACATATTTTCCGGTATACAAATTCGATACCCTAAACCCTATAAACCATAATTTCAAGTTTTTTGGTACACATGTATTATGGAAAACTTTTTTTAAAAAGTTTTCTGGAACAACGGGTTATTAAGAAATTTGACTATAAAGTGGTTGTTGAGATATTTCATTGTCATTATGCCTTCATTCAACATCTACAACTGGTCCTCGTAGAAATTGTTGTTCGATGTTATTCATTCTCATCACTTGGCAAGTTGAAGTAGTACCTATTGATCGTGTAAAGTTAATAAATGTATTGACCTCTTTGGACATAGAACTCCTTATGCATATTTTGATATCATTATGTTGAGTTTATCTTTTTCTCTTTTAGATGATACTATGTGTATAGATATTGAAAAAGTCAATTTCCATAGTTTAAGTTCTTAATATGATTTTAATTTCAGCAAAATGAAAAATAATTGTATGCTTTGAATCTTGTGTGATCCCTCACATTTTTGTCTTTTGTAAAAAGACCTATCAATGGATTGAGAAGTATGAAAGTGTATAAATTACCTTTAGTCTCGATTTTCAAGTAACGTGAGAATTTTTTAGTGCAGTGGAACAAAAACAATATTGTCAAAAAAGAAATTTTTCTTGACTCAACTCAATTTTAACTATTGGAAACAACAATAATAGTAAAAGTACCTTGGAGATGTAGAGAACCTGTAAGTTGATTACTAGACAAGTCCAATAGTTCTAGCCGGCTAAATTTAGTGAAATCTGTTGCAAGGAAATACATTTTCTTTTTTTAAATGAAACACATTCAATTCATCACAAAAATATATAATTTTAAAAAGTAATCGAAGATACATACCTAAAGAAGAGAGAGAACAATCAATGTTGTTTTCGTGCAGGCTCAAATTCTTTAATGATGTGAATTCATGCAAACTTGGTATGATGCTGCCATTTAGCATATTTCCCGGAAGTTCTAAGACCTCCAACTCCTTTGATCTCAAAAATCCTTCAACAAATACAAAATGATGAGTTCAAGAACTTTTTTCTTACAGTTTATTTTTTAAAAACTAAATAGTAATCACTTTTAAGAGTTTTTATCTGTTTTTTTCCATTTTTTTTTTAAATATGAAAATAATCTAAAAACTGTTTTACATAAAAAAAATTGTTTTAAGTGGCTTCAAACAAAAATTAGTTTTGATAACTTATTATGTATGTTAGATAATATTATTATATATTAGTAATAAGGGTATTTTAGACATTTCAATTATTTTGTATATATATTCACTGTAACCCTATTAACTTAAGTTTGATTCATTCTATGTTATGAAACCCTAGAGTGGTTGTCTCTTGGTGGTCTATCTTCTTCCTCTTTTCATTGTTAACATGGTATCAAAGAGCTTTGGTTGATTTTGGGATCTATTGTAAAGAAGAGAGAGAGTATTTTGATAGAAAAGACAACCACTAAAAGAGAAAAGAGAAGAGTAACCCTATTCCCGATTTTGTTAAATCAGTCTCAGAAAAACATCGATTGCGCATTCGTTAACCGTTGGATCGGGCTGATTTTTGGACAGTAGGTTCGCAACATTTAGTTCTTCGTCTTCAACGGTCGGATCGGCGAAACGACGTCTGGAGGGGGAGAAATCGTGCTCGCACAGCAGCAGGTTATCCCTAATTTATTTTGTCTCAGTGATTGTGTTTGTCGTATTTTCCTATCATTATTTGTTATGGCTGGTGCTAAGGATGATTCTCTTCAAGCTGTTAGTGTTCACCTCAATGGACAAAATTACTCTTATTGGAGTTATGTGATGAAAAATTTTTTGATTGGAAAAGATATGTGGAGTTTTGTGGATGGAACTTCTGTTAAGCCTACCGATAAAAAGAATGAAACTCAATATGCAAAAGATCTGAAAACATGGAACGTTAGTAATTCAAAAATTATTACTTGGATTAATAATTCTGTTGAGTTGTCTATAGGAGTGCAATTAGCAAAATATGATACTGCTAAAGAGATTTGGGATCACTTGAAACGTTTGTATGTTCAGTCTAACTTTGCAAAACGTTATCAGTTGGAAAGTGATATTAGAGCCCTTAAGCAGAACAATATGACCATTCAGGAATTCTATTCGGCAATGACTAATTTGTGGGATCAATTGGCTCTTATGGAATCACCTGAGTTGAAAGTTGTCAAAGCATACATTGATCAAAGAGATGAGCAACGTCTAGTTTGGTTTCTAATGGCTCTTCGTGATGATTTTGAGGGCCTTCGTGGGGGTATTTTGCATCGTTCTCCCCTTCCTAATGTTGAATCAGTAGTTAGTAAATTGTTGGCAGAAGAAATTAGACTTCAGACTCATTCTGGTGTGTCAGATAAGGGAATTCCCTCAACTCCTCCATCTGTTTTTGTTGCTCCTGTTCAAAAAGGAAAATCTCAAGGGAGGGTTGGGCTTGGTAATGATGAATGTGCATTTTGCAAAGAAAAAGGTCATTGGAAAGCACATTGTCCGAAATTAGGGAGAGCACATAAGAAGAATTTTAGGGGGCCATCGTCCAATGTTGTTGCTTCTACTCCTTCTACCATTGGCTCTAGTTCTGGTTCTGTATACTCATCTGAGACTGCTTCCCAAATATCTGATATTGCAGAACAACTTCAAAAACTTCTTGCCACTCAATCACATGCAATGTCTGCCACCTCTTCTAAAGGTTTGAACTCCTCTGGTATGTCAGGTATATCTCCTTCCATATGGATTCTTGATTCTGGAGCATCTCATCATATGACATACGATGATAAATCTTTTGTGTATATGAAACCTGCCTCGTCTGTGTCAGTTGTGACTGCTGATGGCACTCCTATGCCACTAGCAGGCATTGGTTCTGTCTCCACACCTAACCTTTCTCTTTCTGATGCTTATTATATTCCTAATCTTACTTTGAGTCTTGCTTCTGTTAGTCAAATATGTGATTTCGGTTATTCGGTTATATTTTCTCACTTCTTGTTGTGTGCAGGATCCACATTCCGGGAGGCTGATTGGGACAGGCCATAGACAGGGGGGACTTTATGTTTTGGATGACCTGCAACTCCCAGATACTGCAGCCTCAACAACTACTGCTGACTTATTATCTAGTTTTCGCTTGAATTCTTTATCTTCTAGTTTTTATTTATGGCATTCTCGCCTTGGACATGTTTCTGCTTCTAGATTAAAATATTTGGCTTCTACTGGAGCCTTAGGAAAGTTACAAACCAGTGATATCTCAGATTGTTGTGGTTGTAAACTTGCAAAATTTTCAGCTTTACCGTTTAATAAAAGTGTTTCTGTTTCATATGCGCCTTTTGATTTAGTCCACTCTGATGTTTGGGGTCCATCACCGGTTCTCACCAAAGGTGGATCTAGATATTATGTTTCGTTTATTGATGATTACACTCGTTATTGTTGGGTTTATCTTATGAAAAATCGGTCTGAATTTTTTGACATTTATCATATGTTTCGTGCAATGGTCAAAACTCAACATAACTCTGTTATAAAGTGCTTTCGTTGTGATTTAGGTGGTGAATATACCTCTAATAAATTTTCTGAATTACTTGCTTATGATGGCACTCTCCACCAAACATCTTGTACTGATACTCCTCAACAAAATGGAGTTGCTGAAAGAAAACACCGTCATATTATAGAGACTGCTCGTTCCCTTTTGTTGTCCGCTTCAGTTCCTAGTGAGTTTTGGGGAGAAGCAGTTCTTACTGCTGTTCATGCTATTAATAGAATTCCATCCTCTATCATATCAGGTTTGCCTCCTTTTGAAAAATTGTATGCTTCTACCCCTGATTATTATTCTTTGAAAGTTTTTGGTTCTACTTGTTTTGTTCTTCGCCCTCAAGTAGAGCGCGGTAAGTTGTCTTCTCGTTCAGCCATGTGTGTTTTTCTTGGTTATGGGGATGGTCAAAAGGGTTATCGTTGTTATGATCCTAATGCAAGAAAACTTTATGTATCTCGTAATGTTGTTTTTCTTGAGCATATCCCTTTTTACTCTGTTTCCTCTGATTCTCAAATTATTAAGAGTTCTGTACTAACCCATATTGATCCATTTGGTTCTAATGATAACGCTTCTAGCGATTGTAATATTGAGAATTGCAGGACAAATACTTCTACTCCACATGATGACATCCCTCTTGTCCCCCCGGCTGCCCAACCACCTCCTGCGATTGTTGATCCTCCTCGTTACCCTTCTCGTCAACATAAGTCTACTCAGTTACCTGATTTTGTCTATTCCACTTATTCAACTTCGTTTGCTTCTTTCTTAACCTCTATTCACAGTTTGTCTGAGCCCTCTTCCTATAAAGAGGCTGTTCTTGATCCTCTTTGGCAGCAGGCTATGGCAGAAGAACTATCTGCATTGCACAAAACTAACACTTGGGAATTAGTACCTCTTCCTCCTAGAAAACGTGCTATTGGGTCTCGTTGGGTATACAAGATCAAAACTAAGTCTGATGGGTCAGTTGAGCGCTACAAAGCACGTCTTGTTGCTAAGGGTTTCTCTCAACAATATGGTATGGATTATGAAGAAACTTTTGCTCCTGTAGCCAAGATGACCACTATTCGTACTCTTATTGCAGTTGCATCTATTCGTCAATGGCATATTTCCCAAATGGATGTCAAAAATGCCTTTTTAAATGGTGAGCTTAATGAAGAAGTCTATATGATCCCTCCACAAGGAGTTTCTCATAATCAAGGGGAAGTATGTAAGTTAAAAAAGGCTCTATATGGTCTTAAACAGGCTCCTCGAGCTTGGTTTGAGAAATTCTCTAATGTGATCACTTCTCTTGGTTTTCACTCTAGTGAACATGATTCTGCATTGTTTATAAAGTCCACCACTTATGGTCGCATTATACTTTCTCTATATGTTGATGATATGATTATTACACGTGATGATGTTAGTGGAATCAATGAGTTGAAATTGCAGTTAGCCAAACAGTTTGAGATGAAGGACTTGGGAACTCTTCGCTATTTCTTGGGGATTGAAGTTGCCTACTCTCCTAGAGGCTACCTTCTTTCTCAATCCAAGTATATTGCCAACATTCTTGACCAAGCTCGTCTTTCTGATACTAGAGCAGCAGATACTCCTCTTGAGTTGAATGTGAAATATGCTCCATCGGATGGTGTTCCTTTACCAGATTCCACTTTGTATCGTACTTTGGTTGGCAGCTTAGTGTATCTCACGATTACCAGACCTGACATTGCTTATGTTGTTCATGTTGTTAGTCAGTTTGTTGTCTCTCCCACTACAGTACATTGGGCAGCAGTTCTTCGGATTCTTCGTTATCTTCGAGGAACTCAATTTCAAAGCCTTCTTTTTCCATCGTCATCCTCATTAGAGTTACGAGCTTATTCTGATGCTGATTGGGCTGGTGACACAACAGATCGTAAATCTACCACAGGATTTTGTATCTTTCTTGGAGACTCTCTTATTTCTTGGAAGAGTAAGAAACAAGACATTGTCTCTCGTTCCTCTACAGAAGCTGAGTATCGTGCTATGGCATCTACTACCGCTGAAATAATTTGGTTGCGTTGGCTTTTGTCTGATATGGGTATCTCTCTTTCTGAGCCAACTTCGATGCACTGTGATAACAAGAGTGCTATTCAAATTGCTCACAACTCGGTATTTCATGAACGCACCAAACACATTGAGATTGATTGTCATCTTACTCGTCATCATCTTCAGCATGGAACCATTACTCTACCGTTTGTCTCTTCTTCTTTACAGATTGCTGATTTATTCACAAAGATGCATTCCATCAAACGTTTTCGTTTTTTAGTTGACAAACTCTCGATGCTCCATGTTAATGCATCGTGAGTTTGAGGGGAGATGTTAGATAATATTATTATATATTAGTAATAAGGGTTTTTAGACATTTCAATTATTTTGTATATATATTCACTGTAATCCTATTAACTTAAGTTTGATTCATTCTATGTTATGAAACCCTAGAGTGGTTGTCTCTTGGTGGTCTATCTTCTTCCTCTTTTCATTGTTAACAATGTAAAACTTTTTCTTTTTCATGTTTAATGTGTAACAATCGTGTCCTAATAGTGCAAACAAGTCTTACATTCGCTTTTTATGTTCCAATTAATATTTGTTTCTAATAATAGAGAATATAACAGTTTTATCACCACTAATACATTTAAGCATTTTTCTCTTTGTAAATAAAGAAACAATTTAAATGTACTTCTGGTATGCATATTTTTGCATATTCATGATTTCTTTTTCTACTTATAAATCAAATATTATCCTCTAATTTTTAAAATTAAAAGAAAAAACAAAAATCTCGTCATTGAATTTTAAATTTATTTGTTTTTATGTGTCATGTTGAATAATAAGCCGATAGTTTATTGGGTGATATGTCAATTCATATTTATGAAAATATGTTTTATTTTTTATGTATTACATTTTTTTTTCATTTTTTTTTTATTTTATAAACATATATATTCAACTTGACAAACAAAAATAAACTTTAAATTATATAGCGTGATTTTTTTTCTTGAAATTTTAATAACTATATTTTTTGTGTTTTAGAATTGGTAGACTAAAATCTAACTCAACCAAAATAAAATCCTTAACAAAACACACAAGATTAAAACTAACAATCATTCATCACGTATACAATAATTAAATTAGAAGCTGAACATACCTTGAGAAGAGAAGTTTTGCATGTAATTACAACAAAGCTTCAAAGTTGTTAGAGAAGTTAATTCATTCAGACTTGACAAGATGCTACTATTTAGATTGTTAAATGTAAGGTCTAATGTGTCCAACTTGTTAAGTCTAGGAAATCCTTCAAAAAAATAATAAAACAAAGCTATAAGAAGTTTACACTCAGTAATAAATATGTTGCATGATGCCCTTTCCTCTCAACACAATATTTCGTTGATTAATTAAAAATGTTTCTATCAACCTCTTTTTTCAACATTTGCAACAGAGAAATAAATGTCATGAAAATACACAATAAAATTAAGGTTAAATTGGTTTTTTGTCCTTTAATTTATTTATTAATTTCATTTTGATCCCCTGTTTTAATCTCTTAACTATCTCAACGTTAGTCAATGTAGTCATTTTTTCACTTATAATTAAGAAATGTTAAGTGAAGGTTATGTGGCTTAACAACTAAAAGATCAATTTAGTCTAAAATTAACGAGGTTTGTGTTAAAATTAAAAAAAAACAAAAAAAAATTTATAATGCTCCATAAAATTAGAAAACTCCAAGCTGTTAATATCCTTAAGATAAATTTAGAAACTAAATTGTTGGATAAAAAATTAAATGTGATTTAAATTTTTTAGTTAAAAAATAATTTTAGTTTAAGAAGCAAAAGTTTTATTTAGAAACAAAAATTCTAAATGAGACTTTTGAAGATTAAATTAGTGATTTACTTTAAAATCCTATATAACTAAATTTCAACATGTGCGTTGCGCGAGTATCTTGAGATTTATAAGTCTCATTTAGAATTGATCATTTATAAGTCTCATTTTTTAATTTGCTTTGTAAACTAACTTTTATTAACAAAATCTTATATCTTAGTAGTATAAATGCAATCACTTAGATATCAAATCAAACACAATAGTTATATTTATGATTTTATTTTACATAGTTTTATTTGTAAACAATGCATTGTTAACCCTTCTTCAAATTCTTTTATTGAGATTTTATATATAACGATAGAGAAGATACCTTCATTGCCAATCCAGCCTGAAAACTCATTGCCAGACAAGTCGAGGAGGCGTAACTCTTCAAATGGATGGAACAATGAAACGTTTAACATCGTATAAGAGGACCCAAAGCCTAGTAACATTTTTAGGGATAAGTTAGTTATGTGGCCAGAAGAGATGTTAGAACACTTGACTTTGTTCCAAGTGCAACAATTGCTAGCTCTATCATTAACCCATGAATCCAATTTATTGAAAGGATGATCCCCTTTTTGTGACAATATGTAGTCCTTGATCTCTAGTAGGCCTATTCTCTCCTTCTCTAAGCATCCCTTACATCCTTGATTTTGCATTAATATCGCCACAAAATAAACAAGGGAACTAAATATAATACCCAACTTCATTTTTGAGAAATGTATTTTATGTTTTAATTTTGTACCAAATTCGTATAACCTTACATTATTTATATACAAAAAGATGAGATTTTTTCTATTGCTGAAAAGACCTAGAGTTGACTAGAGATAATGACATTTTATAAAGATGTTAGACATTTTTTGCATCCAATTCAATACTTGTTCCAAAATTAGTTTAGTTACTACTTCATCCGTCCCTTGGTCTTTTAAACATTATTTTTGTCTCAAAATTTTAGTTCTTTCAAGAAAAAAAAAATACAATTAATAATGTTTTTCTTTTTATACCCTTTAAAACTCAAAAATATGTATTAAATGAATTTTATTTTTACTTAATAAATAAAGGGTAAAAAAGATTAAACAAGCTTAAATTTATTATTTTTTAATATGTATGTTCAAAATTATTAAAAAGATAAAAATTCATAGATAAAGTACTTTTAATATTGAACCATAGTCAACATTATTATTATTTCTCTTTTTCCGTTTAAATTTTTGTCCTTTCCATCCCCTACTATGTAGCTAAATGGTACTCTCTTCAATCACTATTATAAATAAAAATAATTCCCTACTTGACGTTTGTGCATCTAGTCACTCGGACCATGTGATGCGTTAGTCCTAAAAACCACTAAGACACCACAAAGACCTGGGTAAATAGACCTGGATCGAGGAGACTCATTTCCCAAAGAAAGTTCGACCATAGAAAGAAAGGAGATAATTAGAGTTAGAGATCTTTTAAACATATTCTTAAAAAGTGTATTATTCTCGCTTAGGTTTTGGTTCCGTTATATTTCCTTTTTACTCACGTGAATAATACCAAAATCATATAATCACCTTATCCCTTTGGGAAAAATTGTTCCCCTAAATATTAAGCACTATTTTAATTTACTAAGTGTATTTATTATTTTTAACATATATGTTAATAATACTATTAATTTATTTTGGAAGATGAAAAGTCAAGTTTGAAACAATTAAATAAAAAAAGTTGATTTATGAACATTAATATATAAAACAAATATATTAACTAAAATTCCAATTTATATTAATAATAGTAAAAAACAATAAGTACAAAAAGACAAATTTAGTATTATTTAGGTTCTATTATTTATATACTAAAAAGTGAGATTTTTTCTATTGCAAGAAACGTACTAGTAGCACAAGAAAGACCTAGAGTTGACTAGAGATACTAACATTTTCCAGAGAAGGTAGACTTATGTTGTATGCAATTAAATACTTCTTTAAAAATTAGTTTAGTTGTTACTTTCATTATTGAACCATAGACAAATATCATTGAAGTTATAGTTAAATCGGCAAAAACATATAACATTTCGTGTTTTTCCTTTTTTTTTTTTCTTCTTTCGTCAAGGAGATTCACAGTTCGATCTCTTTTGTTAATAAATTTGTTCTCTCCAACGGATTTTACACAAAATATATAGAGAGTCGAGAAGCTATAAATATTAATTGAAGAAGAGAGGCGAAAATTACTCAAAATCTCCTACCTACTTCCAAAAGATCCCCTACTGCTCTCCAAAATATTAACCACTAATATTTTTGCTACGAAATTTCCTCTGATCTAACAAATTAACCACCGACAATTTACTATCAATTTATTTTTGTTGCTTACAAGTTTCTGGTCAAGGAAGAGTGATATTTTAAAAATGGGGATTTTCTTGATGTTATGTGATAAAAATTTGGATCTTAAGAAGACGATAAAAGAAGACTTGAGAGGAAGTGTTGGGGTTTGTGCGGCCTAAGTTTCAATGGATCTAACTATGAGCTTGTGGGACCTATAATTCCGAAGAAAGGTCTCTCACCACATATTTATGCTATGGAAAGAGTCTAACCACTTAAATCCAACAAGTAGAGTGTCGATGGGGACACATGCAATTTTGTAATGGTCTTTGAGCTTTCCATGTCAGGTAGTGAACAAAAAAGACTTGTGATACTTTAAAATTGCTGACTAACTCGTGGTACTTTGTAATTAAATAAAAGTTCCGTTTATCACATATTATAAAATAAATGAAGTTAATATTCAACGCTTTAAAGATTATTTATTAGATATTTAGAAAAAAAATGAAAGTTGTTTTGTATTTATCTAGTATAAAAAAATCCGTTATAAAAAATAGACATAATACATTATGTGATAATTTAAATTTCAAGAAAGTATTAGTTTGATCTTTTTTGTAACAATTAAGTCCTTTAAATAATAAAACGTATGCATCCTTGTCCTTTTTTACACATTCGCTTAAAAAATCTAGACATGGCCGTTGCAGATTGATATGACAATTTTAAACAATTTTTTAGTGATAAAGAATATTTTTGAATTAAATTTTTATTTAAAATTTTTTTGAAAAACTGTTTAATCTTCGTCTTCTTCCCTTCATTTTTTTCTTAAGTTTACGGGTTTAGAGTGGAATGATGACGACGAGGAATACGAAGGGAAGAAGATAACGATTTTTGGATTTTTTAATAAAATATTAATTTAAATATATAAAAATTTTATTAAAAAGTTATTTTAAACTGCCATATAACATCCATTTAATGGAAAATGTTAAAAAGGATAACACGGTGCACTTATTTTGTTACTTAAAGGATCAAAATATTAAAAAAAAAAAATTATAATCAAATTACTACTTTCGTGAAATTTAAAAGGCTACAGAATATATTTTATCTAAAAAAATAATTTTTACAAGAACCTATTCAAACACATCATTTTGTTAAGTTTTAGATTTAGATTCGGATTTTTTTCAAAAAGCTGTAATAAACCGATGAAAACTCTTAACAGTGATTTTTTTATTAAAAAAATCTAACAAACAGACACTAAAGGTAATTTCATTGGATTGTATTCCATTAAAAGTAGCATCTTACAATTTACTTTTTTTCAAAGAACTCGTCATGGTCTGAGCAATCAAATACATTTACAATTATGCTGAATTATTTGTTAGATATTCATTGAATACATAATTTTTTGCCACTAAAATTCCTTGTTTTTCTACTAAAGCCAAATGGATTGAACCTAAAAAGGGATGTTCATACCTATATCAGTTGACACGAATTATTTAGTAAAACTTACATTAAGTTTATCAAATAAATAAATTACAGATAAAATACATTCAGGAAAAAAATAGATCATAACAGAGCACCTAGAACAAACTTGTGTCCTACAAAATTTACAGCCCCTCCCCTTCTGAGATATACGACAGATAGCATTTAGCATTTTGGTTAAAGCAATTCCCACAAATGATGGATACTTCTATTGCAGCATTTACTCTGCAAAATAAACCAGCAGGAAAAAAATGGCTCAAACAATATGAATCCTATGTTCACCATCATTGACTATGGATGTTTCTTTAGTTTGTTGCGGTTTCCGTCAACAATTGTTTGAAACTCTTTCTCACTAGCTGCAATCAGGCGTTTGACAATGTCGTATGTGGTAAGCCTGATGCTGCAAAAATAAACTAGGAATAGATCAGGTAACTAATCGGAATCTTTGTTTTTGACGACAAACTAATTACAATCTACTTCAAAACAAAAACAAATAATCATAATTAGGTATATATAGTTGTGTTCAAAGTGGATCGGGAATAGCAATCTTAAACAAAATCAATTTCAAACATGATTTCATCTACTTATTTTTCAGCGAACTTACTGAACATCACAAGATATTATTTATGTATCAAGAAAACCGGAATTTAAGGAGGCACAGTATAAAGATTAAAAAAGAAATCGAGTAGAAATAAAAGATTACAAATACCTGCTGTTTGGTAGGTTTTTTAAAGCATTGGGCACGAATCCCCGGTACAAGCCAATAACTCCATCCTGTGCCACAATACCTGCATCAACCAATAAATTATTATGGCAGTTCTACATGAACACTGAAGCATTTAAGCTTCAAATATTCCCCATTAGTGTATGCTCAGCTTTCATATAAATGTGCTTACAACTGATTGTCATAAAAGTTAAAAGGAATATTGCAATATATGAACCAAAAAGGGATTAATCTTAAGCAATTCTTACTAGTTGACGTTATTCAACTATAATGTGTGCACAAATACAAGTGTCCATGACTATAAAATGATGGTGCTGAAAAGAAAAGCTGAGCAATCCTAACAAACCTGAAATGGCATCTAATACTGTCTTATAAGGTGTTCCCTTCAGTTGCATCTGTCTTCGAACTGTGTCCAGAGGATAGCATGTAACTGTGGCAAGAGATGCTGAAAGCACGGCGGTGACTATAGATGTTTCGGTTCTCTTTTGATATTTCTCTGGCAACGATTTCTTTAGTCTATTACCCATACAAGGTTAGGATGTTTTAATTTCGACGTCCACATCCAAACACCAATGTACTTAAAAGATAAGGGATTACTGATGAACTCACAAGTCAAAAACACAAAAGTTAACTGCAATATATGGAGCTATTCCAATAAGAGAAGGCCCAAGGCCATAGTAGAAAGATGCAAAACCTTCCTCTCTTAACATGCCCAAGGCGACCTAGAAAAGCCACAGTTCAGTTCATTAAAGCAGGAAGGTCTAAGGAAAATGCTTAATCAAGCTAATCATATACCTCTGACATTGTTCGACACCCAGGTTCAACAGCTAATCGTAATCTCAGGACATCTAATGGATAAGTTATCTACATAGATATAAACAAAGTAAGATACATGGACAATGAGGCATCAGAAAAATATACAAAAGTTACTTTACAAAAAAGGTCAAAAGTATTAATACGATCACAAAACCTTTCAATGAAAAACAATAACATTATGAGAGCAATGGTAAACCATAAAAGGATAGGTCTTGATGAGATATGTGTAATAAATAGAATAATTGATTTAGATATTATCTTCTTATTTTTCTCTATGCAAATATTCCCTATTTCCTTGTGTATATCTTCTGATGTAAGTAGTTAGATATAGGTCAGATTTATTCCATATTTCAAATGGTCTTATAATGAATAACTTACAAAAGTTGATGTCATGCCCGCAAAAGCACCTGCTGCAAGTCTTCCCACAACAGAGAGCTCGCCATTTTTATCCTTAAATAGTTTCTGTAAATCCAAAAGTATATCTAAGACCTGAACATGCAATCTTTGGTATACGAAACTCGTAAAAGATGATTAGCAGCTAACCTTATAAAATTCATAAGCAAAGAGCTGGACAGCACTATAAGGTATAACCCTAATCACCTGTAAAGAAACACTAAAACAAATAAAATAAAGTAACCATGATAAGGAGATAAATACATGCAGAAATACCTAGTGGTGCAAACCTGTGGTAGGTTACCCTTCCAGTAACCTCTAATGCCTTCTTCTTTCCCTATCATTGTGATTGCCTGCAAATCTTGTCAACATAAGCTTCAATAAAATATATAGGTAATGTTCCGATAAATCAGTAGAGAGCCAAATCTATCTAATATGGCGAAAAATTATTGTCAAGGAGTTTGGGGAGGCCATTAAAATATGCATTTAGTACAAATAAATATAAGTCTTTGATCAAAGGAGATAATCAGTGACAGAAGAAAACTAAAGGCAATTTAATGGCTTTTGTTACTCTTAGAGTGCAAATTGGATTGCAAATTACAAAAGTAGTATAGACTTTAAATAATTACTACTCTAAGGAAGTCATATTTCAGCAAGGTCGGTGTTTAAAAGGATCTTGCGATGGCTCACTTGGAATATTCCAGCAAGTTGAAGAGATCATAAGGGCATATTTCAAGTTTATCCTTCAGGTAATAATTGACTCAATAAATTTCATAGTCTCTTGAGTGTTTGATAATCTTAAAGACACAATCAATGGATGTTAGTTTCCAAGAGAGAAGTACTAAATGTTTACACTAGACAGTTAAATTTGAGTTACTATTGTGAACAAGGGTCCAGTTGAGATATAAATAGACATGATTCTAGAAGGATGGCCATGTGCTGGATCCATCCACAATAAACTGATTTTTCAGTTGTAGAAGGGAATCATACCCTTGGCAGAGAGAGCATGCTCTGAGTAACTAACAGTTTATGTTCTCTTTCTTTTCCTCTTCTTAGGAATTCTCTAGCATAAGGCCTATCACAGGATCAGTGGCTGCTGAACTTGCAGAGGAATTCAAGACTTCGTTTGATGGATCTTTGAAACAGGTTCCAGAGCTATTTGACAAACTCTCGGATATGATGTCAAAGATAGTAACAGAAATTGTACATGCCCAATATGATTCTTAAAATCTATTTAAGAAAATGAACAAAGGATGTATTTAAAATTTGCAATTTCTGCTTTGAATAAAATTACTTAAGATTTATATGCAACTTCTTTGAAAATTAAAAGATGAATATATTTCGGTTGTATACCTCACATCCAACACCATGTTATATAAAAAATACAAGTCATATATTGTAGATACGACATTCATATAGTTTATGTTTTCAATTTCAACTATCCTTAGCAATTAACATGAAAAAGCAAATCATAAATCTCATGTATGATTTGCAATTCATGATATGTGCTCTAGATGTAATGGTAATATTTAAAAATCCCATACTATTTCCATAAATTGAAATCCAAATTACACGCTAAGGGTAAGAGAAAGCCATCATTGGCAGTTTCATAAAAAAATGGGCCAAGTTACTAGAGCAACTAGAGCATTCACTAGTTTAGAAGCAAATAATCAAAATGAATTCCTAACCTCTCTTAGATTAGGCCATTATTTATAAACCATAGGGTCAAACACTCATTAGAAAGGCTAACTAATCCTAATAACCTAAACTAACTAACCTGCCAACTAATCCTAACAACCTGAACTAACTAACCTTAACTAATTAAGTATTTACATTGTTTCCCCTTTTTCTATAATACACTCTATATATTCTATTCTTAAAAGGAACTAAGGAAGAACTTCTGCATCCCTAGAAGAATGTGTGACAATGTCACAATAGTCTTTAAATTTATCTAAATTACAAAAATACTCCATCCGGACACTATTATAAGCAAAAGTCAACTACTTTTGAATCATTTAATATTATTATTCCCAATACATCCTTCATTTAAGTCAAAACATTTAATATTGACAGTTATGTGTTTGGCATTAAAAAGGGACGATTTAGTAAATTTAACTTGTGTTAAACATGAAATCAAGAAAATTAATTGCACTTAATTATATTTCTTAATACTGGCAAAAGTAGTTTTTTTTCTTCTTATATTAGTCACTGGAAGGAGTATACCAAAATATATCATTTATTAGTCATTTTGGTACTCGAATATGTGTTTAATTAGTGAGTTTAGTCCTCAGATGTGTTCTTCATCAGACAATTTAGTCCACAAAATAACTAACAAAAGAGATATTTAGGTATGTATTTGCAAATTCGGTTTATACTAGTGACACTAAATCACACATTCAGGGAACAAACTTACTGTTTACCATTTAATTTTTTAAAAAGTTGATACATTTCTAAAAAAAATCAAGGCACAATTTAAACTAATTAAAAAAAAAATCCTATCACAGCATTTTTTGAACCCTATAAGTGACAGGATCTACTTTATCACAACACATTTTTTCCATTTGTCCATTGGTTTATTGTTTGGATTTAAAAGATATCCATAATAAGTTTAAACTAATTTCACACTATCATCCATTGAAAATCTATTATTTAGCTATATCAATCCACTTTTGCAACTACATTTTAAAATTAACATACTCTCATTCAAGGTTTTAAAAATCGCAGCCAAGTTAACGGCCGCAACAAAAAGTTAAAGGGCCGTTACCTTTTTTTTTTTTCGTTTTAAGGATGTGAAGAAAAATCACAGAAAATGACTGCAACGCCCGGAGAAATGCTATTTTTATGGAGAGAAAAAAAAATCAGAGAATCCCGTTTTTTTTACCTCGGATGGATAAAAAATACATTTTCAGAATGTATCTAAAAAAATATTTAACATCCTTCTCCAGTTTTGATCTTCTCTCCTCTCTCAACTAATATTATATATTATATGAAAGTACAAATAATTTTAATAATATTTAGACAATGTTAGGATTAATTCACACCGCAATCCGTAACGCAGCACCCATAGTAGCTGAAATCGCGAAATTTTTCAATGCAACTGCGACCTCTATTTAAAACCTTGCTCTCATTGAATTTCAATGTAAAACTAATTTTCATGACAGTGTAGGTCAATTATGCTCTTATTTTGTTTGACAAGTTGATACATTTCTAAAAAAATCATTGAGCAATTTAAACTGATTAATTTAAAAAAAAAATACAATATTATATTATTAGAGTACCTCTATTAAACCAATAGTTTTCTTCGCAGTTTCTTGTCCAATTCGCACTCCATGAGTCTACAAAAACCCAATGTCGTTTCACAAACATCAAAACCACCAAATTTCCCAAAACATCGAAAAGTACAATGCCGTCTTGGTAAAAACGAAAGCGTAAACCACACCTGCATGAGAAGCTTGATGCGGTCAAGGGGAGCAGTGACGCTCTTAGCGGCGGCACCGGCAACAGCTCCGGCGAAAAACAGAGCGGCATCTTTAGGAACAAGTGCGATAACGGCGAGCGGGTTGTTTAGAAGCTGAGCCGCCGTGGGAATGAACTCTTTGTTCGGTTTCGTTCGCGATGCGGAGACAGTAGCGAATTTAGAAGGAATGGCATTTTCGTTGGTGAAAGTGAAAACGGCGTCGTTGGAGAGGTGGTTGTTGGGTGAAACGACGTCGTTGAATGAAGTTTTGAGGTTGGGGATGTTGCGCCACGTCACGACGGTTTTGTTGTGTGTCTCTGTCATAAGGAATGGGAATTGAGGTAAGATGGATGGTTTCCGATTTAGAGAATTTGGATACAATGGAGAATTATGATCAATGAGATCTGAGATTAGATTTGTCACTCATGCATTAGAAAAGTAACTACCTATTTCCACCAGATTTCTCTGATAATCATCCCATGAACTCATCATCCACGTAAGCTTATTTGATAATCAATTTTTTAAATCATTTTCATTTAACGTCAATGTAAATTTTAGTTGGGGTATAATAGTTATGCATCGAAGACAGAAATCTAATTTTATTAAACATGAATGTATAAATTAGTTAAAATAGTTATACATTAACATATAAACAATTTTATATTAATAATTAATATGCATCATTGATTACTTAACTAATTAATGTTACAATTATGTGATATAAAATTTATGTTTACTATAAAATTGATTTACACCGTAGATCCGTAATCCTTTATCTTAAATTAGTTAACATGGGGTATATATTTTTTTTCTCTCTTTTTCCAATTGTTTGATTTTTTTATCATCCAATTGTTTACTTTTTCTTGCCACTTTATTCAAATAATTGTATTTTTGGTTCTGTTTATAAATTAATTTATTAATATTAACCTTTTTAACTACATTGATTTTTTGTTTTACTTTTTGTAAATATTTTGTTTGAATTCGGTCATTTTAAATTA
>JBBPBR010000003.1:27603929-27626369 GCA_037974775.1 Cicer pinnatifidum | reverse complement strand
TTTCATTTGATTTAACTTTTTATATTTTTATTTATCTAATTTATTAGTAATTAAGGATAATTTAGATAATAAATTTTATTTTTTTATTAAAATTGCATAAATCAAATATGATTAACTATATTTTTTAATACGTTAATTTAGTCAATTTAGCATACATTCGTAATAGTAGTTTAATGACATCATCTTTTATATGAAAGTTAGTATAGATTTTCTCTTTTTTATCTTTCACTCATGGATAGAGAGATAGGAAGAAACTTACCAAAGACATATAATTGAAAGGTAAAGAATATTTGTCTAGCTGTACAGATTATGAACATGTTAGGGTTGAGCTTGGTAGAGACATTGAATGGTAATGGCCTCCTATGTTTTTAATAAAAATAACTTACAAAATAATTAAAAAATTATTAATTAAAAAATACATTATATTTTTAATTTAAATTTCAATTATAAGTTTTTTAAATTTTGTCTAAAGATATAAAAATTAAATTAATAATTGGATAAATTCAAAAAAATATTTGAAATCAATTAAATTGATTTTCTTTTTTTTTCGAGTTCGATCTGAATAGAACCAAATAAATTCATCTTTATTGATTTGAATATAATTTCACTTCATTAAAAATTGATCATCAACATCTGAATAAAATTATTATACTATATTAGTAGTGTTATCTTAAATATGTGTTATATTTAAGTATTTTTTTAATTATTTATATATTATTTTTGTAATTATAGTTTAAAAAGTGTTTACGTAATTATTTTAATAATATAAAAAAAATTAGTGTTTAAAAAAGAAAATTTGATATTTTTAAAATGAGTATCTTAATTTTTATTAATGTTAAATTAAACATAATCAAATCAACATGTTGTTCATAGTTTAATTTTGTGAGAAAATTTTTAAAAATTCAACCACAAGAACTATCTTTTTTGTTTAGATTCTTTCTCTTCAAATATACGAACCAAATCAACATGTTATATTCGTAACTACGTATCTCTTAAACATATGCAACATTTCAGTTTAATTCATCATCTTTCTATAGTGAGCGACGGATCTTGCACAAAATATTGTGGGAACCGGTGAGTGACAAGTATTAATTAAAATATTACAATTGAAATTCTTAAAAGTTATATATATTTTTTAGAGTTTCACACAATTCATACATAATCAATAAGTTGAAAAAGTTAGAATTTCAATTCTTATAAGTTTTACAATTTTTTGTCATACAATTCACACAAGTTTTTAGAATTTTACACAATTTAATTAAATAAAATATATCTACACTACAACATTTTTGCTTTCTAACAACATATGAAAAATGTTGCCAAAACACAAAAAAAATGTTGCCAAAGAGAATAGGCAACATTTTTCAGGCGTCTCATATGCGAGCGTTGTCTAATATTTTTGGCAACATTTTTTTCGCACTTTTGGGCACACTATTTATAAATGTTGCCTAAACTATAAGAATAGGGAACAATTTTTCAACGCATCTAAAACAACATTTTTTTGTTGTTGCCATAGCTGACAACAATTAATAAATGTTGCCTTAGATCAATACAATGAGAACAAACATAAAATGTTGCTAGAGCTTAAAGGCAACAGTTTTAAATTTTATTCATATTATGTAAAACAAATTTTTATTTTTCTATTTTTTTAATTCAAATCATAAACTAGACATTTTGATGGTATTTTAGAATAATAAATTATTTTGTGTACATAATCAATTTAATTACATACGCAAACAAGAATTATAACTCAAATAAAAATTGAAGTAAAAAAAATATAATGAAAACTCAATACAAATTGTAGTCAAATATAGTTTGTTGAAGTATCAATACTTCAGTCAAATCAATTACATGTATAACAATATAACATCATCCAAAAAACCATAATCTAAAATCATCATCTAAATGCGTCTTCTTCATAGTCCTCTTCATATTCATCCTCTACATCGTCCTCTTCAAATTTGTCTTTTGTATCATCCTCTTGAAATTCA
This sequence comes from Cicer pinnatifidum, assembly GCA_037974775.1. Classification (NCBI taxonomy): domain Eukaryota; kingdom Viridiplantae; phylum Streptophyta; class Magnoliopsida; order Fabales; family Fabaceae; genus Cicer; species Cicer pinnatifidum. The sequence goes on along the minus strand of JBBPBR010000003.1, from coordinate 27,624,378 downwards.
TCACCTTCATCGTCGTCTTGAAATAATTCATCATCTTCGTCTTAAAATAATTAAAAAAATATATTTAAAAATGTATTTGAAAAAAATGTATTCCGTAAAAAATTCATCAATGTTAAATTTTTTTAAACAATATTTTAAAAATATATTCTTTTGTTTGAAATAAGGTAACAATTGAAAAATGTTCCTAGAAATGTCTAAGGGGACGGTTATTATATATTGCCAAAGAATAACTATAGAGACGTTTTAAAATTGTTTCCATAAATATTTTAGAGAACATTTGTACAATGTTGCAAAACCAGTTATTGCAACAGACATAAAATGTTGTCTTATCCACTTTTAGACAACATTTTGTACATGTTGTTTAAAAAAGTGTTGCTAGAGACAACAAATGTTGTAGTGCTATTTTACAATTTTCGTTTTTGTCGAAAATTATTTTCTCGAAAAATACATCAATTTTCTTATGTTTAAACATCGTGTCACGTCTACAAAATACATAAATAAATTCACAATTAAAAAATAGTATCTCATTATATTATATATCAATTGTTAATATGTAAAAATTTGTTAATAGGTAGTAGTTGAATTGTTAACAAGTGTTAGAATTTGTTTGTCCTAGTTTATCATTCGATATTAGATAATTTATCTATAGATAGAGATTGTTATATTAATTTTATTATATTTTATTAGTATAAATTTTAAAAAAAGAGAACAAATTGAGCAAACATAAGAGAGAAAAAGGTTAAAAGATATTTTAATAATTTATCATTATTATTTTAATAGCATATACAAAAAAAAAATTATAATTTTAAACAGTATAGGGGATGTCGTGTTTCTCAAAACCAAAAAAGTTGTAAAATATTCTAATAATTTATCATTATTATTTTGATAACCTATATACAAAATAATTTTAAAAAATATAGGAGATGTCGTGACCTTGTCCACCCTAAAAAAACATCCGCCAATGTTGTGTTTACAAAAAAAAAAAAATTATATTGCAAATTTAAAGTTTTAATATATAATAAAATACTATATTTAATCTATCAATTAAAAAAAATCGATAATTTTAAAATATTTGATCAAGTTTCACCACTTTGAAGATGGACTACTTTAAATGAAATGTAGTTGTTTTAGGAAAAATTGAAAAGAACAGTAGCTCTGGAGGTTGGTGTAACACCCCGATTTTCAAAGCGAGGGTGTATTTTTTTTTCAAAAGAAATTAAAATGAAACAAAGAATAATTAAGTAAAATACCTTTGAATAATTATATAAGTCAATATAATTGATATGCAGCGGAATAGTTTTTGAAATATGAGTCCAAAGTATTTACACAACAACCAGTGATACATGGAATCCATTAACATAAGATGTCATGTTGACAATACTAGTAAAAATACAATCTTCCAATTTAAAATAAACTCAAACCAAAATAAAGACATATGTTCTCTCTATGTCAACCTAATCTGATCATTCTACCAAAAACTATACATCCTGAGTGATCTCCACGCACCCCGTAAGATCCTCTTAACATAGCTCCAGTCAAGCATTCCCATCTACATTCCCATCCGTAGGGTACGAACCGGTAGGATTGTCCTGGCTCTCATCTGAGGGCAAAGCCCAGATTTCCACAATAGTTGTAAAGGGTCACCAATCGAAATTAACAGTTAACACATAACATTTAAGTTTTTAAATGCACAAATAACCTTTCCACTTAGCATGCAACTTAAAAGGGTTTTCCATATGCTAAAAGTTCATATAATGCTTGCCACATAAAAATGAAGTCAAAATAAGTCTTAAATCAATCAAGTGATAAACAACTGGCCAATCCATTGATGAACCAATTGAGCAATCGATCATCTAACTCAAAATAAGAATTTCCACTAAGCCAATTGATTGGGAAATCGATTTGGATGAAGGGTTTTAGTGAAAACTGAACTCTGGGCTTAAATCAATCGATTGGGAAATCGATTGAATGACTAACTGAGCCCCTGTGTTAAAGCCAATCGATTTCCAAATCGATTTTGTCAAAATGGCTGAGTTCCTGTGATGGCCAAATCGATTGGTAAATCGATTGTTTCAATATATTTTCAAGATTCAAGAAAACAGGAAACATACCAATCGATTGCCAAATCGATTTCTTAAATGGTTTTGAAAAACAGATTACAAAATCGATTTTGTCAAATTGGCGAAGTCCCTGTAACTCATCAAATCGATTGGGAAAGCGATTTCTCTGCATATTCTTCCAAAAATTCATAAACTAACTCGATCACATTCATACACAACTCCAAATCTTAAAACTTAGCAATTCCCACACAATCATCACGGCAAATTAGGTTTCGAAATAGTTTTACAATCCATCACACTTACACACGATATTCAATACATAACACTTAGCAATTTCAACACAATCACAATGACATCTCAAGTTCAAACACTCAATCATAAACTTGAATCAAACACGACTCGTGTGCCAAGCACCCTAATGCAATGCGTATATGCCAAAATGCATGGACTCGGAATTCCAAACCAAAACCCTCCTCGAAGGGCCGTAAATCATAATTGTACCGCCTATCGCAGGCCGAGTATCAATTACCGAGGTGCCACCTATCACGGGTCTGCATGATTTACTAAAAAGCATAAACCATAAACGTACTGTCTATCACGGGCCCGTACTGTTTACCGAGGTACCACCTATCACGGGTCTGCACGGTTTACTAAAAAGAACGTAAATTGTAAATGTACCGCCTATCACAGACCAAAGTACTATTTACCAAGGTGCCACCTATCACGGGTCTGCACAATTTACAAAAAACCATAAATCGTAAATGTACCGCCTATCACGGACCAAAGTACTATTTACCAAGGTGCCACCTATCACGGGTCTGCACAATTTACAAAAACGTAAACCATAAATGTACCACCTATCACGGTCAAAGTACTATTTATCAAGGTGCCACCTATCACGGGTCTGCACGATTTACAAAAAGAATGAAAATGCATGAGCATATACTGACTCCATCCACAACAATCGTTAAGCAAATGCAGATATTAAAAGATTTCCCATTTTAAATACTCATTTAACTTAAATGATTTTCACAACAAACATTAAGCAAACAGTAATATTAAGAGATTCGCCATTCTTAATACTCTTTTAACTTAAACGATTTTCACAACAAACATTAAGCAAACAAAAATATTAAGAGATTCCTCATTCTTAATACTCTTTCAACTTAAGCGATTTTCAGAACGAACATTAAGTAAACAAGACATTAAGAGATTCCCCATTCTTAATACTCATTTAACTTAAACGATTTTCCAAAACAAACATTAAGTAAACAAGACATTAAGAGATTTCTCATTCTTAATACTCATTTAACTTAAACGCTTTTCAAAACAAACATTAAGTAAACAAGACATTAAGAGATTCCCCATTCTTAATTTTCATTTAACTTAAACGATTTTCAAAACAAACATTAAGTAAACAAGACATTAAGAGATTCCCCATTCTTAATTCTCATTTAACTTAAACGATTTTCAAGCAAACATTAAGTAAACAAGACATCAAGAGATTCCCCATTCTTAATACTCGTTTAACTCTAATGGTTTTCAAATTCCACACAAAATAAACTCCAACATATTATCAAATTCGATACACGATTCACACCAAAACACATCAATTCATTTCCCCACAAAATCCAACCATACACATATCAAATTTCATCAGTATTAATTAAGAACACGTCAAATACGACGAACACAAATCATCACAACAACAGATAAGTCCCTAATGAAAACTAAAAGTTTGGAAGGAGCCCTTACCTTAACGACAGCTTTAACGAGCGATTTCGGTACCGCGAGTAAATCCGGTAAAATCTCCGCTCGCGACGTTGCTTCCAAAGTTGGTTCCCTAGCACCGTAGCGTAGTGGTGAGCAAATTTCCCTTCTATCTCTTCGCGAAACGAAGCTTAGATCTAGATGAAACGGGGAGGTTTGTGTTTTACGGTTTTGAAATCCCTAATACCTTTTTTCTTCGTTTTCGAAACAACGAGGAAGAGTGAAGTTGAGAAATCCTTGTCCTATCACCCACCCAGCCTTGGGTTACTATTCTTGAAAATAAGGAAGCAAAGAAAGCAAAAAAATGAATAACAATGGAGGAAGGAGGGAGATGAGCGCGCGAGACAGGGAGAGAGGAAAATGCTTTTCAGTTTTCTTTTGGTTTTCCTTTCTTCCTTTTTCCTTCCTTTCTATTTCTTTCCTTTTTCCTTCCTTTCCTTTTCTTTCTATATATATTAATTACTTTTAACAAATATCTCCAAATATCTAGATATTTATTAAAATTACCATTTCACCCATAAAGCATTAAATTCTTCGTAAAAGATTCACCGCAGTTAATTTAATTTATTCATCGACGAGTAATTCTAATCGGGCATCAACATATCTTTTTGGTCATTTAAACTCCCAAAATATTAATAACTTGGCTAAAAAGCCCCTGAGTTCAATATCAAAATACACTAAAATACATAAAGTATACTTTAAAATTATGGGTCTTACATTACTACCCCCCTAAAATTAGTTTCGTCCTCGAAACTATGCGTCAATAAATAGCTCTGGGTGTTGTTCTCTCATTTTGCTCTCCAGTTCCCAAGTCGCATCTCCAGTAATTGGGTTCCAAACTACTTTGACCAACGAAACATCCTTGGTCCTCAATCGCTTAATCTTCCTGTCATCAATTCTCACAGGTGGTACTTCGAATGACAAGTTATCCTTCAGTTGGATTGTGTCTGGTTCGATCACATGAGATGGATCTGCAAGATATTTCCTTAATTGTGACACATGAAACACGTCATGAATATTGGACAATATCGGAGGCAATGCAATCCGATAAGCAACAGGCCCAATTCGTGCAGAAATCTGATATGGTCCAATGAATTTCGAAGTCAACATCTTCGATTTCAATGCTCTACCAACTCCAGTAATAGGTGTGACTCTTAGAAATACATGGTCACCCTGTTCGAATTCTAAAAGTCTACGACGCCTGTCCGCGTAACTTTTCTGACGATCTTGTGAAGTCTTCATTTTCTCCTTGATTTTCTTTACCTTAGCTATAGTCTGTTGCACCATCTCTGGTCCGACAATCATATTTTCACCGTCCTTATACCAACACAAGGGCGTTTGACACTTGCGCCCATATAAAGCCTCATATGGTGTCATTCCAATACTTGCATGGAAACTATTGTTGTAGGTGAACTCAATCAACGGAAGTATATCATCCCAACTTCCTCTATCATCTAATACACATGCTCTCAACAGATCTTCCAGGGACTGATTCGTCCTTTCAGTCTGTCCGTCTGTTTGTGGATGGTAAGCTGAACTCAATCGTAGTTTCGTTCCCAACGCTTCGTGCAATGCTCCCCAAAAATGTGACGTGAACTTTGGATCACGGTCTGATACAATACTCGATGGTACCCCGTGTAACCTCACAATTTCAGCAATGTAGATCTCTGTTAGCTGATCTACCTTATAGGTGGTCTTTACTGGTAAAAAGTGTGCGGATTTAGTCAGTCGATCCACTATCACCCATATAGAATCATTCTTTCTCCTTGTTTTTGGCAATCTGGTTATAAAATCCATGGAAATGCTGTTCCACTTCCATTCAGGTATATCTAAAGGTTGCAACATCCCAGCAGGTCGCTGATGTTCCACCTTCGCTTTTTGAAAAGTTAGACAAGTTGATACATACTCCGCTACATGTTTCTTCATCCCTGGCCACCAATAATTCTGTCTCAAATCCTAATACATCTTTGTTGCTCCAAGATGAATACTCAACTTACTCTTATGAGCCTCTTCTAAAATTGTTTTCCTCATATCTATAATTTCTGGTACACAAATCCTACCATTACATCGCAAAATATTATCTGATCCAATCTTGAACACTATTGTCTTCCCTTGCACTATTAGGTTCCTCTTCTCTTGAATCAAGACATCATCTTGAGAATTTGCAATGTCTTCAAGTAGTCCACTCGAAATCTTAATCATTCCGAATTTCAAAATTCCCGGTGCAAACTCTACGTTCAAGTGTAGGTCTCTAAAAGCTTCCCACAACTCTTGTTGTCTGGCCATAATTGTTGAAGACACCGATACACTTCTTCTACTCAACGCATCAGCCACTACATTGGCCTTCCTAGGGTGGTACTGCAGTGTGAAATCAAAATCCTTGAGAGTCTCCATCCATCGTCTCTGGCGCATGTTCAACTCCTTCTGATCAAACAAATATTTCAAAATTTTATGGTCACTGAACACGGTGAACGTGCACCCATATAAATAGTGCCTCCAGATCTTCAATGCAAAAACAACCGCGGCAAGCTCCAAATCATGAGTAGGGTAGTTTCTCTCATGAATCTTCAATTGCCTTGAGGCATAAGCTACAGCTTTCTTGTGTTGCATCAGAACACATCCCAACCCTTGGTGAGATGCATCACAATACACTTCATAGGGTTCATCTGATTGCGGTAGCACCAATACTGGTGAGGTCGTCAATTTTCTCTTTAGTAACTGAAAATTTTCCTCACACTTCTCCGTCCATGCGAACGGTTGATCTTTTCTGGTAAGTTGTGTCAATGGAGTCACAATCTTAGCAAAACCTTCAATAAACCTCCTGTAGTACCCTGCCAGTCCTACAAAACTTCGTATGTCGGTGACAGTCTGAGGCTGTTTCCAAGCAAGGACCGCCTCAATCTTAGTTGGATCTACAACGATTCCTTCCTTAGTTATCACATGTCCTAAGAAATTCACTTTCTCTAGCCAAAATTCTCACTTTGACAAATTGGCATACAATTGCTTCACGCGCAAAATCTCAAGAACTTGACGTAAATGTTCTCCATGCTCTTCTTCAGTTCTCGAATAAATTAATATATCATCAATGAACACCACAACAAATTTTTCAAGGAATGGATTAAAGATTATGTTCATGTAGTCCATGAAAATTGTTGGTGCATTGGTAACTCCAAACGGCATAACAAGATATTCATAATGTCCATAACGGGTTCTGAAAGCAGTTTTCTGAATGTCTCCTTCCCTTACTCGAATCTGATGGTAGCTCGACTGCAAATCAATCTTCGAAAATATCGCGGCCCCTCTCAATTGATCCATGAAATCATCGATGCGTGGCAAAGGATAACGATTCTTAATAGTTGCCTTATTAAGCTGTCTATAATCCACACATAAGCGCGAGCTTCCGTCCTTCTTCTTAACTAGTAAAACTGGAGCTCCCCATGGCGATACACTCGGTCTAATAAATTTCTTCTCCAACAAGTCTTCAATTTGGCTTTTGAGCTCATTTAATTCCAACGGCGACATTCGATACGGTGCAATTGAAATAGGTCCGATTCCTGGGTGCAAATCAATGAAAAATTCCACTTCTCTTACCGGTGGCAATCCTGGAATTTCCGTTGGAAATACGTCCCGGTACTCATTGACAAGCCTCACATCTTCTATGTTCACATTTATCTTTGCCTCCACATTGGACAGAGACAAAAACTCATGAGTTCCTTCTCTTAGCGACACTCGGAGTTTGTGAGCGGCTAAATACTTAACAACTCCTGGTTCGGGGAAAAGAACCAATTTGCGAGCGCAGTCTAAGATCACATAATGGTAAGACATCCAATCCATACCGAGAATTACCTCGAGTGACTGTAGAGGTAAACAAATCAAATTAACCAAGAAATCCCTATTCTGAATAGTTATTTGACAATGTAAACATGCAGAATTTACTGTCAAAGTCTTAGCAGGTGTGGAAACAACCAAATCAAAAGGCAAAGCAGACACAAATAACTTCAAACGATTCACACAATCCATAGCAATGAAGGAATGGGTTGCCCCCGAATCAAAAAGTGCAGTTAGAGTGTTACCTGCAATCTCACAGTCACGTTGAATCAGATTGCAAGATGGATTCCCATCTTCCGCACTCACACAATAAATGCGTCCTCTAGCAGTAGGACGAGTAGCCCAATTACATTCACAACTGGTTCCACCTTCGGAGCCGTGCAATCCTTTGCCATGTGCCCTGGCTTCTGACAATTGTAGCAGGTGAGAATATTAGGGGTACAAGCGTTAGCATAGTGTCCCTCTTCCCCACATCGGAAACATCGAATCACTCATCCCAATTGTCTCCCGAAGTTCTGGTTCCCTGGGCGATTCTGCCCACCGTTGTTATTTTGTGGTTGATTATAGGGTTTAGCAACTTGTTTCCCCTTGTTGTTCTGATAATTCACCCGACTAGGCCCTCCTGCACTAAAATTCCCTCCTCGGCTAGCCCTCTTATTCTTCATATCATCAACTTCCCTACATTTTTCCACGAGAACTTGGAAACGTTGAATTCCCAAGGGCAAGACAGAGTTAACCTTCACTGCCGCCTGACAGTTAATCATTTCGAAGATCTTCTCCACTTCTTGGATCCACTGATCCGCTTTCTCTGTATTTTCATCCCCCTTAAACTTGGGAGGATTGTAACGACGAAAGTCTTCCAATCCTCTTGACTCTGCAACACGAATCTCTCTTTCCCTCTTTTCGAGATCACGTTGAGTCTTGGCAGCAGTCTGTGCAGTAACAGAAGCAGCCATGTTATTCATAGCCTCCGCCATTCGATCATCCCTATTAGCATTGGCTCTCGGAACGTCATTCCTTCTTGGCAGCATGGTTTTCCTATAAAACCATCATCAAGTAGAGTCTTAACACTACTTCAAATAATTCCAAAAATAACTTTCGACCACATCAGCACATAATAATTATTGCGGACCCAACAACTCAAACCACCTAACCCGGCGCATGATCAGATAACAACTCCCAACCTACAGGTTGACCTACAATCTATAACCAAAGGTTCCACATCCCCCAAGGAAATCTAGACCAAAGCTCTGATACCACAATGTAACACCCCGATTTTCAAAGCGAGGGTGTATTTTTTTTTCAAAAGAAATTAAAATGAAACAAAGAATAATTAAGTAAAATACCTTTGAATAATTATATAAGTCAATATAATTGATACGCAGCATAACAGTTTTTGAAATATGAGTCCAAATTATTTACACAACAGCCAGTGATACATGGAATCCATTAACATAAGATGTCATGTTGACAATACTAGTAAAGATACAATCTTCCAATTTAAAATAAACTCAAACCAAAAATAAAGACATCTGTTCCCTCTATGTCAACCTAATCTGATCATTCTACCAAAAACTATACACCCTGAGTGATCTCCACGCGCCCCGTAAGATCCTCCTAACATAGCTCCAGTCAACCATTCTCATCTACATTCCCATCCGTAGGGTACGAACCAGTAGGATTGTCCTGGCTCTCATCTGAGGGCAAAGCCCAGATTTCCACAATAGTTGTAAAGGGTCACCAATCGAAATTAACAGTTAACACATAACATTTAAGTTTTTAAATGCACAAATAACCTTTCCACTTAGCATGCACCTTAAAAGGGTTTTCCATATGCTAAAAGATCATATAATGCTTGCCACATAAAAATGAAGTCAAAATAAGTCTTAAATCAATCAAGTGATAAACAACTGGCCAATTTATTGATGAACCAATTGAGCAATCGATCATCTAACTCAAAATAAGAATTTCCACTAAGCCAATCGATTGGGAAATCAATTTGGATGAAGGGTTTTAGTGAAAACTGAACTCTGGACTTAAATCAATCGATTGGGAAATCGATTGAATGACTAACTGAGCCCCTGTATTAAAGCCAATCGATTTCCAAATCGATTTTGTCAAAATGGTTGAGTTCCTGTGATGGCCAAATCGATTGGTAAATTGATTGTTTCAATATATTTTCAAGATTCAAGAAAACATGAAACATACCAATAGATTGCCAAATCGATTTCTTAAATGGTTTTGAAAAACAGATTACAAAATCGATTGGCAAATCGATTTTGTCAAATTGGCGAAGTCCCTGTAACTCATCAAATCGATTGGGAAATTGATTTCCCTGCATATTCTTCCAAAAATTTATAAACTAACTCAATCACATTCATACACAACTCCAAATCTTAACACTTAGCAATTCCCACACAATCATCACGACAAATTGGGTTTCGAAATAGTTTTACAATTCATCACACTTACACACGATATTCAATACATAACACTTAGCAATTTCAACACAATCACAATGACATCTCAAGTTCAAACACTCAATCAAAAACTTGAATCAAACATGACTCGTGTGCCAAGCACCCTAATGCAATGCGTATATGCCAAAATGCATTGACTCGGAATTCCAAACCAAAACCCTCCTCGAAGGGCCGTAAATCATAATTGTACTGCATATCGCGGGCCGAGTACCAATTACTGAGGTGCCACCTATCACAGGTCTGCACGATTTACTAAAAAGCGTAAACCATAAACGTACTGCCTATCACGGTCCCGTACCATTTACCGAGGTGCCACCTATCACGGGTCTACACGGTTTACTAAAAAGAACGTAAATTGTAAATATACCGCCTATCACAGGCCAAAGTACTATTTACCAAGGTGCCACCTATCACGGGTCTGCACAATTTACAAAAAACCGTAAATCGTAAATGTACCGCCTATCATGGGCCAAAGTACTATTTATAAAGGTGCCACCTATCACGGGTCTGCACGATTTACAAAAAGAATTGAAAATGCATGAGCATATACTGACTCCATCCACAATAATCGTTAAGCAAATGCAGATATTAAAAGATTCCCCATTTTTAATACTCATTTAACTTAAACGATTTTCACAACAAACATTAAGCAAACAGAAATATTAAGAGATTCCCCATTCTTTATACTCTTTTAACTTAAACGATTTTCACAACAAACATTAAGCAAACATAAATATTAAGAGATTCCCCATTCTAAATACTCTTTCAACTTAAGCGATTTTCAAAACGAACATTAAGTAAACAAGACATTAAGAGATTCCCCATTCTTAATACTCATTTAACTTAAACGATTTTCCAAAACAAACATTAAGTAAACAAGACATTAAGAGATTCCCCATTATTAATACTCATTTAACTTAAACGATTTTCAAAACAAACATTAAGTAAACAAGACATTAAGAGATTCCCCATTCTTAATTCTCATTTAACTTAAACGATTTTCAAAACAAACATTAAATAAATAAGACATTAAGAGATTCCCCATTCTTAATTCTCATTTAACTTAAACGATTTTCAAAACAAACATTAAGTAAACAAGACATTAAGAGATTCCCTATTCTTAATACTCGTTTAACTCTAATGGTTTTCAAATTCCACACAAAACAAACTCCAACATATTATCAAATTCGATACACGATTCACACCAAAACACATCAATTCATTTCCCCACAAAATCCAACCATACACATATCAAATTTCATCAGTATTAATTAAGAACACGTCAAATACGACGAACACAAATCATCACAACAACAGATAAGTCCCTAATGAAAACTAAAAGTTTGGAAGGAGCCCTTACCTTAACGACAGCTTTAACGAGCGATTTCGGTACCGCGAGTAAATCCGGTAAAATCTCCGCTCGCGACGTTGCTTCCAAAGTTGGTTCCCTAGCACCGTAGCGTAGTGGTGAGCAAATTTCCCTTCTATCTCTTCGCGAAACGAAGCTTAGATCTAGATGAAACGGGGAGGTTTGTGTTTTACGGTTTTGAAATCCTTAATACTGTTTTCTTCGTTTTCGAAACAACGAGGAAGAGTGAAGTTGAGAAATCCTTGTCCTATCACCCACCCAGCCTTGAGTTTCTATTCTTGAACAAAAGGAAGCAAAGAAAGCAAAAAAATGAATAACAATGGAGGAAGGAGGGAGATGAGCGCGCGAGACTGGGAGAGAGGAAAATGCTTTTCAGTTTTCTTTTGGTTTTCCTTTCTTCCTTTTTCCTTCCTTTCTATTTCTTTCCTTTTTCCTTCCTTTCCTTTTCTTTCTATATATATTAATTACTTTTAACAAATATCTCCAAATATCTAGATATTTATTAAAATCACCATTTCACCCATAAAACATTAAATTCTTCGTAAAAGATTCACCGCAGTTAATTTAATTTATTCATTGACGAGTAATTCTAATCGGGCATCAACATATCTTTTTGGTCATTTAAACTCCCAAAATATTAATAACTTGGCTAAAAAGCCCATGAGTTCAATACCAAAATACACTAAAATACATAAAGTATACTTTAAAATTATGGGTCTTACAGTTGACATCCAAAAACTTTGAAAACAACATAAAATTAAGTTTTATTAGATGTTTTATAAGTCTCAATCACTCAAATTTTCAATATTAGCCTTCATTGCTCACATAATCATCTCATTGTTGCTTATCATATTTGAATTGACATGAATACTTTAACGCTAAAATTTTGTTGAAACTTTAAAATATAATTTTTGTTAAAATTTCAAACTGCGATAGTTTTTATTTATTTAAATATTATGATATAATTATTATTAAAAATTTACATACAATTTAAATTTAAATTTAAAATAAGACATTTAATTTAATATTATTAATATTTTATTAATTAAATTAAAATTTAAGAAAACATAATTAATAATTATTATAATTGTTAAATCTCTCTTGACAGGGACGGATCCATGTGTGGGCAACGGCATGTACATAGTTTCCAAAAAAAAAAATTACATTTTTACCACTTAATACACTAAAAAATAAATAATATGATAAAGAAAAAGAAGAAAAAGATATATCTGTTATATGTTGCGCTTTCAATATGTTTTGAAATGTATGATGATGTTATATAATAGTCTTAAAATATATTAAAACTATAATAACAAATTTAAATGTGTTTCATATTAATCATTTTAAATTTAATTTTATCTTTAGTATGTTAATTTGGTCGGTTTTTTATTAAATTTTTTTTCATCATTAGGAGGTGGCATCTCCGACATATGGTTATTTGAAATTTTTGTTTGACGCAATAAAAAATCGAATACTGAAATGCGATTATGTACAAGTCTTTTATTATTTTTTTTTTTATTTTAACAATTGAATAATTACTTATTTAATAAATTAAAAATAATAAAAGTATTTTTTAAAACAAATTTATTTTAACGACATCCTCAGTTTTAGCAACTTAATTCTAATTTGTTTACAACTTTCTTTTATTTTTCTAATAAATAAAAATTCATAAAAATAATTATAATTAAAAAAAATAGTAAATTATATTAATAACATCAAACAAATTACATTGAAGAAACATATACATCAACATTAACGCGGTTGAATAGATGTGCCAAAATAAATAATGTGTTATATTATTATATCAACTTAATTTTATTTTGTTAACAACTCTCTGCATATAAATTAACTAATTAATTTTCTTTTGTTAACAAACGAGAGAGTTGTTAACAAAATAAAATTAAGTTGATATAATATAGGATATTATTTGTTTTGACACATCTATTCAACTGTATTAATTAATTTTGATTTTTTTTCTTTTATTGTGTTTGATGTTATTAATATGATTTATTACTTTTTTAATTATAATTATTTTTATTATTATTTTATTAATTTTTATTTATTAGATCCAGATAAAAAATAAAAGGGAGTTATACCCAAATATAATTAAGTTGCTAATTTATCTGACAAACTAGAATGAAGTTGTTAAAATAATATAAACTAGAATATAATCAGCGCATTGCACAAATATATAGACTTTATGTAAGATTTATGGGTCACATATGTAATTAATTAATAAAGTGTGTTAGGGTCATTATATAATTAGCCAATAAACTAGGGGTCAAATAATAAATAATAGTTTATGGCTAAAGAGCATAATAGTTATGAAAATTAATAGTGTAGATATCAGGCAGTTTCTAATTTAATGCGGGGCTGAATTAGAAATACTGCAATTTGGGATATAACTAACAATAGTTATATATAGGGATAGTGGTCCCCAAGGCAAACACAACAACACTATTCAGTTTCACAAACCCTAAAGAGAAAACTCTCTGGTTCTCTCTATCCCCATCAAGAGAGCAAGGTCTTCAGGGTGTTTTACTGAGGAAGATCACCCAACCCATTGGCTTTTTCATCATCATCCCAGGATTTCATTAATGGCAATTCCCACGGGTACGCTTCCGCCTTTGGCTATTCATCATGTAATTGACATGGACTGTTGAGCACAACATTATTAGGATTTTCCAACAATTGGTATCAGAGCCTACCATGTTTAATTCATGATGAAATTCGGTTATTGTCTTTGTTTTATGATTCAATTTGGGAATGTTGACATGATTGAAAAATTAGGGTTTATAATTTGGGAATTTAGATATATATATTATGGAATCCATATTTTTTTTGTTTCCGGTTATAATTTTTTTCAACAATGAGGACTATCATTATCTTACCAGAAAAGATGCATCAGAATTTGCTGTTTATCAACACTACTCTTTCTAGAAACACTACTCTTTTTGAGTTAAAAAAAAAAATTTAAAATCCTTTGCAGTTATGTGATCCTGTTTTAGCAACAGAGATGATTATATAGTTAAAATTGGTGTTGGACTTGAGAATAATAATACTAGTGCTTTTTAGAAGAAGTATTGCAAATTCTCCGAATCAGATTAACATCCTCGAGGAATTAAGGTTCCCGAATCCACCAAGTTTGCTGGTGTGAGTGGTGAATCTATTGTAATGTGGCTAGGTATCATATTGAATGTGGGGATATGACTAATGACTAATATTTAAAAATGAAGTATTTCCCGAGTTCTTTCACTGAAGATGCTTTTACATAGTTTACTACTCTCCCACCAAATTCAGTCCCAAGTTGGGGATATATGGAAATTGTTTGTCATGAACAATTCTTTAGGTGGTGAAACTTAAGTTATAATTGTAAGCAAGCAAGTGGTGCAATCTGTGATAATATATATATATATATTTTTGAAACAATCAAATACTTGTGAGCAAGCAAGTGGGTTCATCAACCAATTTTTTTGCAAAAACAGATTCTTGTTCCTACCCTTCATACAAATAGACCAAGATCACGACAACCGCCTTATGCTATTAACTATCTCCATGACATTGAAAAATTTACTGTTAAACATTATATCACTGTCTCCCAACATTAAACATTGTTTTATTTGGATATAATAAATATATGTTCAAGTCAAGTTTGACATTTTGAATGAGTTAATTGAAACTTGACGTCGCCAAAGTGACCTCTCTTGTCTAAATTTCTCGTGAAGAGTGTCAAATGGTTGTGTATATGTTTATTCATGCGGGTATTGACCGGCCCAAAGGAAGGTTAATATTTGGCAGAATTACATATACACCTGCGATGATAAATGTGTGACAATTATTTGGTATACATGTGAGCAGTCAATCGGCCCAAAGGAAGGTTTATTGTTTGACATGTCTTATTGTCAATATTTGATCGTTGCAGCAAGAGTACCACTAGCAGTTGGTGTTACTGTCCAAAGACTTGACATCAATGGTGCACCGGGTATCTTGAGATGGGTTTAAATTCCATGATTTGAACATATGTATTTATTTATTTATTGATTTATTTTCCTATAATGTGAGTTTCTAAGTTTCGTTCTTTATTTAATTCACAGCATCTATTGCTTCCATATCTGCAAACTTGAGTTCTATTCCTGTCCTTAATGGAACAAATTTTAAGGAATGGGAAGAGAACATTCTGATTGTTCTTGGCTGCATGGATCTAGACCTTGCATTAAGAATTGATCGACCCCCTACTCCTAAGGACTCTAGTTCTTCTGCGGAAAAATTAGAGTATGAGAAATGGGATCGCTCAAATCGCATAAGTCTTATGATCATAAAGCGTGGCATTCCTGAGGTCTTTAGAGGTGCTGTCTCGGATGAGATAGATACAGCTAAAAATTTCCTTGCTGAGATGGAAAAACGCTTTGAAAAAAGTGATAAGGCTGAAACAAGTTCTTTGCTTCAGAATCTAATTTCCATGAAGTATCAAGGCAAGGGAAATATAAGAGAGCACATTATGATGATGTCCAACATTGCTTCTAAGCTTAAAGGACTAAAACTTGAGTTGTCAGATGACTTACTCATTCATTTAGTATTGTTGTCTCTTCCTGCGCAATTCAGTCAGTTTAAGGTGACTTATAATTGTCAAAAGGAGAAATGGACTCTTAATGAGCTCATTTCATTATGTGTGCAAGAAAAAGACGGGTTGAAGCAAGATAGGACTGAAAGTGCTCACTTTACTAGCATCTTTAAAGACAAGGGCAAAAGGAAAAGAATTGAGGAGCCCAAGAACAAAGCTGCTGCTAAGGGTCCAGAACAAAAGAAGCAGACTAAGGATAACAACTGCTTCTTCTGCGGAAGTCTTGGACATGTGAAGAAGGATTGTGCCAACTATCACGCTTGGCGTGTTAAGAAAGGGTTGCCTGAACTTCCGAAAGCCTAGTGATACTGAAAGATGCATCTATGTAGGAGATGGGAAAAAGGTAGAAGTTGAAGCCATAGGAAAATTTAGATTATTATTAAGTTCCAGTCATTATTTGGATTTAGAAGACACTTTTGTTGTACCGTCATTTAGACGGAATTTGGTCTCTATTTCTTATTTGGACAAATCAGGATATTATTGTTCATTCGGGAATAAAGAATTTACTTTGTCTTTAAATTCGAATGTTGTTGGAACCGGTTTACTTTCTGGTTATGATAATCTTTATTTGTTGGAAACTGTGGCTAACTATAATGAAACCTTGAGTGTGGAATCGTCCCACAATACACTATGCCGGGGTCACCCAGCATGAATGGTGTAGCTGAAAGACGAAACATGACTCTTAAGGATATGGTAAGGAGTATGATTTGTCGTTCCACCTTGCCAGAGTCACTCTGGGGAGAGGCATTAAAAACAACAGCATACATTCTTAATAGAGTACCAACTAAGGCAGCGGCTAAAACACCTTATGAGCTTTGGATTGGGCGTAAGCCTAGCCTGAAGCACCTTCATGTTTGGGGATGTCCAGCTGAGGCAAGACCTTATAGGCCGAATGAAAAGTAATTTGAACCTCGAACAATTAGCAGCTATTTTATAGGGTACTCAGAAAAATCAAGGGGCTATAAATTTTATGATCCTAATTTGAGAACAATTTTTGAGATGGGAACGACAACGTTCTTTGAGGATATTGAGTTTGGGGGAAGATTAAGGTTAAAGATTTTGTCTTTGAGGAAGAATCGGTAACAATTCCAGAACTGATTCTTCCACCAGTTGACTTTCCCATTATTGAACAAACTCAAGATGATCTGGTTGTTCAGGAAGAACAAAATCCAGATCAAATTCAAGATCCTCAAGAACAAGTGCCTCAAGAGCCAGCTCCATTGCGGAGATCCACTAGAGAAAGGAAAAATGCTATTTCGGATGATTATGTAGTATTTATCAATGAGGTAGAGGAAAATGTTGGCATGACGGAAGACGACCCAATCAACTTTCGTCAAGCCATGCAAGATTCCCATTCAGATAAGTGGATCGAAGCAATGAATGAGGAGTACAAGTCTATGCAAGACAATTCAGTTTGGGAACTTATCCCATTACCTGAAGGAGTGAAATCCATTGGTTGCAATGGGTTTTTAAAACCAAGAAGGATTCTAATGGTAATGTGGAGAGATATAAGGCACGTCTTGTAGCTAAGGGCTATACTCAAAAGGAAGGGATTGATTATAAAGAGACATTTTCTCTGGTTTCATCGAATGACTCTTTAAGAATAATCATGGCTCTCGTTGCTCACTTTGATTTGGAGCTTCATCAAATGGATGTAAAGACAGCGTTTCTCAATGGCGACATTGATGAGACGATCTATATGTTGCAGCCAGAAAACTTTGTGTTGGGAGACCCAAAGAATATGGTGTGCAAACTAAGAAAATCCATTTATGGGCTAAAATAAGCTTCTCGTCAATGGTACCATAAATTTCATCAAGTAATTCTCTCATTTGGTTTTGAGATGAATACAGTTGATGATTGTGTGTATCATAAGTTCAGTGGGAGCAGACATATTTTCCTAGTCTTGTATGTTGATGACATACTGCTTGCCACTAACGATGTAGGCATGTTGCACGAAACCAAGAAATTTCTATCAAAGCATTTTGAGATGAAAGATCTTGGTGACGCCTCTTTTGTATTAGGAATTCAGATACACCGAGACAGATCTCGAGGTATTCTTGGATTGTCACAAAAGAGCTATATCGATAAGGTTCTCAAAAGGTTTGGGTTACAGGATTGCAAACCAGGGGACACCCCAGTTGCTAAGGGAGGCAAGTTTAGTCTCAAACAGTGCCCTAAGGGAAGTTTGGAAATTCAAGAAATGCAAAAGATCCCTTATGCTTCGGCTGTAGGGAGTCTTATGTATGCCCAAGTATGTACGCGTCTAGACATAGCGTTCATTGTAGGGATTTTAGGCAGGTATTTAAGCAATCCAGGTCTTGACCATTGGAAAGCAGCCAAAAGGGTCATGAGATATTTAAAGAGAACAAGAAACTACATGCTCACATATAGGAAGTCAGACCAGTTAGAGATCACTGGATACTGTGACTCGGATTTTGCGGGATGCCAAGACAGCTTAAGATCAACTTCAGGCTATGTCTTTCTGTTAGCTGGTGGAGCAATTTCTTGGCGTTGTGCCAAGCAAGGTCTTACTGCTTCATCAACCATGGCAGCAGAATTCGTAGCAATTCATGAGGCATCTGACCAGGGCATTTTGTCACGGGGCTGTGAATAGTTGAAGGGATTGAAAGACCACTCAAGTTGTACTGTGACAATAGATCAGCAGTCCTGTATTCTAACAATAATAGGAGCTCAACCAAGTCAAAGCACATTGACATTAAGTTCCTAGTTGTTAAAGAGAAGGTACAAAGTGGACATATATCCATAGAACACTTAAGGACAAACTCCATGATTGCGGATCCACTCACTAAAGGTCTACCACCCAAGGTCTTTCATGAGCATACTGCTCACATGGGTGTGCTACAGTTTGAGGAATCTTGATTTTAGTAGGAGTTTCGTCCATTATGCAATTTATGTTCTATGTTTAATTGCAAAGCACAAATACATTGTATTTGGATTTTCTGATCAGAAATAAAGTTTAAAGTATTCAGTTTTGGTTACTTTGTGCATTTAAGTTATGGTATGATCTCATTCGGTAAAATAGGACCAGTTGAAAATTGACATGCATTGACCAACTTCATGTAATTTTCATGCTACACTTTTCATAATGGGTCTATGTCATTTTGTTGTGTCAGTACGGGTGATCATTGATGGGTTTAGTTATGCTTATTATGACGAAAGCCTCTTTGGTTCCATGTGCTGATACGATTAATGGACGGGACAATTTGGATTACCCTTAAGGTAATTATAATGACATTTTTGACGTCATAAAGTCTAACACACTACTAAGGATACATGTGTGACCAGTGGGAGATTGTAAGATTTATGGGTCACAGATGTAATTAATTAATAAAGTGTGTTAGGGTCATTATATAATTAGCCAATAAACTAGGGGTCAAATAATAAATAATAGTTTATGGCTAAAGAGCATAATAGTTATGAAAATTAATAGTGTAGATACCAGGCAGTTTCTAATTTAATGAGGGGCTGAATTAGAAATACTGCAATTTGGGATATAACTAACAATAGTTATATATAGGGGTAGTGGTCCCCAAGGCAAACACAACAAGACTATTTAGTGTCACAAACCCTAAAGAGAAAACTCTATGGTTCTCTCTATCCCCATCAAGAGAGCAAGGTCTTCAGGGTGTTTTGCTGAGGAAGATCACCCAACCCATTGGCTTTATCATCATCATCCCAGGATTTCATTAATGGCAATTCCCACAGGTACGCTTCCGCCTTTGGCTATTCATCATGTAATTGACATGGATTGTTGAGCACAACGTTATTAGGGTTTTCCAACACTTTAACCTATTAGTATTATTTTGAATAAGATTTTAAAATTACAAAAATAATATAATTTATTCATTTTGTTTGTAGAGTATTTTTTTAAGTGAGTTTTATTTAAGTAATTGTTATATATGAGTTGACAAACACACATTTGAGAATATGTAAAATATTTTGCAAAATATAATTGCAACTAATTCATATATTTAGTATTAAAAATTCATAGTGAAGATCATCCTACAAACAAAATTCATAAATTATATTTAATGTTAAAAATCTTAAAAGCATTTTAATAAATATTAATATATGTAATTATCTACCACAAAATCAGATTAGTGATGCTCTTTTTTTGTGTTGTCAAATCAAAATTTATTGTCAAAATATTGTTAGAAAAATATAAAAATAATTGTCATTTGATATTCATTTCATTCTAACTCTGTCAAAGAAATGAAAAATTTAAATTCCAATATTTTGAGTATGAGACTTCTATACAACATGACTTGAGAATTTTCACAAATAACTCAGTAGAGGTAAA
>JBBPBR010000003.1:27563468-27596121 GCA_037974775.1 Cicer pinnatifidum | reverse complement strand
AACAAAACATATATTATCAATGAGTAAAAAACATATATTATTAATGAGTAAAAACCATATATTATTAATGAGTAAAAAACATATATTATTTATGAGAAAAACACATATATCGTAAGCAAAAGACATATAAAATAAATCAGAAACCTATTTGTTCCAATATTTATATTTATTAGTTCAAATTTATTAATTGTTTGTGTATATGTAATGTGTTTGGTTTGTTAAACTAACATATCTATCTTAAAGTTAATTTAAAAGAAAAAAAATCACATAATTATTTTGACAATCAAAATATAACATCATCTATTTAGAGAGAGTCATTAACTATATAAATATTGATGAGAGACCATCAATATAACTAAATAGTTATATTAAACATGAGTTATTAATTACTCACATGTTTATTGATGAAAGAGACCATCAAACAAAACAAAGTTGACATTGTTATGAGTTTTAAAAAAAATAATTATCTTTCCTCTTTCACATTAAAACGTTATTAGGACAAGTTGCAAATTAAATTCCTTTTATAATCTGTTTAGCTGACATAATCATTTATATTCCAATAGTTTCACTTACACGATCAATTTCTTTATATGGTGACATGCATACTCTTCTTATTCCAATGTTTTCACGTGTACGATTAATCTCTGTCAGAATTTATTTTTTCTGCTGCATAATGGTGACCTGTTTCACGTGCACTCACCGAACAATGGCCGAATGTATGTGTTGTTCACCGTTTTCTCACCGTAGCGTCAATCTTTCTTATTAGCATCTTAGTTATTTGAAGCTAGAAAAGTATTTAGTTATGTAAAATTAAAAAAAAATTGATTTTTATAAATGTTCTTACTCTACAAAAATTTATATAATTAATTAATTATAATTATTATATCATTAATAATATTTAATTTTATAATTATTATTTATAAAATTATTTACATAATTCCTTGATTATGTATTTACATTCATATAAATAAAACTCAAAGTTAAACCAGTAAATATGATTTAAAGAATTTAAAACAAATATTAAATTTAAAGAATCATATATGCATTTTAGACAAAACTAAATATAAATCTAGATTAAATATATGCTTGTCTCAAGTTATTCTATAGTAAAATATAATATATATAGAGCATATCAAACAATAATAATTTTATAATGAAATGATTAAATCTTGACCACATAATTACATAGATCAAGATTTATAAGTATGATTTAAAGATGTATTTGATCATGTAAATATGTCTTTTGATTTTAGTTCATCTAAGTTTTTTAATTTTGGATTCAATTCCAATAAAATTAGAGACAATTAGTTTTGGTCTCTAAAAACTCATAAAATTATATACAATTGATTTTGGTTTTTTAGGTGATAAAACTTAAAATGTACTTATAAATACACACCAACACATCACGTTTTATGATATATTAAAATTTAAAATGATTTATATTATTAATTAATAAATATTTTTTTTTTATCATTTTACAATTAGTGTAATTTTATGAAGAAAATATGAATAAAAATTAGAAGAAGGATTTAGACATTTTTGGGAAACTGTTCATTCTTTTAAAGTTGATTTGACTTTAGAGACCAAAGTCGATTGATTTTACATAGACTAAGTCCAAACTAAAAAACTTACCGGGA
Organism: Cicer pinnatifidum; assembly: GCA_037974775.1. Taxonomy (NCBI): domain Eukaryota; kingdom Viridiplantae; phylum Streptophyta; class Magnoliopsida; order Fabales; family Fabaceae; genus Cicer; species Cicer pinnatifidum. The sequence goes on along the minus strand of JBBPBR010000003.1, from coordinate 27,594,484 downwards.
CTAAATACAAAATTGGTATATTTACATAGACCAAATACATATTTAAACTCATACTTATTTAAGTAACAAATGATCACTTAAAAAAGTCATATGATTTTTTCTTTAAATTTTTATCATCCATATATAGTTTATGTGGCCAAAATTTAATCATCTCACCATCTCATTATAAAAATCTTATCATTTGATATGTTCTACACACACGCGATGTCAACGTCTAAAAATGAGTTGGAAGACTATGTATTGTCTCCTTAGCTTTGTATAGTATTTTGATGTATGTCAAACTAAAGTTTAACTCCCATAATATTGTAGTTTTGTTGATCTGAATATCTTTTAAGCTTGAAAATTAGAAAACTTGTAATAAATGGCTTATAGTTAATCAAATTATTTAAAATAGTCTAATTAGTATTTTAGTTATATTAGAATCCGTTCAGAGAGGTTGTGAGTTTATGATTTTTGGTTTTGAAAATTAATTTTAAAATCAAAACAAGTTAGGGTAAAATAGGGTTGCGATTTTTTACTTACTTTCAAAACAATTTTTTGTTTTTGAAAAACTCAACTAAAAATAGATTTCATAATTTTTGTTTTCGTTTTAAAGTTAACAAGTCACCATCCGTAGACATAAATATCACTCTAATTAACAACCATTGACCACCACCTCTAACCACTTTTATCATCAACAACCATCCACCTTCGGCCACCACCAACAACACCAACCACCACCATCTTTAGTCGCCATCATCACTATCGACCGCCATCTTCAACCACTGTTAGGGTTGTACATGAGTTGGTTTGAGGAGAGTTTGATCAAAATCAGTACCCAAACCATGTATCCCAATTTGAATTTAAAAAATAAACCGCCATTTACAACATTGGGTCAGTTTAGGTCAAACCACTTATTTTCGATTTGGATTGGGTCCTGGTTTATCCAAATTCATTTTGTTTTTAAATTCTTTTTAAAATTATATTGTTAGCAACAACAAAAGATTTGGGTTGGGTCCTGGTTTATCCAAATTCATTTTGTTTTTAAATTCTTTTCAAAATTATATTGTTAGCAACAACAAAAAACTATCTTACAATATTTCTTCCTAAAACATAATATATCCTATTTTCATTATTATTTAGCATCAAATATTCATACATACAATAAATATCAAAGTTATAAATTTTAATATAAAATACATGCGCACATGAAAATAACCAAAGTTGTAGGCAATTAAAATAATATAAATGTTTGCAAACAACAAAATAATCAAAGTGCAATATCTCATAAATTTCATTTCAAGGTATAATCTCCATCTCTTTCATTCTAAATCTCAATCTAGATTACACAAGTTTTCTTATTCACTTTTTTTGTCAGAATTTTTTTTATCTTTTTCTTTATGAGAGTGTTCATACTATGAGAGTTTGTGAGGTATCAAGTTCTACACTTTAAGAGAGAAAAAGTGTGTTATCTTTTTTTTATATATATGAGTGTTCATAGTGTTATTGTGCACCAAATCAAAAATATATCGTTAATGGGAAATTTTATAAGTTCAATTAGCATCAGTTACTACGAACTGCAAATTAAACTAATTAAACTAATGAATCTAACTATGACCCTGAATAAAATTTGTTAATAGATCAAGGTTCCAATTTTCAACTCATTCTCCTCTCGGGCAAAGTTTGAACCTCTCTTCTTTCGTCAAGTGGTTTTGTGAAAGTGATTTCTCATTTCCAATGGGACTGATGCAATATACACGTGATTCAATATGCTTCACTTCTAGACCATCTTTCTTGCAACCATTGAAGAAAATCGATTCGGTCTTCCTTTCCTATTTTGCGTTTCCAGCTTACAAAAAGGTTGGCCAAGGCAAGACTACATCTCCTGCAAGCACAAGACTTCATAAAAGCTATAAAACATTGACACACACGGGTATACGACACGACCCAAAAATTGACAATGATAAAACCCATAATTTCAAAAATGTAAACTATATATTATTGAAGAAGAAATGGTGTTGGAACATAGAGTATGTTATTGTGTGAATTTAAAAATTTGTTGAAGTCCCACATTGAAAATAAATATTTTTTAAATTCAACTAGAAAAAAATATTTTTTTTTTTAAATTCAAGTCCCACATTGAAAATAATTTTTTTTGAAGTCTCACATTGGAAACCTTTCATGTTTTGAGTAGTTTTCAACTCTATAAATACTAAAGTCCTACATTGTATATAAAACATATGTGAGTTTGTTTCCATCACTATATAACGAGTTTCAAACTATTGTAAAAAGAACATCAAAGTTGGATGCATTTCCCAACTTTCTCTTTTCTCCTTTTTATATTTTGTTCGTATGATTTCCGAGCCACTTCTCCCTTTTCTTTTTGTCACTTCGATATTTTAAAGCGGTTTTGTATCGTTGGCCATTTGATTTTTAGAGTGGTTGTTATGCCGTAGCCCCTTCGATTTTTAGAGCGGTTTTTATGTCGTAGTCCTTTCGATTTTAAGATTGGTTTTGTACCATAGTCCTATCGGTTTTTTACAGCGGTTGTTATACCGTAGATTCGCTGATTTTTGAGTGGTCATAATACCACTATCCTTTTAGAGAGGTTTTTGTGTTGTAGTCCTTTTGATTTATGAGTGGTCATAGTACTATATTGCGAGTAACTTTAATTGTCATATTAAGAGTGACTTTAATCGCCATATTGAGTGTGTAATTTTAGAACGGTTTTCAACGGTGCAGTGGACTTTGTGGTTGATAGTCTGTCTTGCACAATTTGGGCAGTACCGCAAAACATCTTAAAGAGAACAACCTAGTCTGTGACTCAATCCTGTAATATCTTCGGTGACATAAATTTTGAATTTTAAATAGTTTTTTGAATGGGACTGATGCAATATACACACGATTCAATATTCTTCACTTCTAGACCATCTTTATTACAGCCATTGAAGAAAATCATTCGGTCTTCCTTTCCTATTTTGGGTTTCCACCTTACAAAAAGGTTGGCCAAGGCAACACTACATCTCTTGCAAGCACAAGACTTCATAAAAGCTATAAAACATTGACACACACGTGAGCATATGAAACAACCCAAAAATTAACACCGATAAAACCCATAATTTCAAGAATGTAAACTATATATTATTGAAGAAGAAACGGTGAGCTTGAAGTTCATACAATTAAATGCAGAAAATAAACCAGAGTTCTAAGAACTCCTAAACTAAAGAGAAATGTCTCCTAACAAATTTCTACTTATAGTAGAAATCTATAACAAAATCCCATACAATAAAGGAATATAGTAACTAAATCTTATTCTCTAAACAATCTATCTATTGGACTAAGGCCCAATACTCAGTGTTGTATTAAAGACAAACACCAATAGTAATTCGAGAAAATATAAGTAGTTATATGTAATTACAAGTGTCAATGTTGTACCAATATCGAATATTGATTTGTGTCGAATACTTAAACAAACCTTTCAATATAAAGTGTTGGTGTTACATAGATTAAAAGTGAAATTTCGAGATACTAAATAATCAACATGGTTAAAAGGATCTCTAGAAAGATACCATGATTATCATCATTCCCAATTAGAGAAACTTTAGTCCTATCATTGTGCTTGAGAAATTGAGTTTAAGTTTGATTTTAATTGTACCAAATCTGAAATTAATTGTTGCTTGGGGACAAGCAATAGATTAAGTTTGGAGTTGTGATGACTCTTCATCAATTTGACCAGTCTTGATACTCTTTAAATTGTGGTTTGGACTGTGGAAAATTATCTCTTTTAATTCTATCTTTAAAAGAGAATAACTAGAATGTTCTTTTGTAAAACCAAAACGTTCTTGGTTTTATGTTGTATGGAAAATTTGGATGAGTGATTTAGTAGTTGTCTAGTATCAGTACTTTGTCTCAAAAGCATGATGTATTTTTTGCAAAAAGGTGCAGCAGTAGCGTCCTTGTTGTCCTTGCTCATAACTCATCAATCTAGAGATTGATCTTGATGTTGTTTGCTTATTTAGACCTTTAGCTAGACTTTTGGGCTTTGATAATTGTTTTGAGTAGTCTTGATAATCGTTTATCTTAAGATCTGGACTTTGGAGAATGGTTCAATTTACTTCTGTCGATAAATGAAATAACCAAAATGATCTTGTAATAAACTAGAATGATATTGGTTTTTCCAGACTTCTGTTTTTAATAAACCAGAATGATCTTCGTATTTCCATAATTCAATTTTTAATAAACCATAATGATTTTCGTTTTTCAGACTACTGGTTTTTAGTAAACTAGAATGATCTTCGTTTTTTCAAACTTCTGTTTTTAATAAACTAGAATGATCTTAGTTTTTCTAGAGTTCTGTTTTTAATAAACAAGATTGATTTTCGTTTTTCAGACTACTAATTTTTAATAAACTAGAATGATCTTCGTTTTTCCAATTTAGTTAAGACGTGATTTGCTTTGATTTATAACATGGTGTGATCATTGATTGTTGTATGAATATATTTGATCACCTTCTTCATGAAGATGTTATCTTGAAGGTGTAATATCATTCTCTTGATTGATTGATATTTGATATATTCTTTTTGAGATTCTTTCATTATTGAGTACATACTTATGCACTCTGATGAACTGAATGACTTCTTGCTTGTTCACTTATGCAATTCATATTCCTTAAAAAAAACTCAAGTTTAATCAATAGTAGATCATCAATCATAAAATTTAATCATTTATTCCATAAGTTTTGTTGTCATTAAAACATATATAAAAAATGTTTTTACCTCAACAATGTTAAATAGTAACCACCTAGTAACAACTCCAGATAGATTGAACATTACATCTAAAATTGCAAATAATAGCCCCAAGAATTAGGGTAAAAATAAATTTTATTGAATTGAAATATGTTTACAATACATCAGAGAGATTACTATATATTAGATTACTGTACAACCAAATCCTTATTAGTATTCATATATAACTAAATCGCTTCTAGAACTCCTATGCAACTGAATCTCTATACTTGAAGGTTGTTTTTAATAATAAAATAGAAATAGATTTTGACACTCCTCCTCAAGCTGGAGAATAGGTGTTCATTCTTTCAAAGTTGTTGTTGTTTAGCCATTTCAAAGATCTCTATAAATTTATTTGTGAGCGAAATGGACTCATTTAAGAACAAACTCGAAGACTAAACGAGATGATGTGACTTAAAGTCACAAAATATCTAGATATTTTTGTAAGATATTAATATTTTATTGAGTGGTTAATGAAAATATCTAGATATTTTCTTACTATGTACTAAGACTTTGTAAGGACAAAAATGAGCCACTTCACCATCCCTTTTTGTGTGTTGACTAGAATCATTTACGTCAGAAGGATTAGATGAGAAGTGATGGGTTGGTAAAATAATTTAAAAATAATTTCAGAGACTCAGTTAAAATTATTTGTAGGAGAATAATTTAATCAAATTATAGAGGATTATTATCAACAAATACTTTAAGATGTTGCACATTACTGTTAAATTTATCTATCAATTGAACTACAATGAGAGTATATATTTTCAGTAAAGTAGATTTAGAAGTGATGTGATGTGATTATGACTAAGTTTCATAAAGGATATTGTGAAATTTTAGGATTAACTTTGTATGATCAATTTTTATGGTTAGAAAATTTTGGAGTTTAATTTGGAAATTGATATAGTAGATTAATTAAGGGAATGAGAAAAACAAATATTTCCCCCTCCCTATAAAACCACTTCATGCCCATCATCATCATCTTACTATATCTTTCTTTAATTCTTAAAAAACATCTTCTCTCATTTCTCTCCAAACCCAAATCGTCTCCTTTATTTTTGAGCCACTTAGATGCCTCCAATCACAAAACCTCCAAATACAAAGTTGCAAAGAGCTAATGATCACTAGTTGAGGTAGCCATTTCTCCCTTCTTTTCTCTCAAACCCGTAAACATGCATATATAAGGGGCAAAATTGATTTTTTGTATGTTTTGAGTTTTAATCTTGCTTGTTTATCACTACTATGGTGGTTATTAATTTTTAGGAAGTTAAAGAAAATAACTTGAATAACAAAAATTAAAATCAAACCCCTAAATCTTTAGTAAGACCAAATATGGTGTGTTCTAATGTGAAAATTTGATTTTTGTATGTGTTTGTGTTACATAATGAGTTGTTTTCAAATAAATAAGTTTGAACTGACAATATAAATTTTATTAGAGGGTTTAAGTTAGTAAAGTTATGAAGACTTTTGCAAGTGTGTTTGGTTATGTTTTTTGTAATTAAAATGAAAACTAGATGCTAAGGTGTTTGGGGGACCAAAATGATGTATTTAACAACAACAAAAACTCAAAGTTGTGAGATGAGGATTTTAAAGTAAGTGAGCGATTGACCAAAAAGAAATTGATTAGTTTTCTTGAGTAATGTAATCTTTAAGTAATTTTTATAATTCCCTATGTTTATGTAGTTACACTACGCCAAAAATAACCTTTCATAGCGCTTTTTTTAAGCCTTTTACAGCGCTTTTTCAAAACAAAAAGCGCTGTGGAATCGAGCGTTGTAAAAGATACAACAGCGCTTATAAAAAAGTGCTATAAATCATGTAAATATAACGCGCGCTTGTTATGCACATTTTACAGCGCTTTTTAAAACAAGCGTTGTAAAATGTGCGTATAAAATTCGTATACTAGGTGTGGATTTTACAGCGCTTTTTAAAATAAGCGCTGTAAAAGGAAGACCCATAATTCATATATTTGGTGTACCTTTTACAACGTTTTTTGAGAAAAGCGCTGTAAAAGGCAGACCCATAATTCATATATTTGGTGTACCTTTTACAGCGCTTTTTGTAAAAAGCGCTGTAAAAGGCATACCCATAATTCATATTTTTGGTGTACCTTTTACAGCGCTTTTTGAAAAAAGCGCTGTAAAATGTCCACCCGATGCACATTTTACAGCGTTTTTTCAAAAAAGCGCTGTAAAATGTGTTTTGTTTTTTTAAAGCCCTATATATATTTGAAAAGCGCTTTTTAGCTTTTTATGACATTTTTTTTATAAAGCGCTGTCTTTTATCTTTTTATCCAAAATTATTTTGAACCAGTTCACACAATACAACACAACCAGAATCAGTTCACACAACAAAACACAACCAGATACATATATATAACCCTGTAACACTGTAATTTACAATAAGCAGTTCACACAATCAGATACATATATATTACCCTGTAAAACAGTAATTTACAACTTAATTAACTACATATACATTGAACCTAATTTACAACATATTCATATGCATGTTTATATATTGTCCTATGATCATATACATATAATAACTAAAAAAATATACAGAATATGCACTAGCTACCAATATTCAGATCCCTTGGCCAGTAGTATGCTATTTCCCAGAAAATCAAATAATTTTCATTTCAAGCACATACTCACACCATTATTCCTTTAATTTCATCAGATCTTGCTCAGAATATGATGGACTGGAGTTGTCAAAGTACTGCAATATAAAAATTTAACATATTATATTAAGTTAGTATCAAATATATAGATAATTTATATATGAAAATCATATAATCAAAATACTGTACCGTTTCTGGAATAATAGTTTTATTCTTGTCAACAATCTCCTTCATGAATCTCAATACGTAGTACCCACAGTCGATGTTGTTTGTTTGGCGAGGGCACTTTATTGGGATCCATGTAATGTTATTAGACTTTTGCTTCGACACTATAGCACCTCTTTGAGCTCGAAAAACTTTTAAGGCACTATCGAATGAATAAATGTGATTATTATAGCATGAACAAACACATTATTTATATATATATGTAAGAAATAAATGAATATTACTTAAGTGTCGAGCATAGTCTTTATTTCGGAGTGATTGTTGTAATTGCCATGCACGGGATCCAAATAGTATATAACTTCAGAGACCGCATTGATTGCAACTAGCACCCAATGTGCCCTACAACAACAAAAAATTGGTTAAGCAATTTTGTTTATACACAACTAATAAATTAAATTCTCATCAATTAAAAAAGATAAAATTACGTACCCTGAATTATATGGTACGAAGAACAATTTATCATTTTCTATATTTCCTAAAAACATATCTACAATGTATTTCTTTACATTGTCTGGATCGAGTTTCCACATCGACATCTTATGCGGAGACAAGAATGAGTATTTATTTGACAATTTCCTCGTGCACACGACCTTCTCATACAAAAACCTTCAATAAAAATTTTAAACTAGATTAATTACCAATACATTTAATTAATTACCAATAAATGCAATTAAAAGTATTTTTTACCTTATGTACAAGCTCATTACAGTAGCACTGAGCTCCTTAAGTTCGAGAAGTTCGTATATGTGCTCCTTTCCGTGATATTCAACATACTCATCTCCGAATATATCTTTATTAATGTGTACGATGCGCGAATCGTCGCTGCTGCCCATATTCCTTTTTATTTCGATGTCAAGACACGCCCCGTATTTATCAAGGCATGGCTGACTTTTATTAGGGGCAGCATCAGCGGCGACCGATTTTCCCCGATCCAGTTTTTTTCTTGCTGCAAGTTTGGCAGCTTTATTACCCGACAGCCTTTGTGATTTGGCAGCTCTATTAACCTCCAATTTTTGAGGTTTTCTGCCTTTTATTGGCTGTAAGGTTGGTTTATTTATTTGGACCTACAAAAATGAGGTAAAATGTTAGTTTATTGAATCTGAAAAAATGACAAACCTAATGCAATAAATGTGACAAACCTTTTCGGGAGATGTAACTGTTTCGTTTCTGGGAATCCTTTTTTCGAGGGCAACAAGGTTTGTGGGCCATGCCACGTAACTACCAATAGCGTCGCCTAATAACTGCATATCTCCATCCTTGTTCAGTATGGGCAACGATGCAGTTGGTTCGAAAGCAACAGTAGGCGATACTTTGACATGGCCCGCAGGGATCGGAGTATTGTGCAATACTTCTCCCGAAGTATTGTACAATTTTCCTTTTCCCACCTTTCGTTGAATAGGCGAGGACAAGTATATGACACATGAAGTGACACCCTAAATCAATAGTTAAAACATAAGTAAAGTTAATATATAATATTGTTTAATACATAAGTAATTAAATAAGCAAGTAAGTAATTAATTACCTCGGGAATACTTTTCAAATCGACGTTGCAACTCGCGGTTTTACTCTCCATTTGTATTTCACGTTGGAGCTGATCCGGAAGTTACTTGTCTTTATTCGTATTCACCAAGAGTGTCACTTGCTCTGATAGGATTCTGAGCTTCTCTAATACTTCCTCGTTGGAAGGTTTTTGGCGCTTCTCTTGAGGAAAAAAGCTTTTGGGAGTTACGCCAAATCCTTTCCCCCTAACTCGACCGGAATACTCAGGGACATTAAAAACTTTACCTAGAATGTCCCTGCAACTAGCCTTGTTGCCCTCTTCATTTTCAGAACTTTGTTCGATGGTCTCCTAAAATACATGTAACATTAAAAAGATAAGTTCAATAGCATTTTTAAAATACAATATTAAAAAGTATTCAAGTGATAAATACAATATTAAAAAATATTAAAGTGATTATATACTTACACAAAGTTCTACTATTTTTTTGATATTTTCATTATCAACCACCCCGTCTTTATTTACACGAGCTTCCTTCCACAATATATGACGACCCAATGGTTGATCGAATTGGGTGTCTTGTCGCTATTCGTTAAGATCATAATCAAAATAATACAAATTAGTTACACACTGTAGTTTATAATACAAATTCCCTCATTATATAAAAGTGATGTTTAATTACTTACAAGTCTTTGCTCTAGACGTGCATATCCCATACGTGATTTTTTGTATGGGTGCGTCGGATTGCTTGCCCGTTCGCGATTTGCCTTACTAATATTCTATATATAAAAATAGCAATTGTGTAAAAATTTAAAATACGCTACGAATATGAATAATAAAACACAAATGCTAATAAATTAATCACTTACGACAAACGCGGGGTCAGAACGTTTGGAAAAAAATGCTCTCCATTCATCGTTTGATATATAATGTTGATATATTTTTAGAGGTTCAGCACTTGTGTTTCCTTCTCTATCTTTTAGATAGAAATTTGAGAGATGGGATCTAAATCCACGATGGATCTTCCCAGCAACTCTCAAAACATAAGACTTTCGTCCCTCATCAAGAACAAAAGTCGTCTGCAATGAAAAAAATTATAAGTAAAGTATTTCAACGAAAAAAATTATAAATGACAAAAGAGTGGATCAAAAAATTTACTTGAATGTCATTCCATATAATATCTTTGGCATCCTTCAACGCCTTATCTCTCCAATCGTCAATTGTAATTGGGACATTTTGACGAACAACAACCCCAATATAGCTTACAAACATAGAGCTGTTGGGGTCAATTGGCTGACCACTCTCATTCCAGCCAACCTAATAAACTCATATAGTAAGTACATGCTATTAAAAAAAGATAAAAAATACACAACAAATAGAGTATAGTATACCTCAAATATAATGCCATTACTCCTTGCTTTAATGACTTTTTGCATGATAGTTGCACCACGTTTGACTTCATTTTCATAAGTCTTAGAGGTGCAAACTTCTTCATTTTGACATTCTAAATCTTTGTTTGTATCCATTTAACTACAACAAGTTCAACATGCAGTTTAGTACAACATCAACAAGCTCAACATGCATCATGCATTATTATAAACAAGCTCAACATGTATCAGTATATCTTAAACAAGCTCGACATGCATTTTAATGATTACAAAAAATTAATAACATCAATACCTGAATAATGGTTCGAAGAAAGATGAAATGCAAAGAAAAGAGGGTTCGCAGAAAGTTCACAGAAATAAGGTTCACAGAAAAACGGTTTGAAGAAATACGTATTGAGGGTTACGTATTTCAATGAAAATATATTGTGTGCAATGGGAGAGATGATCTTTGATGGAAATAAGGTTCGAAATGAAGGAGATGATCATGGAAATACAGTTCGTAATGGACGGGATTATAGGGTTTGCAAAAGAAGAGAAGAACGATGAAGGTTGAGATGATAGTGAAGTTTACGTAATGAAGAGGAAACTGAAGCGGTTATTGTTATATATATAACCCTTTTACAGCGTTTTTTTTATAACCCTTTTACAACGCTTTTTCAAAGAGCGCTCTAAAAGGCCTAAGCCTTTTACAGCGCTTGTTAAAAAAGCGCTTTAAAAGGCTTCCTTATTTAATTTTTTAAAAGGCTTCCTTATTTAATTTTTTAAAAGGCTCTTTTACAACGCGTTTCCCATTAAGCACTGTAAAAGACCTCATTGTTTTATTATGTTATATAATGTTTTTTTAAAACCTTTTACAACGCTTTTTTAAAAGAGCGCTGTAAAAGGTCTCTTTATTTTATTTTTAAAAGAGTCTTTTACAGCGCTTATCTGAACAAGCGTTGTAATAGACCTCCTTGTTTTATTATGTTATATGAATGTTTTTTTACATCCTTTTACAGCGCTTTTTTAAAAGACCGCTGTAAAAGGCCTTATTGTTTTTTTATGTTATTTTTGTGTTTTTGGGGATTCCAATGATGCGTACAACGTGTTTGAAGAAAATCCTGTTAGATAAGGTCCTGTTAGGTGTCTGATGAATGTTATTCTTTAAACAGTTCTTCTACTTCTGTCCCATGACAAAAGAATTTATTAGGTACATTTATTTTATTCTTTAAATTATAACTTTAATTAATATTATTAATTTTTTTTAAAATATAAAAATTACTATTGAATACATTAAAGTTATATTATAAATATTAACACATGAACACATTAACTACTCTACTAGCTTTTCTTTATAAAGGTGAAAAAAACAAGTGCTTATAAAAAGGAAAGGAGGTAGTATTATTAAGATGTACATTTTTGAAATCCATAAATTATATTGGAACAATATTCAACATTCAATTATTTAATGTCATATATTTAATTTTTCCTTTAATGTTAGTTACTCTTGAGCGTTAACCCCTAGATCTTTTTTTTTTGGGTGGGGTAAGCCTCTATTGACACGTTCGAACACTATGATTGACTTAGAATTCAGACTTGGAAGGTCTCGGTTCGAATCTGAATTAAGTGAACTTCGTAAATGTAAGCGCTTTTAAAAGGTTCTTTTACAAGAGTCTTTTACAGCGCTTTTTAATGTAAGCGCTATAAAATGTCTCTCTATTTTATTTTTAAAAGGGCCTTTAACAGCGCTTTTTAATGTAAGCGCTGTAAAATGCCCTTTATTTTATTTTTAAAAGGGCCTTTTACAGCGCTTTTTAAATAAAGCGCTGTAAAAGGCCTCAGTATGTTATTTTTGTGTTTGTTTTATTTGGGTTCAATATTGGATGACTGTAACTCAGACATTTATTCCAATCGATTTGTCAATCGACTTGACTTGTCCCAGTAACTCAGATATTGGATGACTGTTCCTTTTGATGGCACTTAATTTACATTATATAGGTGGCATTATCATAACCAGTAGAAGCAGAAGCAAAAGAGACTAATTTATATTCAGTTCATGTAAATCAAGCTAAATATTGAGTTCAGTTCATGTAAATCATGCTAAATATAAAACACTCATTAATTGTTACATGAACTTATTATAAAACACTCAAATCAAGCTAAATATAAGCAGAAAATAAATTAATCAGAACTTAGTATAAAACACTCAATTCAGATTACATGCATATTTATCACAATAATTCAGATTACATGCATGTACATTAAGATGCCCTTCTTCTTTTCCTGGTGGGATTCACATTTGTTTGTCCATTTACAATATGAAACGATGGATTAATCCCAATTCCCTCATCATGATCATCTCTAAGATATAAACCATCATCAGTTGAATCAATTTCATGTGGTTGTTGTGATGTTGCAAATGAAAGATCATTACCAACATCTTCATTATTATTGTTATCATCACTTATTTTATTGGTCGATAGGACAACAGACCATTTATCATCAGAAGGATCAGTGACATAAAACACTTGTTGAGCTTGCGACGCTAAAATAAAAGGCTCGTTTTTGTATCCCACCCTATTAAAATCAACAAGTAAGAATCCTGACTCATCAATCCGAACGTCATTATTAATTACTACCCACTTGCAACCAAATATGAGAACACGAAACATTGTATAGTCTAACTCCCATATGCGCTCGATAACCCCAAAATATTATAGATTTGCATATATTGGGTTTTTGTCTTTTGCACTTGAGACATGCATCGCTTCAGCTACGAGAGTGACTCCACTATTTTGCATAGTGGTCTGATCATCTTGTTCTTTGGTATAAAATGTGTAGCTGTTAATAACGTAAATAGTGTAAGAAAAGACATGTAAGCTCGGACCATTTGCTAGCCACCTTAATCTCTGTGAAATTGATCCGGGGTCTATATCAAATTTTGACTTTATGTGATTTTTTAACCATGTTATAAAACTTCGATTGTGCTCTCGATTTATCTAATTTTGATTCCTATTCATGTTCAAACGAGATAACTAATCCATGTGTATTGTAACATACGGTTGAACCTCATCATCATTGTGCAGAACATACAAGTGTGCTTGCTCCCATTCTGTCCTTGATATAGTCAGTAGTCTCCTTCCAATTATCCCTTCTCCTGACATTCTTCCCGAATGACGAGACATGGGAAGCCCTATGGATTCAACATTGGACATATATTCAGTACAAAATTCAGCAGCCTCTTCAACAATGTATCGTTCAACAATACAACCTTCTGGTCGACTTCTACTTTTTACGTACCCTTTTAATATTTTCATATGTCGTTCTATCGGATACATCCATCTCATATAAGCTGGCCCACAAAGTTGTGTCTCCTTAACCAGATGAACAGTAAGGTGAACCATTATATCAAAAAACGATGGTGGGAAATACATTTCAAGCTCACACAAAGTAACAACAATTTCCCTCTGCAATGTCGGTAATTTCTGAGGGTCGATCACTTTACTACAAATTTCCCTGAAGAAGAAACATAATCTAGTTAATGCTAGTCGAACTTTTTCAGGTAAAATGGAATGTATACCTATTGGTAGCAAATGCTTCATTAGAATATGACAATCATGGGTCTTCAAACCTTTTAACTTGAGGTCTTTCATACAAACCAAATTTTTAATGTTCGAAGAGTATCCTTCTGGAACTTTAACTTCATGTAGAACTTTACTAGAGCCAATTCATTTCTTATTCCCATATCGACCAAGTCCAATCTTGCGTTGATGCCATCTTTAGACTTTCTTGGAACATTGAGTAACGTACCAATAACACTATCAAATAATTTTTTTTTTCAATATGCATCATATCGAGGAAATGTCTTATATACAATGACTTCCAATATGGCAATTCAAAGAAAATTGACTTTTTCTTCCACCCAGTTTTGACCAGCTCTCCCGCAAAAGGTTTGCCAAATTTATTGGTCAAACCTTGTACTTTTTCAAGTGTTTGATATCCAGTCGGTGCTAAAGGAGCTTTACCTTCCTCTGATTTTCCATTAAATGCATTTCTCCACCCACGATACTGATGACTATAAGGTAAAAATCTACGATGTCCAAGAAACACATTCTTCTTACAATGTTTCAACCGCATCTAATTTGTACTCTATTCACATATATGACATGCACACTGACCTTTAATGCTATATCCTGATAAATTACCATATGCTGGAAAATCATTAATTGTGCCGAACAACATAGCCCTCAAATTGAAACATTCTTTCTTATACCCATCATAAACTTCCACACCTGTCTCCCACATACGTTTTAAATCTTCGATTAGAGGAGTCAAGTATACGTCGATATCATTCCCCGGTTGTTTGGGTCCAGAAATTAACAGAGACAACATCATAAACTTACGCTTCATACATAACCATGGAGGTAGGTTATATATTACCAAAATCACAGGCCACGTGTTGTGTGAGATGCTTTGAAGACCATGTGGATTCATTCCATCAGTAGAAAGTGCAAGTCTTAGATTTCTTGACTTTATCCCGAATTCAGGATACTCGTGATCAATTTTTGCCCATTGTGGGGAATCTGCAGGGTGTCGAAACATTCCATCTCTAATTCTTTCATCTGCATGTCATGTCAAGTGTTTTGAATCTTCTTCACTGCGATACATGCGCCTAAATCTTGGTATTATAGGAAAATACCACACGACTTTTGCTGGAGTAGATTCTTTCTTCTTATATCGAGAGACATTGCATTTCGGACACGCCTTAAGTAGTTCATATTCATTTCGAAATAAAATGCAATCGTTAGGACACGCATGAATCCTTTCGTAACTCATGCCAATAGAACACAAAATCCGTTTAGCCTCATAGGTTCGACTGGGAAGTTCATTATCATCTGGCAACATATCTTTTATGAGTGTTAATAATTCTGTAAAGCTTTTATCAGACCATCCATTACTCGCTTTTAAGTTGTACAACTTTAATATCGTCGACAGTCTTGTGAATTTAGTACAACCATTATATAATTCTTTCTCTGCATCACTCAACAAACTTTCAAATATTTTAGGACAATCTCGAAGATCTTCTTCAATTTCTTTTGCGATCTCATCAACTTGGTCTGGCTCATATGTATCTGTATCGAAGTCAATTGAAGCATATGTCGAACTATTCTCAAAATTAATGTTTCCTTTTTTTTTTTCTCTCCATGTCTTATCCAACATGTGTAGCTTTGATCAATTCCATTACATACTAGATGTCCTTCTAATTCATTTTCTCTAACACATTTTCCAAAACAACATTTTAAACAAGGACAAACTACTCTATTTGGATCTTTTGCATTCTTCACTGCAAACTCAACAAACTCCTTCACTCCAATTTCATACTCTTTTGACAATCGATTGGCTGACATCCATTTCCTATCCATATTTTACGACCTATATAAATGCAGTTACAAAAATAATAAGCTTTCAAAACATATCAACAAGTTTCAAAAAGAAACCAATATCAACTAACAATTTCAAAATAGAACAGATCATGTGGTATGAGTTTTTGACAATTTTTGACAATTTCAAAACATAACAGATCATGTGTAGAAGAGATTTAATATATATATATATATAACAATTTTTAGTTTTCAATTATTAAAAAACTAAAGATTTTTTGACAAAAACAAATTAAAAAATACCTAAGACAACGTAGATGGCCGCACAGTACGTAGAGGATATTATGGTTCCCAACGTATATAATTATTTGAAAGATGTAGAGGATATGAGGGTTTCCAACGTATATAATTATTTGAAAGATGTATTTTACAGCGCTTGTGAAAACAGCGCTGTAATAGGTAGTTAAATTCAATGAAAGCGCATGTATTTTACAGCGCTTGTGAAAAAAGCGTTGTATTAGGTAGTTCAAATATTTGAAAGCGCATGTTTTTACAGCGCTTTTTTGACAAGCGCTGTAAAAGCCTTATAACGTTATGCGCAAACGTTATATGACCTACAACAGCGCTTGTTTTACAACACTTGTCAACAAATGCGCTGTAAAAGGCTCCGTTATTTTTAAAATATATTTACAACAGCGCTTGTGTTTAGCAAGCGCTGTAAAAGGGGCGCTGTTAAATGTCATTTTTGGCGTAGTGTTAGTTCCTTAAATCTAAAAATTGAATCGAGATTGTTGACACAATGGTGAGGAGAACTCTGAATATTTTATGTTTGTTGGATTGAAATTTTTAAGGAAAATAAATTGAAACAAAAAAGTCATGACAAATTTTTGTTGGAATAAGTTTTGAAACAAAGGGGTAAATGAATTGTTGCAGGTTATTTCAATTCAAAAATATTTGAGTGGTAGAAATTTTATAAACTTTAAAGAAGTTAGGAAAAAGTTCTCTTGTAATTTTTATTGTCTTTGATTATTTATGGTGTTTTAAACTATATTTGGATTTGGAAGTTTTTTGAAAACTTTGATGAGTAAAATGGATTTTAACCGAGTGGTATATATATATATATTTCAAAATTTTGTTTAAAAGTTGATTTTAAGTTTACTTTGTTATTAATGTTTTAAAGATTTTATCCTTTGGGTTTTTGTGAGAACAATGTTTCTATCTTTATAAGTTGAACTGAAAAGTTTTAGTCATTGATATTAAATTTTTAATTTTTATGAAGAAATTTAACTTTGAGAATCAAAGTTTCAAATTTCATGACTTTGAGAATAGTTTTTATAAAAAATTATATATATAAGGGTTCAAACTTTCTATATCAAAAAGTTTTGAAAGAGAAATATTCATTTTATGGACAAATTTTCATTCTTAAGTTTAAGTTACAAGTTTATAGTAAGGATATCAACTTTATTCCAAAATTCGAGGTTGAAAAAGTATTTAGGTATTTTGAAAAACAATGATTGATTATAATTTTGAGTTTTGATATATGATTTTATTATGAATGAAGATTTTAGTTGGAGACTTAAAAGAAAATTGTGAACATGGAAAATATTTGGTGTTGATGAGAAAATGTGGTTTTCAAGTGAAAGTTTATATACAAAGCATAATTAATAAAGACTAAGATTTGAAAAATGTCAAATTGGAAAATCATGATTTTGAATAGTTAGAATATTGGAACTCTTAGTATTTGAGTTTTTTTATTTATAAGATTTCTTGATACAAAGCTTCTACTAGTTTTTCAAACATTAAAGTGTTGAAATTTATGTAGTTGATTGACGATTTAATTGAAATTTCAATTCGTGCGAGTATGTTTATCTTTGATTGATTTTTGTAAGAAAATATTTTGTCCTAAATTGTTAAAGACAAAGATTTGAATTGAACTTCAATAAGTTTGAAAAACAAATTTGAGATTTTCAAAGTGTGGCATAAATATTTTGAAATTCATTTTCGTCAAAGTACTTAAACAAAGTCTATTTGAAGCTAGGGAACCTAAGAGAAAAGTCAAACCCTAATTGATTTCGATAGTGGCTGAACCTAGAGTTCATTTGGGGGTAGGTTTAGAAACTTGTATTGATTAAATTAATTGATTGGTTTAGGGTACAAGGAAATTGAGAGGTGTCATTGGAATCATCAGATAGGTTATGCTAGCATAGCGTAAGTTGCTTGTGTAATAAAGCATTGTCGAGTTAAGGACATTTTCTAACGAAATTATATATGTTTGAATCTAGAGTGTATATGTATACATGTTCTTTGTGCTTGTGATGAATAAAGGTGCACACGATTGTTTATGTATTTGATGTGGTTATGTATTCATAATTGATAACGTATGTGAAAATGCATTGTGAGAGGTGGTACATTTATGATTTACGTCCCTCGAGGAGGGTGTGGAAATTGTGGAATCATCTGCAATGACATATAAGCATTGCATTAGGGTGATTTATCACACGATTCATATTTTTTATATGATGATATTTATATGCATGTTTGCTTATCCCTTGATGCCATGTCGTGTTATGTTTTCGTGCTTTGTATTTTCGTATGTATATTGGTTTTAGATCATGACCCTCTACTATTATTATGGATCAGACTTACACCCCAGGTTCTTAGAGTTTTGAGTCGTGCTGGAATTGCAACGACGTCGAAGACGTGATATAGCAATGATTTTGGATTGGTAATCGAAAACAGTGAGACTTGATGCCACTCGTGGATCTTCATTACCCAATCACCCTAAATTAGATTAATGATAAACATAGGATTTTATTTAAGAATTTTATTTATTCTCCCTTCCTTATTGCAATGTTGTTGTCAAAATAAAATTATGTATTTGAAACAATTGTAATATTTTTTAGTCAATGTGAATTATTCGGTTGTAAGTAAGTCTGTTGTGTTGAAACTATTTTATATAATGAAACAATGATTCTAATCGTCACTTTCAGAAAATAATTTTATAGTTAAATATTTTATTTTGATTTAAATTATAGTACGATTATGAATATTTGATCTAAAAATGTTTAGTTGTTTTAAATAAAAAAATTTACACTTTCACTGTTAAAAATCAGGGTGTTACATGAATCACTAGAGTTTGAAGTGTCAAGGGAAGTTACCTTATGTAAGGTCGAATTGGAGTCATGGATGTGCTGATATGATCCTAATAGTCATGGTTTACTTTAAGGATCGTTCTAGGTCGGAAACTTACAAATTTGAGTGAAAATCGCGTATAGCTGGAGACTGCGATAAACGGTGCTGCGAAACTCCGTTTCGGCCGATTCCAAAACGCGGTGAAAGATGACGTTCCGAAACGCAAGTTAGGCTTTTGAATCACTGAAAACCAATATATAGAACTCGAGATATGAATGCAGGTTACTGATCACGAAAATTGGAAGAATTGGAGTATTAGGGTTTGATGTAAAGGAAACTCAATATTATTATTCAGCAAAGAAACCAAGAACAAAAATGGTGCCACTATCTAAGGCTTGATAAACCAAGAAGAACGCCACAAGCGTTAACAACCTTGATAAGTTCAAGATGAATTCTTTCAAGAACTCTAGAGAGCAAAGCCTCACAAAAAACAATATTCAAAATCTGCCTTAAGAAAAATAAGGGTTTGCCTTTTATAATGGCAACTTCTAAAAAGTTCTCTAAATTTGGCCCAACTGAAATTTTTACAGTTACACCCAAATTTCTTATTAATTTAGTCTATTACTTTAATTAAAACTAATATTAAAATTTGATAACACATAAATGTCGTCTTCATTCCTTAACTTCTTCAATTTGGGTTAAGCAATTGACTATCTTGGGCTTCAATTCTTCATGATTTGTACTTGCTTCAAATAAAGTGGCTATCAAGTTATTTAGGACCTCCTTCGCCTTCTTTGACCTTGCTCTTGTCATTGGGGTTCCAAGACCTTGAATATCCTCTAGACTTTCTTCCTTGGTTATGCATTCTATGTCCTCATCATTCCCTCCTTGAACTGAATTTGCCCTCAGATTGCAATCTTCTTCAGCTGCATCATAAAGAGACAAATCAGCCACATTAAAAGTAGGACTAACACCATACTCACCTGGAAGATCTATTTTGTAGACATTATCATTAATTTTGGACAACACTTGAAAGGTCCATCTCCCCTTGGTTGGAGCTTAGATTTCCTTTGAGAAGGAAACCTTTCCTTCCTTAAATGAACCCAAACCCAATCACCTGGTTCAAACACAACCTTTTTCCTTCCTTTATTAGCTTGTCGAGCATAGCTATCCACTTTCTTTTCAATTTGTGCCTTTACCTTCTCATGTAATTTTCGAACATATTCAGCCTTAGCATTCCCATCCTTCTGAATTAGAATAGAACTATTTGGCAAAGACATTAAATCAAGAAGGGCGAGAGGGTTAAAACCATAAACAATTTCAAAGGGAGAATAACGAGTAGGGATATGAACAACCCTATTATAGGCAAACTCAACATGGGGCAAACATTCTTCCCATGTCCTAATATTCTTTTGGATTACAGCCCTAAGAAGAGAAGAAAGAGTTTGATTTACTACCTCAATTTGGCCATCAGTTTGTGGGTGGCAAGTCGTGGAAACGAGAATTTTAGTTCCAAGCTTAACCCAAAGTGTCCTCCAAAAGTGACTAATGAATTTAGTGTCTCGGTCACTCACAATTCTTCTGGGTACACCATGAAGTCTAACTACTTCTTTAAAGAACATATCTGCCACGTGACAAGCATCATCCACTTTTCTGCAAGGTATAAAGTGAGCCATCTTGGAGAATCTGTCCACCACCACAAAAATTGAATCTTTTCCGCTCTTAGACCGTGGAAGACCTAAAACAAAATCCATAGGAATATCAATCCAAGGGGAGTTAGGTATTGGTAAAGGAGTATACAAACCATGAGGCATAACTTTAGATTTCTTACAAACAATGCATCTTTCACACAATTTGCGTACATCACGTCTCATGTGTGGCCAATAAAAAAGTTCATGCAACATGTCTAAAGTCTTTTGTACTCCAAAATGTCTCATTAATCCCCCCTCATGAGCTTCCTTCACAAGCAAATCCCTAATGGAATTTTTCGGCACACATAACCTCTTGTCTTTAAATAAATAGTCATTATTCTTAAAATACCCATTTTGGGCAGCATGCACACAAGATTTATATATTTGAGAAAATTCGGGATCATGTTCATACAATTCCTTAATTACCTCAAAACCAATAAACTTAGTTTCAAGAGTAGAGAACAAAACATACCTTCTTGATAGTGCATCAGCAACAACATTTGACTTACCTTTTTTATGCTTGATCACGTACTGAAATTGCTCAAGGAATTCAACCCACTTGGCATGTCTCATGTTGAGCTTATCTTGGCTCTTTAAATACTTCAATGATTCGTGATCACTATGTATTACAAATTCCTTTGGTAAAAGATAGTGTTGCCATGTTTGTAGTGCTCTCACTAATGCATACAATTCTTTATCATATGTAGGGTAATTAAAGGCAGCACCATTAATTTTCTTACTAAAATAAGGAATGGGATGCCCCTCTTGCATTAAAACAGCCCCTATCCCCACATTTGATGCATCACATTCAATTTCAAAAGATTTAAATAAATTAGGCAATGAAAGAATAGGTGCATGAGTCAATTTTTCTTTGAGGGTAGCAAATGCTTGCTCTTGTTTTTCACCCCATTTAAATCCCACATTCTTTTTAATCACTTCATTTAAAGGTGCAGCTGATGTACTAAAATCTTTAAACAAACCTCCTATAGAAACTAGCTAAGCCATAAAAGCTTCTTACCTCGTTAACATTCTTAGGAGTTGGCCACTCCTAAATAGCTTTCACCTTTTCTTGATCAACTTGCACTCTATGTGAGCTAATAACAAAACCAAGAAAAACTACATGATTTGTATATAAAACACATTTTTCCATGTTTGCATACAATTTCTCACGCCTAAGAGCTTCCAACACACTTCTTAAATGCAAATGATGATCATCGTAGGATTTGCTATAAATCAAAATGTCATCAAAGTAAGCCACAACAAATTTCCCTAGAAACTCCCTTAACACATGGTTCATCAACCTCATGAAAGTGCTAGGCGCATTTGTTTGTCCAAAAGGCATGACTAACCATTCATACAAGTCATATTTTGTTTTAAAGGTTGTTTTCCATTCATCTCCTTCTATAATCCTAATTTGATGATATCCACTTTCAAGATCAATTTTTAAAAACACACAAGCACCATGCAGTTCATCCAACAAATCATCTAATCTAGGAATGGGATGTCTATACTTTACCGTGATATTATTGATGGCTCTACAATCAGTGCACATCCTCCAAGTTCCATCTTTCTTAGGTACAAGAATAACGGGGACTGCACATGGACTTAAGCTCTCTTGCACCCATCCCCTTTGCATCAAGTCTTCAACTTGCCTTTGGATTTCTTGGGTCTCTTGGGGGTTAGCTCTATATGCTGGCCTATTGGGCAATGAAACACCTGGAATGAGATCAATTTGATGTTCTATACCTCTTATAGGTGGTAGGCCTTAAAGAACCTCTTTTGGAATTACATCTTCAAAATCTTGCAACAAAGAAACAACATCACTAGGAAAAGAATTAGTAAGATCTACAACCTTTAAGTCACTCTCCTTGCTTAAAAGCAATAGCAATGACTTTTTTAATTGCATAGCCTTTTTAACCTCTTTTTCTTTTATGAACAAATTTTGTACTTTTCTCTCTTTCTTTTCATTCTCTTTTTCTTTTCCCTCTTTCTTTTGACTCATTTTTTCTTTTCTCTCTTTATTTTCACTTTCTTTTTCTTTTCTCTCTTTTTTTCTTTTCTCTCTCATTTTGGATTCATCCTCACCAACCTCTCTTGGAGACAAAGGAGCAAGAGTAATTTTGCATTCTTTATGTATAAAAGAGAACTTATTTGTATAACCATCATGGTTACTTTTCTTATCATACTGTCATGGTCTTCCAAGAAGTAAATGACAAGCCTCCATCGGAACTACATCACATATAACTGTATCCTCATACTTCCCAATAGAAAAATTCACTTCCACCTACTCACTCACAATTTGCTCGCCTTCCTCACAAAATAATTAAAGAACATAACTTACCTTGGATGAGACATCGAGTATGAAAAATATTCTTCCTTTGTGTTTCATCCAAATCTCTTGATTGGCTGCCCAACATTCTTCTAACCATAAACAAGTCTCCTCCCTCAACAACTTCTTCCTCATTCTCTTTATCACTAGATGTAGCAGATTCAGAAGATGACCCGCTAGAAATATCTCCATTCTCCTTAAGCAACATGGTCCTCTTAGTTGGACATTCAGAAGCTATGTGAACTCTTCCCAAGCATTTGAAACATTTATTTTCACTACTTTTTGTTTTCTTATGAGCATCATTGAATTTATTTTGAATTCTCTGAGGTGCAACCGTGGATGTGTTTGATGAAGTACTTCCCTCCTTCTTATTTATATCCTTCCAACTATAGGAGTTAAAGTTAGAAGAACTCTTTCTGAAACCTTTTCTTTTCAGTTGTTGTTTTACCTTAGTAGCTTGATGCACTAAGTCCTCCAATTCCACATAATTTTGTAATTCCACAACATCACTTATATCACTATTCAGCCCCTGTAAGAAACGTTCCATAGAAGCTTCCCTATCTTCACTAATATTTGCTCTAATTAAGCACACATCCATCTCCTTATAATAATCATCCACACTTTTTCTACCTTGTGTGAGCCTTTGAAGCTTATTGTGAAGGTCTCTATGATAGTAAGAAGGAACAAATCTCTTCTGCATTAACCTCTTCATCTCCACCCAACTATCCACCATTGGTTCTTCATACCTCACTCTTTCTTTTTGTAATTGGTCCAACCAAATGAGTGCATAATCAGTAAATTCCATGGCTGCCAACCTTACCTTCTTCTCTGCCGTGTAATTATTGCATGGAAAGAGTTGTTCAATTTTCACCTCCCACTCAAGGTAGGCCTCCAGATCAATTTTTCCTTGAAAATATGGTATGATAAGCTTCACTCCCTCTATTCTATCTCCTCTACCACCACCTTCAGTTTCTCTTCTCCTCTTCCTACCTCCATCATCACCATGATTTTCTTGATTTTCTAACTGTTCAATTCTAGCATGTAAATCTTCAGTATGTTCCCTCAACATTCTTTGCATTTGAGCAGTTATAGATGAAATTAGGAATATGAAGTACATTTCTTAGAGTTATGGATGAGTTTATTTAGACATCTCATTGACTTATTGTAGTTAGAAGGATAAAATTTGTTATGGATATTTTCTTATTGCTAAGGCAAGGTGAATAAGTGGAGAAATGTGTAGGTAAAAGTGTCATGTGGTCAATGGCTCCAGAGTCAGTATCCAATATTGGTTATAGGTTGTATCTGAAGCATAAAGTCCAAAAAATATTGAAACTTACCAAGAGGAAGTGCACTTGTATATACTAGAGAACTAGTATCTGTTGGTTTCTCCAACTTACTAAGAAATGGTCTAATCTTCTCTACTTCATCTTCATTAAGTCGGGTCAATCCACTTGCTTTCTTTAACTACCATATCCATAAAATCAGCAAATAAATGATATTAGAGATACAAGATTGATTTATCAAATAAAACAAACTTCAACATCCAAAAAAAATTTCCACAAATTATAAGTGTGTTATTATGTCGCAACAAAAAAGTCTGAGCAAAAATTGTGTGAGTCTCAAATGACCAACAAACAAAATGCTCCGATCACAAAATGAACCCCCAAAACGAAACAAGAAATAATCGATCTACAATCTGGTTGAAAACGGCGGTGAACATAAGTCTAACGTTGCAAGTGGGCATCACATGCCAAATTGGGAGGCGCACTTGAATTGACCATTTACAAAGGCGCTTTGGGTTTTGGCTAATCTAATGGAGGCGAGTCTTGTGGTGTGGGCAGTGGCGTGAAGTAGGCAATCAAATGGATGTGAATAGTAACAATGTGAATATTGAACACACTATTACACTAAACAGGCAAAAAAAAAAATCTCAAAATACTACAATAAAGGTGGCTAAGGTTTCAAGAAAGAAAAAAAAACACCACAACGAAGGCGACAAGTTTATGAATAAGAGACTCCCAAAGGCCGAGAGCTCTGATACCATCTCAACAATTAGGATAATAATATATTTTATTAAATTGAAATATGTTGACAGTACATCATATATATATTATACAACCTCACCCCTATTAATATTCATATATAACTAAATCCCTATTAGTACTCCTATATATATGAATTCCTATGCTTCAGATATTTTTAATAATAAAATAGAAACATATTTTGACAAATAGAAAAGATATTAACCATTAGAATATGTGGAAATTGCACTCCACGCCCCAGAGATATGCTTAAATACCACATACACCCCTTCTAATTTTTAAACAAACATTCATTACTTTTATTGTCGGACAAGGGAATTGTATCGTGCACCCCCCCCTCCACTTTTACCTCCCACCCCCACAGTCATATGAAAAATACTATATTACCCTTAGTTTTATTTATAAAAACACCCAAAAAAATTTCACTTTTATTTTTTCACCCACTTCCTTCGAAACTTTGAAATATTCAAACTTGACCCTACCAAACCTTCGAAAGTTTGAAACATCTGAAACTAAAAGTAAGAAAAAACTCAAAAATTTCAAATATTCGAAATGATTTTTCCCCCATATTTTCGAAAGTTTCTATGATGATGAAACTTTCGAATTATATTTTTCTCATAAATATTGAAACTTTTGAATTATATTTTTCTCATAAATACTGAAACTTTCAAAAGTTTCGTTCAACAAGAAAGTTTCGAAATACATAAACTTTCGAAGAATATGAAAGTTCCAAATTCAAAACTTTCGAATAAATGAAAGTTTGAAAACATCAAATTTTGGAAGTTTGGTCTTCAATGAAACTTCGAAAGTTTGGGAAACGAAAGTTCCGAAATACATTTTTTTAATAATAAATAATAATAAATTAATAGTAAAAAATTTATAGTAATAAATTAATACTAATAAATAATAATAAATTTCATACCTAATTTCAAAAATAGTAATAAACTTAATTAATAATAATATTATAAATTTATTTTTTAAAATAAAATTTTAATTACAAATTGAAACTTTCAAAAGTTTCAATTTTTTTGAAATTTTCGAAATTGAATTACTTCGAAAATTTGAAAGTTTCGAGCATTACGATTCGGAAGTTTGAAATTCATCAAAAAGTTCAAAAGTTTTGATGTTTTCTGGAAAATTAAATTTCAAATTTAACAAAACTTTCGAAAATATTAAAAAAAAAAAAAAAAAAAAAAAAACTTTTTATTATTTCGAAAGTTTGTAATTTTCGAAATTAGGAGTGAGAAATAGAGTGACAATTTTTTTTTTATGATTTTATACAAAGTAAAAAAAAAGACAAAATAGTCTTTATAAAAAAATGAGGGAGTGGGAGGTAAAAGTGGAGGGTGCACGGTACAATTCACAATTCCCGTTGGACAAATGGCACTCACCTTGCCTTAGGTTTGTTAAAATGACACACACCTCCATTCATATATGTCTAAATGACACATACACCCTTTCTATTTTATAAAGGTTAGTGTAACTGACGGGATGAAAGCGTCTTTTACAAGACAAAGGGTATGTATCATTTAGACATATCTCAAAGGGATTAGTTCAATTTCCCCAAGGAGTTAGCCGATGAAGGAGTAGTTTATTGGTTTAAGATCAATAATGACTTAGGTTATTAATTAATTAATGGATTAATTGCATTAGTTATAATATAATGAACTAATATTTATTTAAGAAGCAAAATGGGTAACCAGTCCAAGACAGTAAATACGAAGATAATTATCTTACACAATAAGATGTCACTTGCAATGATCAGGTCCCAATCAGGGTCAGAATTTGGAAACTTGTCTTTCCAACATGTCTAAAAACAGAAGCACATTTAGTAGGTTGTTCAAAAGGAGAAAGTAATATGAGAATAAATAGTAAAACAAAGATAACATTAGAGATATAATTATTGTCGGATTGAAAGAGTCCAAAACAAGCAAGTACTTACATTCCGTATCATGTTAAATCTATACGTAATCAGCTCCTAAATTAGAGTTAATCACATTGATCAACCTACAACCCAATAACATCTTGGTGTCATTTTAGATTTGCTTACTTGAGTTTATTTGTTACTATAAACACTTGTGAGACTGTTAGAAAGAGTTTATAAAAATTGCTTATGACATGTCAATAAATTGTTTTGAATTTATTTCCATAAACTCTCTAAGATAGTTAAGGAAAAAAATTAATAATTTATATAAAATCACTTTATAAACAATTATAAGATAAGTGTTTATGCTATAACCGTTTAGTTAAATTGTTTATCCAAATATGATCCAAATACTAAATATTACCCATGTTCCTATTTCTAATAGATTATAATAAATGTGCTTAATTATAGCAACCCCTCTTTAAAGCATATATGTTATATGTACGAATTATGAACCCTATTAAAGCGAAGTCAATGCAAATCCCTCAAAGGAGTAAATAAACAACAAAAATCAGGTCGCCGAAGTTAACAAACATGTAGTAATCTCACCGAATGATCATTTTCTCATAAAAAAACAATAGTTAGCATCTCTATGTTTGAGAAACAAAAGATTATTAAATATGTAATTCACAAATGTTAGTTAGAGGAAGTTAGATATGTAAATCACATGTTTTTTTATGAAAACAAAGACCAAAGAATGTGATCAAAGTTGCAAATTTAAAAAGAAGTCAAATAACTGATGTCAACTATACTCAAACATATTAGAAGATATATAATGTAAAGGTACATGATGCAATCTAATATTCTTATATTTCAAATGCACATGAGAACCTTTCATTTTAGCATATGCATCAAAAGGATTTTCAAAGTGTCAAAAGTGCGTAAACAATGTTCGAAAATAATATTTTTGGAAAAATAAAATATTGTATTCGAATACAACATGTTGCAACCGAATACAGGTGATAAGTTAGTAGATAAAACTAAACATTTGTATTCGACTACGAGATGGTATAGCCGAATACAAGTGTTAAGTTAGTAGCAAAAACTGAACATCTATATTCGACTACGGGATGGTGTAGCCGAATACAAGTGCTAAATCAGTAGCTAAGACTACACATTTGTATTCGACTACAACCTGGTGTAGTCGAATACAACAACAAGTCAGTGGAAAAATTCACTCAATTGTATTCGAATACAAGGTTTTGTATTCGAATACGATGTTAAAATTTTGAATAAAAACTAAACGTTACATATGTGTATTTGACTACACACAAGCTGTAGCCGAATACAACTAGAAATAATACAATTTTTCAATTCAGAAATGGTTTTGGATCATTGCATTTGTTCATCAAACCTCTAGGAACGATGACTACTGATCTGAAGTGATGTCTATGGAGTATAAATACCTCATAACTTCAGTTTAAACGTAATCACTCTCACTACCAAACCTTGAACAACTTTGAACAATTTTCTGAAATATTCTCAAAGTTATTCTTCATATTTCAAGTACTTGCATTACATTTTCACATAATTGAGAAAGGTTCTCTAGTATACTTGAAATATTATTGGATTGATATCATTACAACTATTATACTCAGATTCTTTGTCAAGAACATTTGTTAAAAATCTTTAAGTATTGTAATCTAAGATAGTGGTGTGTTATCTTAGGCAGTGTGCTAAAAGTTTGTAGTAGAGATCTTAGGGTGAGATTTGTACATATTCTAACAATGGTGGAAAAATCTCTTGTGGTGTGCAAGAGAATTGGATATACCCTTGGTCATAAGGGGAACCAGGATAATATTGTTGTGTTTGTTATTTTTCTGCAATTTACTTTTTGCCATGCATTATCTTAATCAGAAAAATTGATCACTAAATCTCTGAAAACAAGAAAATTTCTAAACAGGAAGATATGCATGCAGACATATCTTGAGGCACAAGGAGATGATATTTGGGATGCAGTAGAAAACGGTCCCTATGCTCCAAAAAAACAGTCATCGACAATAAAGAAGAAACAAAAATTAAAGTCTCACAAACAAATGATGACAAGAGGAAAGTGTTGTTTAATAAGAAGGCCAAAAACATGTTACAATCAGCACTTGGAACGGATGAAGTCTTTCAAGTGTCACATTGCAAAACAACTAAAGAAATTTGGGATACAGTTGAAGTAACTCATGAAGAAACTATTGAGGTAAAATGTTCTATACTCAATACATTATCTCAAGAATATGAACTATTTCGAATGCAGCCCCCATAATCTATTATGGACTTACATAAAAGATTTTCTCATACGAACAACCATGCGTAAGTACCGAGATTTCATGCGTAAGTTGTGCATACTTTAATCAATAATTGGTTCAAAGCTTATCTACCAATCTATTCGGGATAAGTGAAATCCATAGTTTACTAAGTAGTGGTTCAAATCTTAAGATATCATTATCTGAAACAAGGATATTTCCAAAATTATGGCACTAATTATATTTTGAAAATGGTGGGGGATTGTGAGATATTTCCAAAATATTGATGAATATATGTATATATAATTGGTTCTAATTAACATGATATTGTTAATGGCTTAGTGATTGTGGTATATATATATGTAATAGTAAGGTCTCGAGTTCAATCATTGCGTCAATATGTGAACGTTATATCCATATACCCTTTCACAATATGAATGACATAACTAAAAGTTGTACCTCTTTCTCAAGTGACATTACTTTTCTATAAATAGTTCTTACATTCTAAGTCATCTTATTTTTCTCTAATGCATAAGTGAACGATAAGAAACATTCTTTTGTAACATACTATTGAAAAATACTTTTGGTGTGATAGTGCAAATCGTCTCAAGGTTTTCCAAAGTACCTTGAAGGGGATTCACTAGTTATCTCATTTGCATCTGGCTGGTGGAGGCAAATCGAACCTAAAGGCGAAAATACCCTGAAGGGAATTAGCTGGTTATCTCATTTGCAACTGATTGGTGGGGGTGAATCGAACCTAAAGGCTAGTGTAACAACACGCTTTAGAATTTGTTTCATATAATCTTCATCAACAACTTCACTATTAAAGTCTTGCAGCAATTGTCACCAACACAGTTGTAACATCAACCTCATTTGATTATTTGACTACAATTTTATGTAATATCAAAGATCACATGTGACCACGACCAAGGTTTCAAAAAAACGTATGCGACCGAGAGAACGATTGTGACAAAAAGGTATAGGTAGTAGTCGTTATCGTTTAACGAAGCGAAGAAAGTCACAGAAAACGCGTGTGAAGCAAGAAAAAAATGTCATTTATGAAAAACAAATCTGAGAATCCCATATTTTTCATTTCAAATGAATACAAAACACATTTTCAAAATAGATCTAAACATTACCTTAGCTTCATCTCTAGTTCTGACATTCTGAAAGTATCACAAATGGGATAGGTTGCATAAGTGAACCATGCTTTGGCAAATTTGGTGTTGATAGCAACATGAGCGCCACTTTTGTTTTGTGACCATTCAACAAGTGTAATAACTATTTCCAAGTATCTTGGACCAGGTGTAAATTGTATTCTTCTTAGTCCATCATTGCTTGCCGTGAAGATTAGATCAGTGCAACATTAATATAATAATATGTTTTAGATCATACGTTTTGAATAAATGGTAAAAATAAAATAAAAATATTACTATTTGTTTTTTTTTTTTTTAAACAATGAGAGAACTTCCTTCAATTACATTATAAATAAAATATTCAAACAATAGAATGAAATTTATGTTTCTTTCTATTACTTTGTTGATTTTAAAATAATTAGACCGAGTCTTTAGTGTGATTGGATTAACGGAGACGGAGGAGATGTGAGGGGAACAAAAATAGAGGAGAGGAAGATGAATTTTTTTTATGGTTGTGTTTTATTTAAAGAAAAATGAAAAGAAGAAAAAAAAAAAAAAAAAAAAAAAAAAAAAAAAAAAAAAAAAAAAAAAAACACAAACACAAACACAAAGCGCAAGACACAACAAATTCGTCGTCGTTTTGGGTCTCTCCGTTGCCATCATTTCCATTC
>JBBPBR010000003.1:27521720-27533175 GCA_037974775.1 Cicer pinnatifidum | reverse complement strand
AAAAAAAAAAAAAAAAATTGGAACACCTTTGTTAATTTACTATGCAGTTAATTCGGTTGGTGAACTAAGAAATACCTAAATAATTTCAAAAAAGAGATTGAAAGTTCAAATCCAAAATAATAACGTAACCATTAATTTAATTACTAACATTTTTCATATTTCCGTATCAAAAAATATATCTTTATTAAAAGAATATTTTTACTAATATTTGAAATTTTGAGACTTCAAAGATAATTTGATTAAGATTTTAATTGAACTTTTATGTATAGCCCATAGCCCCAAACATATAGATATTTTATGGATTAAAAAATTTCTCTGTCAAAAAAAATATATATATATATTTACCCCAACTCGTTTGAGTTCACCAAATAAGCCTAATCCCCAATTTTCATCAATTTTGGCCGAGTCTCACGGTTTCATCGCATGACTGGTCTATTGGGCAACTCAACTTGGTCATATCACATGTTTTTGGTTCAACTGTTCGATTTGAATCGATTCATGATTAATCTTGGTGTTTCAGAACACATATGAATCGATTTATACTTAAACTTGAATCAGTTCACACAAACACAAATTTAGTTTTGTAATACATTAAATTGGGTTTTCTCATTTGACCATTTACCAATAAATACCATTCATCTCATAAATTTCATTTCAATGTACATTCTTCATCTCTTTCATTCCAAATCTCAATTTAGATTACACAAGTTACCTTATTCGCTTTCTTGGTGTGAGACTCTTTTTTATCTTTTTCTTGATGAGTGTTCATACTATGATAGTTTATGAGGTATCAAGTTCTACGGAGAAAAAGTGTGTTATCTTTTTCATTTAATAAGTGTTCATAGTGTGATTGTCTACCAAATCATAAATGTATCCTTAATGGGAAATTTTATAATGGGTTTGATTACCATCAGTTACTATGAACTGCAAATTAAACTACTGAAGCAAACTATGACCCTCAATAAAACTTGTTAGTAGATCAAGCTTCCAATTTTCAACTCATTCTCCTGCGGGGCAAAGCTTGAATACTTTCTTTCATGAAGTGTTTGTGTTAATGTGATTTCTCATTTCCAACGGGACTAATGCAATATACACGCGATCCAACATGCTTCACTTCTAGACCAGCTTTCTTACAACCATCAAAGAAAATCGATTCGTCTTCCTTTCCAATTCTACGTCTCCAGCTCATCAGAAAGGCTGGCCAAGGCAACACTACATCTCCTGCAAGCACAAGACTCAGTAAAAGCTATAAAGCACTGACATAGACACGAGCATCTGACATGACACGGTGATAATTCAAGAAAACAGAACTGATCATATGTAACTACAAGTGTCAATGTCGTATCAATATTGAATACCGACTCGTGTCGGATACTCAGACAGACCTTTGAATATGAAGTGTTGGTGCTACATAGAGTAAGAGTGAAATCTTGAGAAACTAAAAAAGCAAGATAGTTCAAATGATCTCTAGCAAGATACCATGGTTCTCAGTATTCCCTGTTGGAGAAACTTTAGTCCTGTTTCTGTGCTTGTAACTTTTGAGAAGAAATGAAATGGTCTGTATCAAATTTGCATATTGTTTCACATCTACAAACATTTAAGATTTGAGAGAGAAGTTAGTTAGGAATTCCTTCCACCTGTAATAATCTTTCTTTTCTCTTAGAAAGAAAGGAAAGAGGAAATGAATCCTAAAAAGAAGCAATCAGAAACTCAAAAGAGAACAATTCGAAGAAACAATAATCAGAAAACTTGTCAGATAACTGTCAAGTGCATAAGTGGCAAGTCAAAGAACACCTCGGTAAAAATGTAGTTTCTTTGAAGTGCATATTTGAATTGGCGGTGAATTTAACTAAATCACGATGTGTTACCGTAGATTTAACAAAAACTACACTTTGGAACTTTAACAAAATCACGGTGCAACCGTTATTTCATTAAACTCACCGTCATTCTAAACATTCACTAAATATTTTAGCAAGAGTTTTCATTTAGGTAATGGTAAACAGTAACCACCAAGTGACAGCTTAAAATAGATGGACATTGCATATAAAATTGCAAATATTAAAAAAGATATTAACCATTAGAGTATGTAGAAATTGCACTTCCCTCCCCTGAGGTATGCTTAAATACCACATACACCCCTTCTATTTTTTAAACAAACACTCACTACCCTTATTGTTGGACAAATGGCACTCATCTCACCTTAGGATTGTTAAAATGATACCCTCTCTATTTTATAGCGGTGAGTGTAACTGATGGAATGGAAGTATCTTTTACAAAACAGAGGGTGTGTCATTTAGACATATCTCTGGGGATGAGTGCCATTTTCACCAAGGAGTGAGCCGACGAAGCTGTAGTTTTACTGGTTTAAGGCCAATAATGACTTAGGCTGTTCCTTAATGGATAAATTGCATTAGTTATAATATATTGAATTAATATTTATTTAAGAAAAAATGGGTAACCAAGACAATAAATAAGAAGATAATAATCTTACACAATAAGATGTCACTTGCAATGATCAAGTTCCAATCAGGGTCAGGATTTGGAAACTTGTCTCCCCAGGTGTCTGAAAACACAAACACAAGCACATTTAGTAGTTCTAAAGGAGAAAGTATTATGAGAATAAATAGTAAAACTAAGAGTACATTAAATTCTATAGAATTAGAGGAAAAATAAGTGAGTCTAAACAAGCAAATATTTACATTTTGTACCATGTTAATTCTAAAAGTAGCCATCTCCTAAATTACAGCAAGTCAAGTTGATCAACCTACAACTCAGTAACATCTAGGGGCCTGTTGGGATTTGCTTATTTGAGCTTGTCTACTGATATAAGCACTTGCGAAACTGTTTGGGAGAGCTTATGAAAATAGCTTATGACATGTTCATAAGCAGTTTGTCAGCTTATTTCCGTAAACTCTCCAAGATAACTTATGAGAACAGCTTAAAGTTTATATGAAAACCATTTAACTTAATTTTATCTTGTTATACACATAGCTTATACATAAAC
The DNA here is from genome assembly GCA_037974775.1 of Cicer pinnatifidum. Lineage (NCBI taxonomy): Eukaryota > Viridiplantae > Streptophyta > Magnoliopsida > Fabales > Fabaceae > Cicer > Cicer pinnatifidum. The sequence goes on along the minus strand of JBBPBR010000003.1, from coordinate 27,530,171 downwards.
ACATATATGATAAGTGCTTATGTTATAAGCGCTTTATTAAGTTGTTAAAACAAAGTTAATGCAAGGCCTTTGAAGGAGTCAAGGAACATGTCAGGAAACGAGTCATTGGAGGTAACAAACATGTAGTAATCTTACCTGAAGGCTCCTTTTCTCATTAAAAACGACAGTCAGCATTTCTTTGTTTGAGCAATAAAAGATGACTACATAACTTGAAAGAATACTCACGTTTTATATGAGGAATGACAGGTAAATCATTTGCACGGCAGTTGTGAGCAATGTTCTCCTGTATTTCTTGATCATCATAATCTGAAGTTGTGATATCAAGATTATATGATTTTTGAAGAAATATGGCCAAAGCACCAGTGCCACTGAAAATGGATGTAGCATGAGCAAAACAAAACATGAAATCAAAACATGTCAACACTTAATACATTTCTATAAGAGATGGAAGTTAGGTCTTCTATTCAAGAAGAGAAATGTACAACCAAGAGTGGTTATTCATAGATGCATGCAAATAACATAGGATCAAGTTAAGATTTTACAAGAATAGGAAAACTTTACATCATCCATGTTGTCAATTGCGAATTGCAGAAAATAACAGTTTGTTCAAATTCCACTACGTTGAAGTGTTATAGCATCGCAATAGGCAATAACAATTATTTGACAACAAATTGTACTAAATAGTGTATTACAGAGCAATAGCGATTTGTTCAAATTCTGCTATATTATCGCGCTATAGCGCCGCTATAAAGTCTATTTGACAACACTAACATAGACGTATACAACCAGAGGTCACTTTCAAAAATTATAAAAAAGAATAATATATTTTGCAAATTATTGCTTCTATAAATAAACCGATGTGCAAGTAATTGAAGTACCTCCCCAACTCAATGGTACGCCGTCCTTCAAGGCATGATCTGTGTTGAACTAACCATTCCGCAAATGCAAAAGTTCCTGGCCAGAGCAAATTAGCATTCAGTTGATGAAAAGAAAACTCTCGGATAATCAACTCCTGCATAAAAGACAATGGCATAAAGCTACTCAGAACCAATACAATCTCAAGAACAAGAAGAGTTGAAGTTTACAGATGTTTTGTGTCGCGAGCAAATTCACAGAACTAGCATGTCTAACAGTAACAACATGACAGACAAAATGACCATCTCAAGTTCTCAACAGAAACAACAAAAGCAAATAGCACCTATCAGCTAAACAACAGCAGAATCCCATACATCAGATGTGGGACTCGAATCCTACAGATTGGTATTGGAACTTAACATTCCACCATGCTTCACCTTCCTAGCGCCCATGGATCTCGATCGCCTAGTTCTTTGACTACTCTTGGGTGAAAACGGCATTGTTATATTATTCTTTCACAAGCAGACTAAAGACACATACTATTGCAAACAATTATTTGTTTAAATACTGGACATTACAGTTTCTCTTTAATTATAGCCTAATTTCAGATATTAAAAAAATTGTAATTGTAATGATGGCATCTTTGTTTCTATTCTGTATTCTGATACTCCGCAAGCAAGTGAATACTACCAACCTTTACTTCCCTTGTTTTCATCCAAACCAAGTACTCTTAATCTTTTTGAAAAATGGGTGGATTTCCTAAACATGTGTGCAACACTAAGATCTTTATAAGAAAATTACCCACTACCTTTCAAAATTTTCAACTCTGTGTGGTAGAACACATCGGCTCAAAAACTTCACCTTTCATAACACATATCAAATTGCATTTTCATTGAGACAACATAACAATCCACATTTTAAATAAACGCCGTCACCTACAATCTAGAGACATCGAGGTTTTCTCTGCAACCACATCACGGCCACAGTTGATGCCACATCAACTGCAACTCTCTGCAATATCAAACATCAGGATGCAACCGCAGACTTGATTAAAATCTTTAGTACAATCTCATTGTTGCTCTATTAACAAGACTCTCTTGTTTTATCATTCTATCAACAAGACTAATAGTATGCAACACAATAAAACAAACTAACAAGAATGTCCAAGAGAGGCTAGCTCGGCGGTAAGATCTCAAGGGACAGTTTCAATCCTGTATGGGACAGTTGTAAAATGGCCATTAGGGCCACTGATTAATAATAATATTCCCCTTCCCCAATTTTTCTTTTAAAAAAAATAAACAAGTATAAAACCCATTTCAATTCCAAACTCAACTCGGGTGAGGTAAATACTAAATAAACAAGCATAAATAAGATCCATTTAAATTCCAAATTCCTTGAAATTAAGCAAGCAATTAAGCTAACTCCTTGAAATTGTACTCTCTATAAAAACTAAAACACTGAATTTAATAGACCCCAAAACAACACACACATGAGGAATATGATAAAGCAGCAATTGAAGATATTATTAAAGACGAAAAGTTTACCATTCCAGGAAACTGATGCTTCCTCTCAACATAGGTTTCCTGAGTCTCTGCGTTTTCGTCAGCTGCATTCAGAAATAGAACTAGTCAACGGATGAAACAAGAAGAAGCAAAGAGAGAGAGAGAGAGAGAGAGAGAGAGAGTACTTACTCTTCTGAATGTCATCATCATCTTCGGAGAAGAGCGATGATGCAGAGAATGTAGCAATTTCCATTTGTTAGTTCCTTTCTTGCCCGTCAACTGGAATTAAATTTAGGTTCTTATAATTTCATTTTGTTAGTTCTATTTTATTCGAACTTTTAGATTACTTAATAAATAAAATGGAAATTTTTTAGATGTCTACTTAAATAACATTCACGCTCTTTTTTATTTTTAAAATCCACTTATATTTTCTGTACTCCCTTGTGCATAAAACATTTTGTTTAGACTACACTTTTTTTATTTATTTATCATTTATTAAAAAGACATTTGTTTTTGTTACACTTCCTCTTTACTTTATCATTTATTAAAAACACATATTTTGATTGTGTCACTAAAAATATAATGATATCTTTTAAATTTTAAAAAATACTAGAAGTATGATTGATCCTCTATAAATAAGTAAAAATTCTAAAAATAATATATATAAGTGTCAGGAAAAAAAACATTTGATATAGTTTTTTTTTTAATAGTGATTATAAATGAGGTGAATGTTTTTTTAAAATTAGGTGAAGTGTAAATATAAATTTAAAGAGATTTCATAAGAGGTCAATACAATTTTCCCAAAATATACTTGTTGATAAAAAGTGTATTTAGTAAATTAATTTTACATTGATAATCAATTAAAATCAAGTATTAAAAACATTTTTTTATAAATTTGAAAATAAAAACTTAAATGACCGAACGAGGGAAAGGCATCCCCTCTTCAATCATCATCAAGGAGAAGTAATACACTAGAAGAGAGAGTAGGTATATCAACCATACTATAATCCCCACTTAGATTAAGGTTAGCTAGTTTATCTACACAACAATTAATCTCACGATAAATGTGATTAACCACACAACTCAATTCATCGTGATCCGCAAAAGAGGCGACTTTTTGGAGAAGGGGCGTAAGATAGTCACTACTGTTTTCCTTGACCGAAACATGTTGACTACACTAAGATACTCCATTTCCACCCAAAGAGTAGTCAAATCCAAATTGCAAGTCACTCGGAGACCATGAACTAGCCCCAAAGCTCAGTTAACATAAAGGTATCTTGATTGAGATTACAAAAGAAACCGCATATATAAACTCCTCTAACATTAGGAGGATACCATTTAACACAAATCTACCTCTTACGACCCTCTGTACAGGAAGAAGGGCAAAGATAAACATGTTGGTAAATTGAGAAGAAACTAATCTATTAAAAGATTGCAAATATTGTTCGGGATCAAGTGGTGTTTATGAGAAAACTAATTGGTTCTTATCATTCCATAATATATTTACCATGATTCGAAACACTAGAGGCCAATGACCTATGATCGAACCAACATTGGTTAACGTAATATTAAATTCAATCAATTGAGAAAGTTCAAGGCTAACAAAGGAACTTCATTGTTCATCCTGTATAGTAATAAAGTTCGCCCAAAGATTATGTGCTACAATCTCTAAATATGCATAATGGTTTTCAGAGCTTGAGAGTATCTGAAGCAAACATCATTATCTAACATACTTGATGATTTATTTCGACATTAATTAAAAAAATTCATGTGAAAGCTTCCAAAGAAAGATATGAATTCTCGGAGGTTCGTTTCATTTTCGCACCAGATTGAAATTAGGGAACTCATAAGTAGTAGAGTCATTTGTTAACTGTAAGACCCATAATTTTAAATTATACCTTATGTATGTTAATGGATTTTGGTATTGAACTCAGGGGCTTTTTAGCCAAGTTATTAATATTTTGGAGTTTATATGATCAAAAAGATATTTTGATTCCCGATTAGAGTTACTCGTCGATAAATAAATTAAATTAACTGCGGTGAATCTTTTACGAATAGTTTAATGTGTTTTGGGTAAAAGAGTAATTTAATAAATATCTAAAGAGTTGGAGATATTTGTTAATTATTATTAATATATATATATATATATATATATATATATATTTGTATTTATATATAAAGAAAAGGAAAAGAAAGAAATAAGGAGAAGAGAAGTAGAAAGGAAAGAAAAAGAGAGAAAGGAAATCCAAAGGAGAGAAAATCAGAATTTTCCATCTCCTTCCTCACTGCCTCGCGCAAGAAGTTCAATTTCTCCCTTCCTCCATTGTTGCTCGTTTTTGCTTCCTTTTCTTTCCTTTGAGTTCGAAATTGATAGTGGGTGATAGGACAAGGATCTCTCAACTTCATTCTCCCTCTTTGATTCGAAAACGGAGAAAAACGGTATTAGGGATTCAAACACAAACCTCCCCGTTTCATCTAGATCTAAGCCTCCTTTCAAGAAGTGATAGAAGGGAAGGTTGCTCACCTCCGTGCTACGGTGCTTGTGGACCAACTTTGGAAGTGGCGTTGCGAGCGGGAAATTTACCGAATTTACTCACGGTATCGTAATCGAACGAAAAAGCTAACGTTAAGGTAAGGGCTCCTTCCAAACTTTTAGTTTGCATTTAGGGCCTTACCTGTAGTTGTGTGGAGAAGAATTTGATTAGGGTTGGTGTATTGAATTGGGGAAAATGAATTTAACTCATTTATGTATAATTTTGAGTAAATGAAATTTGATGTATTTGAGTGTTATGACTGCGTTGATTTATGTTCATCGTACATGGCGTGTTCATACTTGATGTTTGTTGATTGATGTGATTTGGTGTGAATCGTGGATTGAATTTGATAACATGTTTGAGATGTGTTTTGTGTGGTTTGTGTGGAAAAATCATTTTGTGTGAGTTATGGATTGAATGTGAAAGTATGTTTGAGTTTGTTTTGTGTGGAATTTGAAAACCATTAAGTTAAACGAGTATTAAGAATGGGGAATCTCTTAATGTCTTGTTTACTTAATGTGTGTTTTGGAAAATCGTTCAAGTTAAGTGAGAATTAAGAATGGGGAATCTCTTAATGTCTTATTTACTTGAAGTTTGTTTTGAAAATCGTTTAAGTTAACTGAGCGTTAAGAATGGGGAATCTCTTAATGTCTTGGTTACTTAATGTTGTTTTGAAAACCATTAAGTTAAATGAGTATTAAGAATGGGGAATCTCTTAATGTCTTGTTTATCTAATGTGTACTTGTGAAAATCGTTTAAGTTAACTGGGCGTTAAGAATGGGGAATCTCTTAATGTCTCGGTTACTTAACGTTTGTTTTGGAAAAATCGTTTAAGTTAAATGAGAATTAAGAATGGGGAATCTCTTAATGTCTTGTTTGCTTAATGTTTATTTGTTGAAAATCGTTTCAGTAAATGAGCATTAAGAATGGGGAATCTCTTAATGTCTTGTTTACTGAATGTTTTGTTGTGGAAATCGTTTAAGTCAAAAGTATATTAAGAATGGGGAATCTCTTAATATGTCTGTTTGCTTAACGTTTGGCGTGGAAATCGTTAAGCTAAATGAGTATTAAAAATGGGGAATCTTTTAATATCTGCATTTACTTAACGATTGTTGTGAATGGAGTTAGTGTATGCTCATGCATTTCATTTGGTAAATTGTGCTGAACCCGTGATAGGTGGCACCTCGGTAAACTGTATTGACCCGTGATAGGTGGTACGTTTACGATTTACTTTTTTGTAAGTTGTGCTGACCCGTGATAGGTGGCACCTCGGTAAGTAGTACTTTGGCCTGTGATAGGCGGTACCCTTACGACTTACGCTTTTTCTTTTAGTAAATCGTGCTGACCCGTGATAGGTGGCACCTCGGTAAACTGTACTGACCCGTGATAGGTGGTACGTTTATGATTTACGCTCTTTAGTAAATCGTGCTGACCCGTGATAGGTGGCACCTCGATAATTGGTACTTTGGCCTGCGATAGGCGGTACAATTATGATTTACGGCCCTTCGAGGAGGGTTTTGGTTTGGAATTCCGAGTCCATGCATTTTGGCATATAAGCATTGCATTAGGGTGCTTGGCACACGAGTCGTGGTTGATTCAAATTATGATTGTGTTGAATTTGCTGAGTGTTATGTTTTGAAATTATGTGTAAGTATGTTTGATTCAATTAGTGATTGTGTTGATTGTACTAAGAGTTATGTTTTGGATTTGTGTGATAGTATGTTAGATTGTGAAACGTTTTCGAAACTCGTAATGTCGTGGTGATTGTACGGGTATTGCTAAGTGTTAAGGTTTGGAGTGGTGTTTGAATATGATTGAGTTGGTTTATGTATTTTTGAAAGAATATACAGGGAAATCGATTTACCCAATCGATTTGATGAGTTACAGGAGCTCTGTTTTGCACGAAATCGATTTACCCAATCGATTTTGTAAGTTATATTTCAAAATCATTTAAGAAATCGATTTGGTAAATCGATTGGATTCAATTGGATTCAAGTCAGGGGCTTTGTCTTCCAAAAATCGATTTGTCCAATCGATTGGATTCATTACAGGGGTTCTGTCTTGTCTGTCAATCGATTTACCCAATCGATTGAGTCAATCGATTTACCCAATCGATTGATTTAAGCCCAGAGTTCAATTTTCACTAAAAACTTTCAGGAAATGGATTTCCCCAATCGATTGGCTCAGTGGAAAATCTTATTTTGAGTTAGATAATTGATTTCTCAATTGATTTATCAATGTTTTGGTCAATTATATATTACTTGATATTTTGAGAACTTTATTTGACTTCATTTACATTTGGCAAGCATTATATGAACTTTTAGCATATGGAAAATCTTTCTAAGATGCATGATAAGGTGAGAAGGTTACCTGTGCATTTAAAAGCTTAAATGTTATGTGTTAATTGTTAATTTCGGTTGGTGACCCTTTACAACTATTGTGGAAATCTGGGCTTTGCCCTCAGATGAGAGTCAGGATGATCCTACCGGTTCGTACCCTCCGAATGGGAATGTGGATGGGAGTGCTTGATTTGGAGCTACGTTAGGATAATTTCACGGGGCGCGTGGAGATTACTCAAGGCATATAGTTTTTGTTATGTATAGAATGATCAGACTAGGCTATCACCCAGGACACTTATGTCTTTCTTTTGGGCTACTTTTATGTTAAGTTGGAAGGATGTACATGTACTATTGTTGACATCAGGATATGCTTTGGATTTACATTTTGAAAAACTTTTCCGCTGTTTGTAAATTATTATGACTAAATTATGTATCCAAAGGCTTCTCCTTATGTACTTACTCTGTTTTATTTAAGTTCTTTTGAAAAAAAAAATACACCCTCGCTCTGAAAAACGGGGTGTTACATTAACAAAGCTTGGTATGTGTTTGATTGATCCTAGACCATCATTAGAAATTAGTGTAACAATAGTATAAATAGTTATTTAATGATATTCGTAGTCTCGTAGTTATAGTCTCAACTTACATTTTTTTAGACCTAAATAGTGGTTTTTGGCACTAAAATATGGTGATTTATTACTATGTATATAAATTTGAAGATAAAATGTTACTCTTAAAAATAATCATACTTAATGTAAAATTTATGAGTTGAAATTAAAATTATAACAAATATGATAATTAAGAGGTAAAAATGTTCAATTTAAAAGAGGAGGCATAATTGTTAAACTCTAGCTCAACTAGCTAATGTCGATATTGTTAGGTTAAACGTCTTATCATGAATTCGAACTCATAACATCACAATTGTGTATGTTAATTATAATGAAATTTATTATCTCTTATAAAATAGAAAGAAAAAAAAAATAAAAGGAGGCATATTTTAGTAAATGTGATAAAATAGTAAACTAAAATACAATTATGAAAAAGTGCAATTAAACTTAAGTTTTATTTTGGAGTTTATCAAAACATATTGCAAGATTTAAGTATTAGTTCGCTACGAGTTATAGAAAAAGTTATTTTAATATTTAATAATTTAGATGTTATTTGTTAGGATTGTTTTTTTTTCATTGTAATGATAATCACTTTTTTTTATGATGATTATAAAAA
>JBBPBR010000003.1:27502397-27521337 GCA_037974775.1 Cicer pinnatifidum | reverse complement strand
TATTTATTTTGTGTTTTTTAAATATTTATCAATGACTATTATTTGTCTTAAACATTTTTATGTATAAATGATAAATATTTATTATTTGTTTTTTTATGCATCTGTTATAGAAATTTATTGCATGTATTTTTAATATTTATCAATAATAAATATTTTTTGTCTATGTTTTAAAATTTATCAATAGCAAAATATTATCCCATGATTTTTAAATATTTATTAATGAAAACTATTTATTTCATAATTTTTATGTGTCAGTGACAAATATTTATTCCGCATTTTTATAAATTAATTATAAATATTTATTCAATACTTTTTTTATTATTTATTAGTGACAAATGTTTGTGTTGTATTTTTTTATATATGTTAGATATAATTCAAAATGATGTGTAATTAGTTAGTTAAAATGTAGTTAGAAGTTAGTTAGAAGTGGTTAAGTTGGTTGAACAAAATCAGCCACAAAACTACTGCTATAAAAGGCTAAGATCAATCCAGAAGAGGTAGAATGTAATGCTGTAACAAAGAACCAGAAGATCGATCTACAGAGTGAAAAGATCAATCTTTTGCATAACCAAGATCAATATTTAGAAAGCAGAAGATCAATCTCTGTTTTTCTGTTTTCTCTATTTTCTTCTATTTTCTTCTCAATTCTAATTCCTCTCAATTATACAATATGTTCCAACAATTGGCATCAAGAGCTTGGGTTCTAGACCTTGAGAAACACGAGTGGAAGTGTGAGGGGAAATCAAAATTGGGAAACACAAGTGTGAGTGAAAGAAAAAAGAAGAAATGAATGAGGAGTATTTTCATCGAATTTGCCAATTCTGGATGGGAAGAACTGGGAGAGGTGGTATGCATCAATGAGATCGTTGTTGGGAGCTCAAGAAGTGTTTGAGATTGTTCAAGATGGCTATGAACAACTTGGTGCGAATCCAACCGAAAGACAACAAACAACTTTCAAAGATTGCAAGAAAAGAGATTGCAAGGCATTGTTTTACATCGAGCAAAGTGTGGATTCAAACAATTTTGAAAGATCTCAAAGGTATCTATAGCAAAAGAGGCATGGGATATCTTGGTGAAGTATTACACAGGTGATGAAAAACCAAGAAAGTGAAGCTCCAAATGCTAAGAAGAAAATATGAATTACTGCAAATGGAGAACAATGAGAATGTGATTGATTATTTCAATCGAGTACAGACAATCACAAATTAGATGAAAGCCAATGGAGAAGTGACGACAGAGGTTATGATCATTGAAAAGATTATGAGGACACTAACACAAAGACACGATTACATAGTGGTGGCAATTGAAGAATCAAAGAATTTTGATACAATGAAGCTGGAAGATCTGCAAAGCTCCCTAGAAGCTCATGAATTAAGGATAAAAGAAAGAGATGAGGCACACACACAAACACATGCACTGCAAGCTCAGATCAGTAGGAAGTCCAATCAAGATGGAGTAAAAAACAAGAAGTGGAAGAGCAAGTCAAAATGGCATCAGAAACATGATCAAGATGAGGAGGCTGAAGGCTCAAGAAGTCAGCAAAACAGTGATAATAAACGCAGGAAACCATCTGGCAAAAAGAAATTTGACAAGAGGAGGGTCCAATGTTATAATTGTCAAAAATATGGGCATTTTGTAGATGAATGCAGATCCAAGAGAGTACAAAGAGATGATGGTGAAGCTCAATTGGCCCAGACAGATAGTTCTGACTCAGATGAAGTGCTACTGATGGCATCTACAAGCATGGAGGATGATTGTCCAAGATTATGGTATCTTGACACAGGGTGCTCGAATCACATGACTGGCCATAAAGATTAGTTTGTAAATATTGATGAGAAGGTGAAGAAGGAAATCAGATTTGCTGACAATAGCACAGTAACAGCTGAAGGTATTGGCAGAATCTTGATTAAGAGAAGGGATGGCAAACAATCTTTCATATGTGATGTGTTGTATGTGCCAAATATGAAGAACAACTTGTTAAGTCTTGGACAGCTGCTTGAAAAGGGGTATTCTATGAAGATGGAACAAGGTGAGATGAGATTGTTCGATGATTCAAGAAGATTGATCTTGAAGGCACCACTAGCAAAAAACAGAACCTTCAAGATTGATATCCAGATCAATGAGAGCAAATGTCTAGCTGCTGAAGTATTGAGTGAAGATTGGCTGTGGCATAAGAGGTTTGGACATTTAAATTTCAGAAGTCTTCAAATGTTGCATAACAATAGAATGGTGCAAGGAATTCCTAGAATTCAAATGCCAAATGAGTTGTGTGAAGAATGCTGTCAGGCCAAACAACACAGAAACGCATTCAAGGCTGAAGTGCAAACTCGATCCTTAAGAATGATGGAGATAATCTACTTGGATGTGTGTGGTCCTTTTGAAGAAGTATCAATAGGAGGTAATCATTACTTTGTATCACTCATTGATGATTTTACAAGGAAAATTTGGGTATATCTAATCAAGAAAAAGAATGAAGTGTTGGAAATACTTAAAAAATTCAAGAGAATGGCTGAAAAACAAAGTGGCTTTAATATGAAAATCATTAGAACAGATGGAGGAGGAGAATACAACTCTCATGAATTCCATGTTTTTTGTGAAAAAGAAGGAATGGTGCATGAAGTAACTGCACCCTACACTCCCCAACATAATGGCACGGCTGAAAGGAGAAACAGAACCATAGTGAACATGGCAAGGAATATGTTAAAAGGGATGAAAGTGCCTCATAAATTCTGGGGGGAAGCAGTATCAACTGCAGTGTACATATTAAATAGGTGTCCAACCAAGAGACTCGGCACAAGGACACCTGAGGAAGCTTGGACTGGAAGAAAGCCAACTGTGAATCACTTGAGAGTGTTTGGCTCATTGTGCTTCAGGCATGTACCAGCTCAAACCAGGAAGAAACTTGATGACAGGGCTGAACAAATCATGTTGCTGGGTTATGATGCCACTGGGGCTTACAAGCTGTATGATCCAAACAAGAACAAAGTAGTGATAAGCAGAGACATACTAGTGGATGAATCAAGAGGTTGGGACTGGACAATGAATGCAATCAACCCAGGCAGACCAACCAGAAGTGCAGTAGCAGCTGAATTGATTGAGGACCAGCCAACAGAGGTAGCAAATCAACCTGCTATTGAACATGTGAGGAGATCAGGAAGGGTTAGACAACCTTCAATCATATTGCAGCAATATGAAGTAACTTCTGACTCAGCCATCAATGCAGATGGAGAATTAATTCACTTTGCCTTGCTTGCTGAATCAGAACCAATAAGTGATGAAGAAGCATTAAGTGATCCCAAATGGATGGCAACAATGGATGAGGAACTAGAAGCCATATAAAAGAACAAAACATGGGAGCTAATGACCCTACCAATGAATAAAAGACCTATTGATGTGAAATGGGTTTATAAACTGAAATTGAAACCTAATGGGAAGATTTCAAGGTACAAGGCCAGACTTGTAGCAAAGGGATTTTTGCAAAAACATGAGTTGGACTATGATGAAGTATTTGCTCCAGTAGCAAGAATTGAAACAATAAGAATGGTAGTTTCAATTGCTAGTTACAAAGGTTGGTCTATGCATCAATTGGATGTTAAATCAACCTTCCTCAATGGCTCATTGGATGAAGAAGTGTATGTGAACCAGCCTCCTGGATATGTGAAAACAGGCAAAGAAGATCATGTTTACAAATTGAAGAAAGCCTTATATGGCTTGAAGCAAGCACCTAGAGCTTGGAACAAGAGAATTGACAGATTTCTCATAGAGCAACAATTTGAAAAGTGTGTGAATGAGCATGGAGTGTATGTCAAGAAGGCAGCAGCGGCACCTGCATTGCTGATATGCCTCTATGTCGATGATTTAATGCTAACTGGCAGTGATGAAGTGGAAATCAATGAGTTCAAATTCAGATTGGAGAAGGAATTTGAGATGACTGATTTAGGCGTGCTGACATATTTCCTTAGTATTGAATTTGAAACCAGAAAAAATGGAATTTTTATGCATCAAAGAAAGTATGCAAGTGATGTATTAAAAAGGTTTAAAATGCAAGATTGCAATGGAAACAACACCCCATCAGAATCAGGGTTGATGCTGTCCAAAGAAGGCAATGATGAATTGATTGATCCTACAACATTCAAGCAAATTGTAGGATCCTTGAGATACTTGTGCAACACTAGGCCAGATATCTCATATAGTGTTGGGCTGATTAGTAGGTACATGGAGAAGCCTAGGACATCATACTACATGGCAGCAAAAAGTATCTTGAGATACATAAAAGAGACCATTGAATTGGGTCTGATATATTCCTCAAAACCAGATGAAAAGGAAGCTGAACTTATTGGCTTTACTGATGCAGATTGGTGTGGAGATATGGATGATAGAAAGAGCACAACAGGCTATGTATTTACTATCAATAACTCACCAATATCATGGTATTCAAAGAAGCAAAGCATAGTTGCATTGTCCACATGTGAAGCTGAGTATGTGGCTGCATCCATGGGAGCATGCCAAGCTGTGTGGTTGGCAGAATTAATGGCAGAACTGGGACTGAGAAGTAACAATGCAGTGCAGATGAAGATAGACAACAAATCAACAATAGATCTAGCAAGGCATCCAAGTGTCCATGGAAGGAGCAAGCACATTGAGACAATATTTCATTTCCTAAAAGATCAAGTAATGAAGGGCAAGATAAAACTGGAACATTGCAACACAAATGATCAAAAGGCTGACATTTTAACAAAAAGTTTGAAGAGAGTGAAGTTCCAAGATATGAGGATCAAGCTTAGATTAACTTCAAATTGAATCACTTTTGAATTAGGGAGCATATTAGATATAATTCAAAATGATGTGTAATTAGTTAGTTAAAATGTAGTTAGAAGTTAGTTAGAAGTGGTTAAGTTGGTTGAACAAAATCACCCACAAAACGGCTGCTATAAAAGGCTAAGATCAATCTAGAAGAGGTAGAATGTAAAGCTGTAACAAAGAACAAGAAGATCGATCTACAGAGTGAAAAGATCAATCTTTTGCAGAACCAAGATCAATCTTTAGAAAGCAGAAGATCAATCTCTGTTTTTTTATTTTATCTATTTTCTTATCTTTTCTTCTCAATTCCAATTACTCTCAATTATACAACCTGTTCCAACAATATATACCTGGAAAATATTTGTCCCCATTATACTTTGTATTCATCACCAATAAATAATTGTTTGTGCTTTTTTTTTTTCATCCATTATAAATATGTATCTATCTTTATTTTTGCTTATAAATAGTTGTTTCATATTTAAATGACACAGAAGATAAAATTATAGAGGATAGTATTGTATTTTTGCTATAGTTTGAATTTTTTATTTATAGTAGATAGATACTTAAAATTAATTAAGTAATTAAGATTCTTTGTTCCTTTGCCGCAATGATTACAAGTGTTTTTTTGAAAGAAAAAAAGAGTCCTTAAAAAAAATGAAAGTGGGTCCTTCAGGGTCAATAAACCCCTCCGCGTTCACAAACCAATAAGAAAGAAACAAAAACTAACCGCAAAACAAAACAAAGAACCATCTATCGTCGCAAAAAACAACATAACGCAGACAACCTCAACTCCGTTGTTCAGTACAGCCTGGGTTTCAAAGCATCAACAAGGAGCCTCCCACACTTTCACAGCACCAAAAACAAAAACCTCCAATTTCGTATAATACCCCTCAAATTACATTCCCATCATTCCCCACTAGAGGGACAAAAAAGTAATTCCAGCCCACCATCCCCAAACCACCACTCCCAAACCACCACAACCAAAAAAAAAAAAAAGAAAAAAAGAAAATGCTCTTCATTCTTTCATTCCCAAATCCCCAACCCTAATTTCAACACCGAAACCCTAAATCCCCAATTCTTCTTCAATCAAGATCCACGAAGAATGGGAGATTTCAACTTAGCTCTAGTAATCGTAGCGATTGTGTTATGTGTAATCGTGTTCCTCTTCAATGTCTACCTTCTTGTGAACTACCAACACCCTGATGACGTTAACCAAGCTTACTTCCCCAAATTCGTCGTCGTTTTGGGTCTCTCCGTTGCCGTCATTTCCATTCTCATGCTTCCGGCGGACGTGGCTAACCGACATGCTTGTCGACACGCGATTTATAATGGCGCGTGTAATCTCACGCTCCCTATGAAAGATCTTTGGCTCGCTATTTATATCGTTGATGCTATTCTTGTCTTCTTTGTTATTCCGTTTGCTATGTTTTACTATGAAGGTGACCAAGATAAGTAAGTGCATTGCATCTTTCAATTAATTAACTAATTTTTGGAAAATATTGTTATTATTTTTAATTATTTGTCCAAAATCAAGTTGAAACCATCATGGCATTAGTATATAGTGCACTTTTGTTTACAATTTAGCTAGATTATTGCTATTTCTATCTTTGGTTTTTTGTCCAAAATTAAGTGTAGTCAATTTTGTAGTGTACTTTTGTTTTGTTTTGTTAAAATTTGAGTTCAACTTAACTTAACACTACAAAACTGACTTATAAGGTGACCCCACTTATGAACACATTAATAGCACGTGAGACTCTTCACACTTAACACCCCCTCAAATCAAGGACGTGACATCTTTGAGACCAAAGTGGCCTGGTAGTCGGTGGTTCAAAGGATATTGGATAGACTGATAGAATATTAAAATTTGAGTTACTTTTTAACATATTTATTTTTTGTTAACTTTCGTAATGATTTTGTTGCAGGAGTATTGGAAAGCGGATTAAGAGTGCGTTGTGCTGGATGGTGACAACTGCTCTTGTGTGTGCTCTGGTTTTGGGTATTTTGTATGGTAAGTCTGTATGCTGTTGTTGATTTTATACTTTTCAGTTTCACATTGTTGGTTTATTTCTTTGGTTTGCTCTGTGTTTGTGTGAGGTAGTGGTAAGTTGGTAATTTGAGTGTTGTGTTTAAGTTTTAACTTTGTTATGAGAACGGTTATGTCTAGGTTTGATAGGCATTAAATTAGAATGCAATGGTCTGATAGTGTGATTGAGCAGTGGGCCAAAAGTTATAACTAGATAACAGATAGAGAAGGAGGGAGGAAGGAATTGTCGGAGTTCGGCAGTATTGACACAAAGGATCATTCGTTTGTTTCTTGCCGGTGACCACTCGCTGATTCATAATTGGTAGCCAGAGATATCCGTTGATTATGATGCTCCTTGTCTTGGTTTCGGCTGTATTGACACAAAGGATCATTTGTTTGTTTCTTGCTGGTGACCACTCGTTGATTCATAATTGGTAGGCAGAGACATCCGTTGATTATGATGCTCCTTGTCTTGGTTGTGAAGCTATCTATCCGTCTTCTGAACATTCTCCAGCCAATTATATACAAGGAAAAGAAACAAGTTGGGTTTAGACTAGTAGTTTATTTCAAAAGCATTGTTCCATTAATTTATCACTTGGCCGAGTTTCATTGTTACATAAAGCAATGTATCACTTGGCCGAGTTTCGTTATTTTATAAAACAATGTTTAAGTATCAGTGGTTTAAGGAGAAAAATGGTTTAAAGTGGATTAGTTGTAGCATAAATGTTGGAATTTAAATAAGATATGTTGGGTTGCTATTTTGTGGCGATATTAGTGCATTTGTTTCATAGTTTATGTGGATAATGTATTGCCAAATTTTGTGGTTCGGTGGTTCCTAAATTACAATTCCAGATATGGTTGGAGAAAGTCTTAAGTTCAGTGTAAGATAGAAAACAAGGACCAAAGTTTGTAAAAATTGTGTCAAGCATAAAATTCTATTATTTCCCATAAAACATTCTTGATGTGCTGTAATGTGAGTTTAAACCAGTATCTTGACTGTCCTTTTTATTATGAGTGGTATATCAGGGCTTATTGGGAAGGTGGATTTTACTGTGAAGCATCTGTCTTCTTCCACTAGCTCGTTTCCAAGCTCATGGGAATTCAATAGTGGTCAACAGTGTATTGGAACTGGCTCTCGTCAGGTCCCTTTTTTTCACTTGTCCAATTTTTGCTGCTTTTAAAGGTATCATTTTGCTGTTTCTCATTCATATTTTTCACCTTTTTCCGAAAAACAGTGCTCTGCATATTCTGCTAGTCCTTCGTCGGAGAAAACCTGGACCATGCGTACTACCTTTCCAGAATATGTTGTTGCTCTTGCTACTATTGTTGGATCTGTGCTTTTTGCTGTAAGTTAATTCTACTTATCCAATTCATGGCTTTATCCATGTTTTGATAGCTTTTTTATTTTTTTGCAAAAATAGTACCTTATTTCAATTATGTTATTTGTTTTTGCTAAAAGTCTATGAATTAGGATATAATGATTTGTTTTAATCCCTCAAAAATATCGACCAGTATGGACAGTCGAAAAAGATTTTGGTGGTTGTTGATGCCATTAACTGCACACCAGAAGTAGTCTCTTATAATGACTTTAATAAAGCCTTCTTTCCCAGATCAACTTTACAGCTATTTTTTATACTTATGATATTAACAGTGTTTTCACCATTCAATCCAGATATTTGGTGGTGTTGGTATTGCTTGTCTTCCATTGGGACTTATATTTTCATTTATTCGGCGTCCAAAGGCTGTTATCACCCGCTCACAATATATCAAGGTGCTTTGTACTTTTATTATAGCATATGTTAGATTAAATGTTGATAATATCTTTTTTTTTTTTTTTTTTTATTTTTTTATGATATATTGTACTATATTTATGGTGTACGTTGGGTGGTTGGCTGCTGTTGTAGGAAGCAACTGAACTGGGTAAAAAAGCAAAAGAACTAAAGAAAGCAGCTGAGTCACTTCATCAAGAAGAAAAAGGTGGTTCGAAGGGTAGGAAGTTTCGTAAAAATGTGAAAGCTGTGGAAAAGGTAACAGTTATCAGTGATTTAATAGTACTATCCGATCTACACTAAACCTTCTTTTTAGTATTTTTTGTGCACTCTTGTTGGCTTATGGGATTTGCATATCATAATTAATGTGTGTGTGCTATCATAGTTTGTGGCTCAAAGTTATCTACAGTTGAAGAAATGTTCTTGTTACAGTTTGAATGTTTCTGGTTTTATACTTATTAATCTTGTTTGATATGCCAGGAGTTGTTTCAATTAGAAGAAGATGTAAAGCTTCTTGAGGAGGTCTATCCACAAGGGGAACAGGTAAATACTTAACTTTTAGCTTCTTGATTTCTAGGAATAAACAATGTGCAACATTTCCCACTAACTGATGATCCTGTATGAATGCAGGCTGAGACAACATGGGCACTAACAGTTCTTGGGTATCTGGCAAAATTTGTTTTAGGAGTTTTAGGGTAAGCAATGACATAATTATTTAAGTTGCTTGGAATGGATGATGCTAGATGAGTAAATGAGACCCCTTGTACATGGTATTACAAAGCTATTTCTCGTGATTGATTGTATGGGGTTCCGTGCACCATGAGATGAATTCGCTTTGTATAATGTAGGACATATTTCTCACATTGAATGACTGAATTATACATATGATAATTTTCAACAAATATGCTAGATTAAATAAAAATTGGAAATTCACTAGAACAAAAATCACAATTATCTGAAAAGGACCTTTATGATGAAACACTTAACTTTGTCCAAAGCATGCTATTATAACTTTATAAGGTAGAGAGGAGAGATGAATGTGAAGGATGATGTACTTTCATAACAACCAGCTTTCCTTCTATGTAAAATTACAGGTGTGCTGATGGATGGTTTGTTCTTATTGTAATATTGTGAATTTGTTATGCAAATTTTTATACTGTTGAATGTACCGATTCAAATGTGGGTCACGTGGAAGGAATTTTTTTCCTTGTTTCATTTGATTCATAGTTGATTTAGTGTATTCTTGCCTTCTGTGTGGCTTTGAGCTCAAAGTGATTTTCTCTTTTGTTTTTATGCATATTTCTCAATGTTGATTCAGGGAAGTAATGGTTAGTACTCCATGTTTATAGGGAAACAATTTTTCAATTATCACTCGCCATTATAATATTAATCTATTATCTATCATGGATTCATATTTCATGGTATGGTATCAAACTGATACTCTCTGTTGTGAAGTTAATAAGAGTTCAACTATACAGCATGTACATTTATCATGTAATCTCTCTAACTCCCTGCTAAACTTTTTATTAGGTATTTTTCTTGACATATTGATAGTTGAATCATAACAATACTTATGATTTGCAATAAGTCTAGCGCATTGGGTTTATTTAATGCTTTTATGAAAACTCTGTTGATATTATAAATGGGGAAGTATTGGATGTATGATCAGCATTAAAATTGATAAAAGTTTATAAAAAGATTAATGAAATTAATGATAATGAGCATCAAAGAAGTTATGAGTGATAGTAGAGAATTAGTTCAACTAAGGAAGAGGAAAACATGGTAATTTAGAGAAACTAAACAAAGATGAATTGGAGTGGCAATATACGTCCCTTGATTATATAAGGAAGTGAATATCACTGTGAAATTATTCTTGTTATTTCACTGTGAAGAAGATTTCTTATTTTGTAACTACTGCTACATTTCGAATGTATTATCTGACCTAAGTTTTTGAAAACTTTGCCAGATTTATTGTTTCTGTGGCATGGGTTGCTCATATCATTATCTATCTATTAATTGATCCTCCTCTTTCTCCTTTTCTGAATGAAGTTTTCATCAAGCTGGATGATATATGGGGTATATTGGAAATTTTTTCCATTCTTCTCATTGCATAAGCTATATATTTTCAATTTCATTTTGTTATTCGCCATAATTTATATATGCTGCTTTGATCAGGTCTTCTCGGTACTGCTGCATTTGCATTTTTCTGCTTCTACCTTCTCCTTGCTGTGATTGCTGGTGCCATGATGCTTGGGCTGAGACTAGTTTTTATTACTATACATCCTATGAAGTAATTCAACTTTGCAGCCATATACACACACACACACACTTTGCTTTTAATCTGTAATTCTGTATTGATCACTTATTAATTATATTGATATCTCACAATGTGAATTACCTATGGCAGGTGGGGAGGGACTCTCATGAACTCTTTTCTGTTCAATGTGGGACTTATCCTTCTTTGTTCCATCAGGTCAGTAGAGGCTTAATGTTACATTTCCAAATAAATTATTATGTGTTAAAAAAGTTCACTTTTTAAGATAATTTCCCTAGTGACTCCACCAAATTTAAAGTTTTTATTTTGAACCATGACAAAATTTATATAAAAATGACTTCATTCGTCTTTGGTTAGATATAGTAGGAAGATATAATTTAAAAATGACGCATAATTGAAAGTGGTGATAAATACTTTTAGGTTTTGAAATTTCCTGTCATTTTAAAAGTCGAAGTAGCGGGGAAGTTTTAATTTATTGTATGAGTGGTGTTATAAGTTGTATATGGATTTCTTGTCGCTCTATGTAATCTGTCATGATAACGTCATTCTGTGATGAGATTGATGAAAGTTCAGCTGTTTTATTTGCTCAGTGTGATCCAGTTCTGCTCCACAGCATTTGCCTACTATGCTCAAGCAACTGCAGCACAGGAAATATTTGGTCACACTTTGGAGTCTCTTCGTGGAATTAAATATTTGTACAAGTAAGTCAAACTGGATTTTGTTTTCTATCAGCTAGTTCTCCCCCAAGCCCTCTGATCGCGGATAAACTGACATTCTTTTTGTCAACTTACAAATTTAAACCACACTATGGTATGGGCTGGCTAAATTTGTCCTTCCAGCTCTTTAATTACACGTTTGGAATCACGTTCACATCAGCTCTAACGCGCAGCCATCATAAGATACTATTTGTAGCTTCAGATATTTCATGTCCAAATAGCCTTGGGACGCGAGAATCAAAATTTAAATGGAATGCTAAATCTCTTATGGACCCTAAACAAATCCCACAAAATCGGTTTGTAGGGTGAGGACTACCCACCACTTATAAATACCTTGTAAGGCCTTATCTCATCCAATGTGAGATTCTTAACATACATTTTAGGACATTGATGAAACACATTGTTGAGATTTTAGTGTTTTGGGTGTTTGATAGGCATTATTCACCTAAATAGTGCCATTAGAAATTTTTATGATTATTCTTAAGTGAGTAAATGATAGTTTATACTTTTCTAATTTAATTAACCCAAGTATTTTTCACATCACAGGTACAACGTATTTCAGATTGCATTTGTTGTTTTGGCTGGATTGACTTTTGTGTATTATGCTGCTTTTGTAAGTTTCTCTCTGGAAATTTTTCTTTCATTTTTTCATGTGTTCAACCCTATGAAACACTGGGCACGACACTGTCCCTAACCCGTAAATTCCAACAATAATTTAAGAAAATAGAAGTGGTTGAATGTAACTACACGTGTTAGTGTTGAGTTGGACTTCAACACGTGTCAGACACTCGACACAACTTCAATTTGAAGTGTTAGTGTTGCATAGATTCTAACCGACCTTATGCAAAAAGAAGGTTTGATTTTGTGTGTAAATGTTGTTGCTGATTTTGAATTGGTAATTATCAGGGATGGAGAAGAAAGAAGCCTAGTGGCAGGTTCCAATTGTCTACATAAGGTATTTGATTTATGACATATGGAAGAGTTTTTCTAAAGGCAAACCATTGAAAATTCCTTGTAGCAATATCTCATTTGGAGTGGCTTTTTTTATATTCGAATGAGATTTGGCCTAGTTTTGTCCTGTTGAAAAATATAGAGTAAGGCTGATATCATTTTAGGTGAGAGCTTGTGCTGACACTTAGGTCTTTGATTCTTTCCTCACCCTTGTATCTATTGTTCCTTTCTTTGATTTGTGTTGCACATTCACATTATGTAATTGAAATATATACCACGATCACACGTAACTATTGGGTTTCTAGAAACCCTTTTGATGATGTAATGCAATGAAATCCTTGTCAAACAGAAAGTTGTACCTGTTAACTTTTTTATGTTATAAAAATGTTCATGTCTTTGTGTATATGGCATATTCCTAGTGTTAATTGAGGTGCTTCTACCGGCGATTAATTTATCATATAAATAAAATTGGATTTGAAAGATATGTATAGTCAATGTAGAACTATTTTGCATGACATACAATGAAAATCTATTATTTTTCTATATCACCTCACTTTTGTAGTAATATTTTGAAAAGAGAAAGAAAAGTGCATTGTCAAATGTAAATCAGTTGTACACTGAGAGACAATAAGACCTGTTGATTTTGTTATTTCATCGTACGATCGTAATTGTTATCATAAAATAATTATATATTCAATGACTTACTTTGATAGTGTATGATCATTAAATTCTTTTAAAAATACTGATTTCATTAAATATTAGTGTAATATTTTATTTCATTAAATATTAGTGTAATATTGTTATATGTTATCAGAGGATGTCATATTTCATTAGATAATAGTGTAATATTTTCTACAAGTAATTGAGCCACAATATTATTATTGAGATGTATGTTTGGTTTTAAACTGATTATATTACTGTTTTCTTTCATTTTCAAAACAGAAGTTTTGCATTAATGCATTTATTTAAAAACATAAAAATTAAAAGTCATACATAATTCTTCATCGGATTTACATTACAAGTAAAAAATATAACCTCACATTTATTGAGATATTTAATTAGCTATAATTAAATTTAAATTCTTGATCTCATAAAAATACACATGTATTTTAAAAAGTGTCTTTCATAAAAAGTTGTTCTAGGTAAAAAATAAAGAATTGTCGAAAAATAAAACTTATATTATTAATTTAAGAGTATTTTAATAATGACACCATTAAATATTGATTATATTGAAAAGACCACTAAAAATATAACTACTTTTTGTTTACATTCAAGACTTGGGAGAGAGTACTTTATCTACGATTATTTATATTATTTTAATGATAGAAATACCAATAAGATCCTAATTCATTATTTCTTCAACACACATGTCTACATCACATTATTAATATATAATCTTAAGATGGTGAAGTTGAAGCCCTGTTAAAAAAGCACAACACTTGAGCTCATGAACCTGAGATAAGTTGCCCAAAATTCTTCTAAAGGAGCCCAAAATATTTTTCTTCATCTCATTTATAGACCTTGCTGTTTTGTAACAGCTGATTCTTCAATTTGAAGGCCATTCAATGGTTTACACAAATCTCTTTCCCATTGGAACTTTTTCTGGAAGTACCAGTTGGAGATATTTACAGTAGTTTTTTCATCCATACCAACTGGATCATATGGTGAATCTTCTGCAAACTCATTTGGCATTGATTTCCAGTGTAGACTAGGTTCCCAGTCTGCTTCTTCAAGGACCTTCAATATCTCTTTTACCACTATCTTGTTCCCCTCATGTGACAAATGAATTCCATCTCTATCAAATGAATGAAAAACAAGTTTGAACCTTTTTCATTAGATATATGTTATTAAAGTTTTAAGTTGCAGTTACGAACTGTAGAATTTTTTGGTCAAATACCGCTGATGCAACTTAATTATGGCCGCGACATAGTTGCAGAAACATAAAACTTTAATAAAACAGTCACAATTTTAATTGTAGACCTTTATTTAAAACCTTGCATGTTATAGTAAGGATCTGGGTTCACCCTCTAACTGCACTACACTCAGCACATATGGACCTTCCAAAAATTAAAAGCCAAACTTGAAATTTGAACGTCCAATTCAGATTCAGATCAACATCGGACGATTCAGATGTGCTGACTGTTGTGCAGTCGACTACGATGAATCCAAATTCGTAATAGCGATTGTCATAATCAATACTTACGTGAAGCAAACATTTGACCAGTCATCCCTTTGTTGAAGTGCAGACCAGAGGTCAATGGCTTTGACATTCATCTCATGACACAACTCCAAACATGCTTCTGAATAAAGTCTACATGATTCATTTGTCCTCTTTATTGGCCCAAGTATGTTACTGCTTTAAGTTCAATAATCTATTTATCAAAGTTTTATTATTGAAATGTACATTGAAAAATATCAGGTAATATGAAAGTCATAACACAACTGTTTTATATATAACATAAAGGTTATAAATTATGAATAATTAATAGAGACACAAGTACCAGATACGATGCTGACACAAACACGTAGATACCAACAATAGTTTAATAAGATGAAAGTGATTAAATGTAACTGTATCAATGTCAGACACCAGACACACTTTCAATAAAAAATGTTTGTACAGTATAGGTCATAATCAATGCATCTAAGATAGTTTTTGTGTGAATATATTCTTTTTTGTTATGTTCTAACCTGTGTACTATAAATGCTACCTAAGTACAGGTATGCTTCATTGTTTAATCATATAGCAAAAATAGAACTATAGGCATCCTCATTCTAAATTAAAAGTGAACCAAAAGCCATTTCAATAATAACCTGAATGTTTCATGAATTTGTGCCTCATTGACTGGTGGAGAGCTGAGTAAAATTATGCGAGTCTTCTTTGACAGGCTCTGAAAAGCATTAGTATTAGTCAAACTTTGTTGTGATAAACATCACAACAAGTAAAGAAAACTCAAGTTTTATCCCTACAATCTTTGAATCTCTGAAGATATGGTTAAACAGCTTAATTAAGCATGAGTAATGTTATTGAAACACAATTTATGTATATCATATATAAGTACTTACTCTTAAGCATTTATCACATAAGTACTCATGTATAAGTTAGTTTTCTAGCAAACAATAAAATAGTGTCAAACTGTTTTATACAAGGTATAAGCTGTTTTCATAAATTTTCCCAAAGAGTTTATGAAAATAGATTGAAAACGATTTATAGACATGTCATAAACTCTCTCAAAGAGTCTCACATATACTTATGCGAGTAGATAAAATCAAATAAACCAATTTAAACCTTGAGTGAAAAAAGAGGAAAGTGATAGTGTGGAATTCAATTCAACCTTAAGATGGATTATAATCTTCTTCATATTTTCAATGTATTCTTCAAGTGGTACATGAGGACCAAGGCCAGATGGATGTGGATGCATAGAATCATTGCCACCAAAGTACACAATGACCAATGATGGTTGCTCAGCTGCATTCTGAGTTGAATTATGAGAAAACAAAAGACAATAGAGTGATTCCTTTAAGTATGAGAAATAATCAAAGTAATCACATTGTACAAAAATGAATCTAAATATTATGAGCTTTTATTTTGTATAATTAAAATGGTTTACACTACCCTTTACCTCTCCCTTTTATGGTAAAAGTGGGGAGGGAGAATGCATAAAAATATTGGATGTAATATACATATGTGTATTACACACAGATTTAGATATTGTACAATTGCTGCATGTCGTAGCAACATGTAGAACAATAAGATTTAGAGAAAGAAAATTTTATATTTTTATTAAATCCAATGATTCTACATATTTATACTACACTCATGACATTAGATCCTTTATAATTATAGTTTAGTGTTGCAAATGTAGAGATCATTAGATTTAAAAGGATACATTTCTCTTTCTAAATCTAATCGTTCCTACAATTGTAACACCATCATAATGAAGTTGTAGAGAATCTAATGTATTTTGATGGATAGGCAAAAGGGTTTGTAAATGATCCAATTGATCATATACATACATACACATACGCACACACATAATGTAATTGTGATAAGAATTTTAATATGATGCATTTAATTTCTTAGATTTTTAAAATGGATGATCTTAATATGTACATTATCAGCATGAGCTAGGCAATTTACCAGGCCTAATTAGTTACTACCACAAATATAATAACCATAAGTTAGCAATTATCAAGAAAATGTGAAATATTCATGCTAAATTAAAAGGTAAATTTTTAAATCAAACAAAAATTATCAATACCTTGGGAAATATTGTATCCAAAACCTTCAAAGCACGTCTTGAATTCCACCCACAATATCCTCTCAGAATTATATCTGCCTATATAAAATCAGTGTGTGACAAGTCAAGCTCATTTTTTAGCATCATAATATGCTTCACTCACAAAAAGGCATGTATAAATGTAAATTGACTATGTTATTTGGCTTAACATGTATGTGATTATGCGGTGATAAAAAATAATTTTAAATAAATTAATTTTGTAAAATTGATTTTACATAAAAGCAAGTAGAATATAAAATAATATATATTTTGATATATTTACGTAAAGATAATTTGAATAATAAATTTTAGTTTAAAAATAAACATTTAAATTTAAAAGTTATAAATCTTAATTTTAAATTAAAATCAATTTTTGAAATAAAACGAATTCTACTGGAGAGCCATCAAACATTTCAAAATCAATTTTTCACGTTTAAAATCAATTATCACTGCGAAACGTGGAACCAAAGATAGGGTTAATAGTTCAACAATTTTAGTAAGCAAATTCAAGGATTGACAGAGAAGGAAAGGAGTCTAGAACTGTAGTCTTTTTTTTTTCTTTTTCTTTTTTCTTCTTCTTCTTTTCTTCTGGTCAAGCATTTCATTTCTATGTTTATCTCTAACATTGTATCATATTGAAATCCCATCAATGAAATTTTCATTTATTTATTTTTGCCTAATTTATGATACAGTTTTATTATAGGACCACCACCTCCTTAAAAAGCTGTCAACATTGTGACATTTATTGATTGTTATTTGTATATTGTTGAAAGTATATAAGTAGAAAACATCTCTTATTTGTTTTTGCTATTGGGTCACTCAACTCACACTTTAAATGTCTACTCTTAAGCATGAGTGAGAGACATTTCTCACCTATCAGTGACATCTCTTATCTTATAAATTATTTTATAGAATTGAGTTAAATTAGATCAAAATTTTAAAAATATTTGTAGATTTTTTTTAATCCAAAAGGAACTATTCCATTGCATGCAATCCTGTTCTTGTTGAAGATTATATAAAAATAAAAAATCTCAGAACAAATATTGTAAGTCCATAATTCACAAGAACAATTTCTCTATTGAAAAATAAGTGCTTGACAATTGGAAAATCATGACACAAAATTGCAAGTCTCGATTTCATATATTATATCAACATGCAAAACCAAAAGGATACAAATTTCATTTACACTTTTTTAATCATGAATAATATAGTAAATATACAAAAAAATAAGCTAGAAAAAAAAAATTAATATAAAAAAATAACAAGATGGAGATATATAAGTACCTTGCGAGCATACAAATTTGTAAGAATAGCTCCCCAGCCTTCATCACTATAACTAAGTTGAACAATGGAAGAACCAAACAACACAATTTGAGGTCTCAATGGTCCTACCATTATCTCTCAATTCCACAATAAAATAACTCTCTAAGATTCTTAATTTATAAAATGAATTTTGTGTTTTCTTTGTCTTCTTTTGCATTCTTTTGTCACGGTCAGCTTTTATAACATTATTAATTTTTATAACTTTTGTTCTTTCTATTATCAATTATTAAATATTTAATGTTTTCTTTTGTTCTTTCTATTGTCAATGTCAACGTCATTTGCTGTTTGGCACCAAATCCAATTGTTGTAGAATTTGGATGAAAAGTGTATGGTGTAGATACATGTAATACTTCATTGGACTGAACATTAGGACATTTTTATTTATTTATTTTTCTTTCTTTCCTTTTTATTTTTGGTTTTAGTTCTTTTTTGTCTTTTTTTTTTTTATAAATATATAATGAAGTTCAATTAAGGTTAAATCTCTCAAAAGTATTTGAGTTTGATTTAGTTAAAAACATTTTTATTGAGATCTGAAAGGATAAAAGGGGAAGAAAAAAAAGTTAGGAGAGGTATAATTCTTTCTTTTATTTATTTATTTAATAATTATATTATAGATGCGTATTCACTAATTTTACCTATAATTAATCTTTGCCCGAAAATTAGAGTAATAGCTTTAGTATGATGTTCTCTCAACTACAATTTTTTAAACTATATTAGAAACTATATGGTGTTTTCTTTTTAAAAACATAATAACTTTTTGTCAAAAAATACATAGAACCTTCGAGCTTAATATGTCGAGATCC
>JBBPBR010000003.1:27475847-27492882 GCA_037974775.1 Cicer pinnatifidum | reverse complement strand
ATATATATATATTGATATTTTAAATTTTACAATTTATTATGTGACTTATTCTTCAATAAAACATGTATATTTATATGAATTTTCTATTTTTTTGGTAATTAACATGTCATTATTTGTTTTAATGTTTTTTTTATTATATACTTAATTTTTAGTTTTTTTTATTATTAATTTAAAGTAAAAAGTTGTATTGATAATTGTTTTTTTAAAAAAATATATAGATAATTGTTATTTTTTTTTTAATTTATTTACAAAATATATAAATAATTGTTATTGTTTTGTATAACATGTTACACGTTGTCTTCATTTATTTTTTCACCGGTTCACCTCACCACTTTTTCACTTTTTTTTCACCCGTTCACCTCACCACTTTTTTCACTTCCCTAAGAAAAAATTTAATTTTTTTTCTTCGACTAAACCCATTCAATTGATTTGATACCATTTCATGCCAGCCATTGCCCATTTCAACGTTTGAGAGTTTCTTTTCTCAGTTTCACTTGAATTTGCCATTTTAGGCTATTTCAACAGGTTTGCTTTTCCATCTTCATTTTAATTTCTCATTTGTAGTGCATCTATTCTTGAATTTTAGAGATAGTGAAGAAAATTGCTGAAAGAAATCACGACACATTTTGCTGATAGAGGAAATATGAGTCATTTCATTTAACTACATGTTATATTATTGAAAATTTAATTTTATAACAATTTTATAATTTGTTAATGTTGTTATTAAATAAAGTTTCTATTAATTCATGATAAATTTAAATTTTGACTGTAGTTTCTATTAATTTATGTGTTGATTGTTGTCTATTATTTAAATATTTGTTTTTCAAAATAAAAATTTAAACTTATATTAGTTGTATTCATATGTTTAGGAAGTAATATCAACAAGGGCCATATATTGTCATTATAAATTCGTGTCAGAGAGCTTATTATTATTATTATTATTTTTTTTTCATTTTCCTTTTAAGATGGAAAATCAATTTGGGTTGCTTCAACCAAAGGAATCAGAAACTAGCTCTTCTCCCACACAAACTCAAAATCAAAATACATCTAATGATCATGTGGGTAGCTCTGGGAAGTCTAATTCTCAACCTTTTGTTGTTAAAGATGGTGGTGCTATTGAATTCACTAATGATAGCAAGAAAAGAAAGATATCTCTGGTTTGGAATCATTTCATTAAAAAAACTATTAATGGAGAAGAAAAAGCTATATGCAATTATTGCAACAAGGCCTTGGCAGGTAAAAGATCTGATGGAACAAATCATTTGCGTAAACATTCTGAGTCTTGTAAAAGAAGGCCATATAAGGATATAAGACAAGCTATCTTGTTGAAAGAACAGAAGAAGGTAGATGGGTCATCTACTTAATTGAGTAATTATCATTTTGATCCGGAGAAGTCAAGAGAAGATCTTTCTAATATGATAATACTTCATGAGTATCCCCTTTTAATGGTAGATCATTTGAGCTTTAGAATATATTGTGAAGGTCTTCAACCTTTGTTCAAGATTCCTTGTAGACACACAATTAAAAATGATATTATAAAGATATTTCAACATGAAAAAGGGAAGATCATGGGGCTTTTAGAAAAGATTGGGAGTAGGATTGCTTTAACAACAGACATGTAGACAGCTAGCAACCAAAAGAAAAGGTATATGGTCATTACATGTCACTACATTGACGATGATTGGAATATGCAAAGTCGCATATTACGGTATGATACTTACATATTTGTAAACGTTATTAATTGCATATAGTTTTTTTCATTATGTTAACATTTTAAAAATTATTTTACATGGCAGGTTCGTGTATGTAGAATGCCCACATACAGCTGAAGCTCTTTCACAGGTTTTGGTAGAGTGCATGATAGATTGGAACATTGATAGAAAATTGTCAACCATCACTTTGGATAATTGTAGCACTAATGATGCTCTTGTTGGTATGTTGTTAAACAAACTTGATTGTTCTAATCTTATGCTTGATGGTCAATTATTTCATATGAGGTGTTGTGCCCATATTTTAAATTTAATTGCTCAAGATGGTTTGAGTGTTCTTGGGAATGGTATAGAGAAGGTTAGAGATAGTGTTTCATTTTGGACAGCCACGCCTAAAAGAGATCAAACTTTTAGGGAAGCAGCACGTCAATTAAAAGTTCCCATCACTAAGAAACTTATCCTTGATTGCAAAACTAGGTGGAATTCTACTTATCGTATGCTTGCTGTTGCACTAGAATATAAATATGTTTTTATTCGTTTGAAAACACGAGAGCGTTTGTATACATGTTTGCCTACAACAAATGAGTGGGAAATAGGAAAAGAAATTTGTAATAAGTTGCATGTCTTTAATCGTGTAACTGAGATATTTTCAGGTACACAATATCCCACAACAAATATATATTTTTTATTGATTTATGAAATAAAACTCTCTTTGAAACAATGGCAGACTTGTTCAATTGAGGTTATTAGAAATATGGCTTCTACAATGGTTGATAAATTTGAGAAATATTGGTCTGTTATTCATGGTATTATGGGGATTGCCATTGTTTTGGATCCAAGATTTAAATTCAAGTTGCAAGAGTACTTTTATCAGAAACTTTATGGAAGTTTTTCTTCAATTGAAATTAACAATATCAAGAAATTATGTTACTTATTATTTGAAAAATATCAAGCTAAAACCAATGGATTGGTGGAATGTTCAATAGATAAGTTCAATGAGAATGAGCCAAATTTAGAAAACGCTAATTGTGCCAATTTTCTTAGCGGTTATGATTCATATGTGAATGATACCAATGATGTGCAATCAAAATCTGAGTTAGATCTATACTTGGAGGAAAAGGTATTGCCTAGGAGTGCTACATTTGATATTCTTGGATGGTGGAAAACAAATGGAATCAAGTATCCAATTTTGCAAAAAATTGCCAAGGATATTTTGGCCATCCCGATTTCTACTGTTGCGTCAGAATCTGCTTTTAGTACTGGTGGTAGATTGTTGAGTCATCAACGGTCTAGACTTCATGAGGATACTTTGGAGGCACTTATGTGCTCCCAAAGTTGGATAAAACATAAAAAAAAAAGGTAATAATTATTTCAATATACTATTTATTCAATTAAATTTGTGTTTAGTTTAACTATTTATTTTCTTTTATGTTTTAGCAACTATTGGTATCGTTGGACCGCTGCAATATTTAGAATCAAAAAATAAACGTTTGCAAACTTTTCAAGAATCTGATTCTGATGAAGAGGTAAATAATTTTGATTTTATATTTAAGAGTTTTTTTTGTTACTAATAACGACTTTATAATTATAAATAACTAATATAATACACATATCAATTTTTTTACAGATCTCGGAGAATAATGCCCAAGAACTTGCAACTTCATAAAATATTATTTATGATGTTTTGATGTTTATTGTAGTAATGTGATCTGTTTTGATACTACACAAGGATGATTAATTTTGGAGAATACTACCCAAGGACTTGTAATTTGATATGTTTAGTGTAGTAATATTATTTTGGAGAATATGGTCAAAGGACTTGTAATTTGATATGTTTTGGATATTTTGAGTTAGAAAATATTTTGGTTTGTAATATTTTATGATTATGATTTGGACGTGAGATATTTGGAAATTTCTTAAATTTAATCGCAATGCGATTATTTATCGATCTCTTTTTGTTAAAGTGTGGGTAATGGGTATGGGTATGGGCACTTAAGTATCCAAAGGGTAAGGGTACATGTATTTAAGTCGATACCCATGAGGGTATGGGTACAGGTATGGGTATTTTTTTAAACTGCGGGTATGGGGACGGGTACTATAGTACCCTACCCAAATCCTACCTATTGCCACCCCTAGTTGAGGCATCTCACTCCTATGAGTGATTGTTGTTCCTACTATTTGGCACTGTTCATAAATTTTGTAAATGTCAAAAGCATCTTTAAACAAAGTGGGCCAAAAGAAACCCGAGTCTAAGACTTTTCTTGCTATCTGTTGAGGACCAAAATGTCCCCCAGCTTGAGGGACATGACAAAAATGAAGAAGGCATTGAGCCTCATAGTGGGAAAAACATCGCCTAATCACCTGGTCACTACAGAATTTCCGCAGATATGGGTCAACCCAACACATAGTATTTGACATGACTTTTAAGTTTGTGTATTTGTATTTTGGAAGCATCTGCAGGAAGGACTTCAACAACTAGATAATTAACTAACTCAACAAACCAAAGAGTTATCTCACGCAACTGTAGTAGTTGCTCATCAGGGAAATTATCTTGAATGGGGATGGGGTCCTCATTCATTTCTATTCTACTCAAATGTTTTGCAACCAAATTTTCAGCTCGATTCTTATATTTAATCTCTAAATCAAATTCTTGGAGTAACAACATCCACCAGATCAATCTCGATTTTGCTTCTGGTTTCTTCAGCAAGAACTTCAAAGTTGCATGTTCAGTAAAAACAATTACCTTCGAACCTAGAAAATATGATCTAAACTTATCAAGTGCAAAAACAATAGCTAAAAATTCCTTTTTAGTGGTAGAATAATTAGCATGTGCAGAATCTAAAGTCCTAGAAGCATAATAAATAACATATGCAACCTTACCAACCATTTTTGGAAGGACTGCTCCAACTGCATAGTTAGATGCATCACACATTATTTCAAAAGGGAGGGTCTAATTGGGTGGTTAAATTATGGGAGTAGAGGTCAGTGCTGCCTTTCAGAAATCAAATGCCTTCTTGCATTTGTGATCAAAGGTGAAACTGACATCTTTTTGCCGCAAATTTGACAGTGAAAGAGCTATCTTGTTGAATCCTTGATAAAGCGCCTGTAAAAACCTGTATGGCCAAGAAAAGAACGAATCTCGCAGATGCAAGATGGGTAAGGCAAATTATAAATTACATCAATCTTGGCAGGATCCACTTCCATCCCATTTTTAGAGATCACATGTCCCAAAACTATGCCTTGTTCAGCCATAAAATGACATTTTTCATAATTCAGCACAAGGTTAGTTTTAATACATCTATACAAAACTCTATCTAAATTGTTCAAGCATGCATCAAATGAGGAACCATACACAATAAAATCATCAATGAAAACTTCTATACAATTTTCTATCAAATTAGTGAAAATATTAATCATGTAGCGTTGGAAAGTGCCATGAGCATTGTATAGACTAAAGGGCACCTCCTATAGGCAAATGTGCGAAAAGGATAAGTGAACGTGGTCTTTTCTTGGTCCTCTGGTGTAATATGGATTTGAAAATAACTAGAAAAACCATCAAGAAAACAATAATGACCTACCAGCCAACCGTTCAAGCATTTGATCAATGAATGGTAAAGGAAAATGATCATTTCTAGTTGTTTGGTTTAGTCTCCTGTAATCGATGCATACCCTTCAACTATTCAGCACTCGTGTGGAGATAAGTTCATTATTTTCATTTTTAACCACTATGAATCTAGTTTTCATAGGGACTACCTGCACCTGACTCACCCATTGACTATCAGAGATGGAGTATATAATGCTTGCTTGCAAGAGCTTGGTGACTTCTTTTTTTACAACATCTAAAATTAATGGGTTAAGTAATCTTTGGGGTTGTGTGACTGATTTTACCCCATCCTCTAGTAGTATCCTATGCATACACATGAATGGGCTAATACCAAGAATATCATCCAATGTCCATTTGATTGTCTTCCCGTGTTTTCTCAAAATCTGCAACAACTTCTTTTCGTGTTTATCTTCAAGTTTGGCTGAAATAAGCACAAGTAACTCGCCACTTCCTTTTAAATATGCATATTTCAAAATTTCAGGAAATGGTTTAAGCTCTATAGTCGATGGCCGTTCAATGGAAGGTACAACACCAGTGGCCGAAGCTAAGTCTGTAAAATAAATATGTTAGTAGAAATATCAATATCAGCACAATGATCAACCTACAAGGCAGCTTCGATCTTAGTACACATAGAGCACAATTGAGTATCTGTACAAAATTCACAAGTATAAGTATCATCAAAACCAGACAATGAAGGAAAATCAGTAGCAAACATATCAGGGTAAGTGTCATCAACTAAATCAACAAGCATATCAATTTGAAAAATAGAACACTCTTCCATGGGGTGTTTCATAGTATCAAAGATGTTAATTTTTACAATGCTATCACCAAATTCCATGGATAGAGTTCCAACATGTACATCAATTTTTGTTCTAGCAGTTTTCAATAATGGTCTGCCTAAGATGATACGCGCCCTGTTGGACTTATTCTTTCCCTCTCCCTCTCCATGTCCAGAATGTAAAAATCTATAGGAAATATCAATTCATTAACTCGAACAAGTACATCCTCCACAAGTCCAGCAGGACGAGCATTGCTCTTGTTT
Organism: Cicer pinnatifidum; assembly: GCA_037974775.1. Classification (NCBI taxonomy): domain Eukaryota; kingdom Viridiplantae; phylum Streptophyta; class Magnoliopsida; order Fabales; family Fabaceae; genus Cicer; species Cicer pinnatifidum. Next base: position 27,486,527 of record JBBPBR010000003.1, on the reverse strand, counting down.
TCCAATTGAATGGTAACATTTGTACTCTGTAAAGGTCCAAGAGCAAGAGATTTAAAAGTAGATGTAGGTATAACATTAATGGAAGCTCATAAATCTAACGTAGCATTTTTAAATTGACTATTGTATATGGTACATGGAATTGAAAAAGTTTATGAATCTTTGCATTTCTAAGACATGGGCTGAATGATGGCTGAAACATTTATTCCCATGTTTACTCTTTCATTACCTTTTATCCTTGTCTTGTGTGTGCATAAATCTTTTAGAAATTTTGCATATCTTGGAATCTATTTAATTATTTCAAGGAGGTGAATGTTCACTTCCACTGTCTTAAATGTATCCAGGATCTCCTTGTCCCTATCTGCCTCATCCGTTTTCTTAGTCTTCACTGCCATTTGAGGAAAAGGAAGTGGTAAATTTTGCTCAACATCAATAGTTTCAGGTATCAAAGTGTCCTCAACAACCTTGTTATTTTTCATTGTAGTTTTAGGTACCTTTGGTGTTTCAACAAATTTCCAAGACCTCAATGTAATTGCACTGATATCGGGAGCATTTGGATTTACTATTGACTGTGCAGGCAATTGGTTTGATCCCTAAGTTTGCAGTTAATTAATTGAAGTGGCTAGCTGATCAATCTTTGTTTCCAAATTATGAATGGTGGAATATGTTCTCTGTTGAAATTGGAGATTCTTGACAGATATATGCTTAACGAGTTCCTTTAATGAAGGCGCATTGTTTTGCTGTTGAAGAAAATTTTGATGTTGCTGCTGTCTAGGTTGCTGTTGTGCAGATGAATTCCCTCATCTCAGGTTGGGATGGTTTCTCCAACCACGATTGTACTTGTTATATGACAGATCATAGTTGACTTGAGGATTGTATATATTTGCAACATAAGCTTCGTGAGCATCAACAATTGGATCTTCTTGCAATGTAGGACATGAATCTGTAGAATGATCTAGATAAGTGCCAATACCACAAACCACTGCTTGAGTTTTACCTATTACCAAGTTTTTTACTAAAGATGTGAGCTCATAAAGTTTGCCTTCAAAATTCTTGTGGGAAGAAGCTTGAATTTCATTCACACCCCTTGTCAACATTGTTGAATAGCTTATAGTTGTAAATTGCTGAGAAGTAATGGACATGTTCTCAATCAAAGCCTTTTCCGCTTCTGGGGTCTTATCGACAAGTGTTCCCCCACTAGCAGCATCCAAGATGTTTCTATCCATAGATAGCAAGTCTTCATAAAAATATTGTTAAGAAATCTGGTGATGAGGACAACTAGACACTAATTTGTTGAATCTCTCTCAATACTCATGTAATGATTCCCTGTTAATCTTCCTAATGCCACATATTTCTTTTATGATTAAAGCAACTCTTGAGGCATGGAAGAATTTTCCTAGAAACAATTTCTTGAGATCATTCCAACTTGTAACAAAACCTGGTTGAAGGTAGTATAACCAGTCCTTGGCAGCATCTTGGAGTGAAAATGGGAAGGCTCTCTCAGCTTAATATGGTCTTATGTGACTCCTTGAGGCGTCATGGTAGAACATATAACATGGAATTCCTTCAAGTGTTTGTGGGGATCCTAACCTACAAGACCATTAAACTTTGGAAGTAAGTGTATTAAACTAGATTTAAGTTCAAATGGTACAGTAACTTCAAGATATGTGATGCACAATGCATTATAAGTGACATTAGGTGCAACAAGTTGTCTTAAGGTTCTATTATTTGCATCAACAATATTTTGCAGCACGTTGTCACTTTCACTATCTGACTCTAAATCGTTAGCACTGGTAGCTCTATTAAGTCTACGACGTAAATGAAATTTCATATCTATTTCAAGTTCAAGGGAATGCAGTTTTATAGAACTAGCCCTAGTCATGCATCATCGTAACAATGCAATGCAAAATCACAATTTTGAAAATTCCAACAATGTTCCTATCGCTAAATTTGAAGTGAAAAATCCAAAACACTATCAAATAAAATCCAAAAAAAATATAAAAATACCACAAAATTTTTTTTAAAAATCAAATAAAGGCAACGCAAATTTATTTTGAAATTTTTAGAGAGTATGAAAAGTTCAAACAATTTAAAAAAGGGTCTAAATGAAGGAATTTGGGATTTTGAGTGTCGACTTCCATAAGTAGTTTCTTCTAAGAGAATCATGTTCCTTGATTTTTTGCTAATTTTTTGACAAAATTTCGGTCTAAACCAGGTTTTGTTTTACTAGCAACGTGCCTACGAGCTAGCAATAAGCCTATCCAACCTGTCGAGCAACAAAATACGAAGAAACAATTGTTAGGATGGTTATTAATGCTATAAAATTGGTTAGTATTGTTATCAGAGAGTCCCCGACAACGACGCCAATTTGATCCGATATCGCACACAAGTCAAATACAATTGATAAAATGTAAATAGAGATAATAACTCTAGTCGTTTCGCAAGAACTTATGATATAATAATATTAACCAAATTTAAAGTTGAAATTAGAAAGGTTTTTTATTTATTTGTATTTTTATTTTAACAGATGAGTAAATCGATTAATTCGTTGATTCGAGTTTCAAACCGATCACATATTCTATCAATGAGTTTAATTTCTAAATTATGATTCTACTCTTATTTGACTATAGAATTGATCAAACAAATGTAATCAATTCTATGTGAATTTGGTTTGTTTAACTGGATGAAGAATCACAATCATAAAAATATTACAATTAACGATCAAACGTCACAAAAATTATAATTCAATTAAATTAGAAACCAAAACCAAATTCTTTCAAATAAATTTAATCGATCCTATTAAAATTCAATTTAAGCAATCAGAATATCAATATAATCAAATAAACATAAATAGAATCATGAATCAAAATTGACAGTGTAACCTGAATCTCAAGGAGTTGACGAAACTCTGAATTCGTGAATTAATCTTATAAAATTAGTCTTCCACGAAATTAAAATAAAAAGTTTTTATTTATTTTATCAATATGAATCGGGAAATTTTTATATCCTAGAAAGGAAAGAAAACTCCCAATAAATAGTACTCGATTTTGGGCTTTAAAAACAAGTGACCCGCTATTTAAAATTATTACAAAAGTCTATATTACAAAATCTGCAATTTAGGCCCACTAAAGTTCTGCATTGGGCTTTTATTCCAACACAAATGTTGTAGATTTGATATTTAGCTTTCCAACTCCTGCTCGTATGCGCCAATCCGATATCCAGATCTTAAGTTATGGCCTACAGAGCGAGCAAGAGTCAAATTGCAAATAATAAAATTATAATTCAATTTCTACTTAAAGTTTAAAAGTAAGCTAAAAAGGTTTTCATAGGCTATAAAGAGCTTTTAAAATACCAAACTAAAAAGCTAGAAACATGTGCCCAAATTCTATTATCACTAACTAAACAATTGGTTAGTTAGTTAGTTAGTGATTACATACAATCAACCTTAACTTGAATTACAAAATCTGAATACGGAGAACGTTCTCCGTTTTCTAACACTCAAACCAAGAACATTCTTGGTTTCTAACATTTTTCTTTAATTCAAGTTTCTAAATGATTTTACTCTTAGTAATCTTATTAACTCTTCAAATCTACTTGTCCTCAAGGACTTGGTCATTATATCAGCCAGCTGAACTTCAGTTTGACTATAAATGAGCTTCAACTTGCTTATTCCAACTTGATCTCTTAGGAAATGAAACATTGTCTCAATGTGTTTGCTTCTTCCATGAGACACAGGATTCTTTGCTAGATTTATTGTTGAAATGTATTCAATCATCAATGGAATTGGCCTACATACTTCCAACTTTAATTCTACTGTCAATGATTCCAACCATAATGCTTAGTAAACTGCATAGCTGCCATCAATATATTCAGCCTCGCATGAAGAAAGTGTTATCACTGGATGCTTCTTTGAGCTCTATTCTATTGATTTTTTCATGAAATTGAACACATAGCCTGAAATGCTCATTCTATAATTCTTATCTCTACACCAATCTGAATCTGAGTACCAAACTAGGTCTCCATTTTTTTGCTTTTAATCTGTTGCAAACAAAATTCCATGCTCCATTGTGACTTGAACATATCTCATGATTCTCTTAACTACCAACCAATGATAATGATTGGGTCTCTCCATAAATCTTTTTACCATCTCCACACTATAGCAGATATCATGTCTTGTATTACACATGTATCTCAGGGAACCCACAACTTGCTTGAATAGTGTTGAATCAACCAACTCTTCATTAATTTATGTTTCCATTTTTTCATCCACTTTAATGGGTGTGACAACAGGGTTGCAACCAACCATATTAAATCTTTTCAAGATCTCTCCAACATATTAGTTTTGGTGCATCAACAATCCTTCTTCAATCTCAGTAAAGTCCATGCCCAGAAAATAACTTAGTTTGCCTAAGTCTATCATTTCAAACTCATCATTCATGATCTCCTTGAATTCTGCAATTGCCTTCTTGCTGCCAGTCATCAATAGGTCATTAACATATAGGCACAACAGGATCATTGCATGCTCTCCATTCAGTGTGGAATGCTTCACATACACTCCATACTATAATGTGCATTTGATGAATCCAATGCCAATTAGAAATGAATCAAGTCTTTCGTTTCATGCTTTTGGTGCTTGCTTCAAACAATAAAGAGTTTTCCTCAATCTGAGCACTTTATCCTTATTTCCCTCAATCATAAATCCTAGTGGTTGAGAGACATACACCTCTTCTTCTAGCCATCCATTCAAAAATGCATATGTCACATCAAGCTGGCACATCAGCCAACCCCTAGCACAGGCCAGTGCTATCGCAAGTTTAATTGTCTCATTTCTAGCATTCGAGCAAACACTTTAGAGTAGTTTATACCTGTTATTTGCAGGAATCCCTTTGCAACCAATCTAGCTTTGCACTTAGCAATTATGCCATTTGGATCCAGCTTCAATTTGTAGACCCACTTTACTCAAATGTGCTTTTGTTTTGGACGCAAATTTGTCAAGTACCATGTTTGATTCTTCTCAATTTCATTAATCTCTTCAATAATTGCTTTCTTCCAGGGCCATTTCCTCAAGGCTTCTTCAATATTCACTAGTTTTGTATTTGCAAATAAGGAAAAATGCACTAAATCTCCACTGTTGTCAACTTCATTGTCATTGTACACTTCAAATTCTTGTAAATATGTTGGTGGGTTTCTTGTTCTCTGGGATCTGCTTGATTCAATTCTTTCTTCCTCTCTGTTTTCAGTGGTATGTTGCTCATTATGTACTTGTATAGGAATTTGTGAAATTTAGCTTATGATGTCGGTTGCTTCCTCTTAAGGAATTTGTTTAACTTTAAATGGTAGGAAATTTTCCTTGACATTATTCTCTTATCATTCCTTTTGGTGCTCCCAAAAAAGGTCTTTAACCATGGTGGTTTGAGAGTGAGTAAGCTTTTTACTCCAAATTTCAAAAGCCATTTGAATTTGGTAACTAGTTGTCTAACCAAACTTCTATTTTTGCTGCATCCCCAATATGCCAACAACACCTATTCTTAAACACCCATGCAGTTGTCCGAATGCTATTCCAAGTGAAACGGGCTTGATTCATCTATTTAGCACACAAAAAGGAACGTTTAGGCTAAAAAAATTATTTAAGAACATTAGATACTTAAGAGTTAGGGTACATAGTAAGCCTCAACTCCTATTTAGCCAAGAGAGCCTCGTTGAAAAAAACGTATCCTATAGAATCCCATGCCTCATTTTGTTTTATGCTTACAGAGGGTATCCCGAATTGTCCAATGAATTTTTCTTTCTTGGATTTTGCTTCCCTGCCAATTATTTTTTATCATGCTATTAATTTATTTACATAGGGTTTTTGGGAGGATGAAACAACTAATCCTGTACGTTGCAATAACTTGTGTCACAACCTTAATAAGAATACTACAACCAATAAATGATGTGTTCTTTCTTTTTCATCCTTTAGTTTCCTCCACACTATTTCTTTAATATATCCAAAAGCTTGACACTTTGAATTCCTATGGTTGTGGGTGGCCCCAAGTATTTAGAAAATGCATCAACATTAGTCATAGGTAGCCACCGAATAACGTGTTCTTTGGTTTCCATCTCACCCATGAAATATAAGTCATCTCATATTTTAATGTTTAATAAGTTTTCCTGAGGCCAACTGATAGGCATCTAAAATATGTCTATGGTGTTTGGCTTCCTTTTCATTCACCCTGCAAAAAAAAAAAGAGAGTTATCAACAAATAAGAGACAAGTTATTTCAAGGGCCCTTCCAGCAGTTTTCACCCAATGGATGAGGTTTCTAGCTTAGGCTTTATTAATTAAACTTGAGAGGACTTCTGCATAGATAATGAAAGACATGGGGGTAATGGATCCCCTTGTTGAATACTCCATTGGGGTTAAAATAGGAGGTAGGGGAATTGTTAATAAGAATAGAGAAAGACACTATTGTGACACATCTCATGATAGTGTTAATGAGATTAGTAGGAAATGTTGAGACAAAATCCCAAATTAATGTTTTGATGATAATCAAACAAAGTTAATTAAACTTCTACTTATGACTCTAAAAGTACTTTTCTTTTTAACATGTGTTTTTTTGTGTATTAATTAAAGATATGTATTAAACATATCAACACAAGATCATTTTGGAAGAAGCAAGATCATTATGATAATCGAATAACATTATGGTTTAATAAAAACATAAGTTTATAAAAACGAAGATAATTCTTCTTCACAATCTTCAGTTTTATCAAACCAAGAACGTTTTAGTTCATGAAAGGGAAATACACAAGATCGTTTATGGTTTGCTAATGAATCATTCTTCATTACAAAGGTACCAGACGTATATACACAAGATTGTATCAGAAAGATCAATTCCAAAAAGTTTAACAAAGGCAAAAGTTAAGCATCAAGATCAATCAAGCAAGATCAATCCCCAGATTGATAAAACAACAAGTACAACCATGACATACTTGATAAGACACTGCAACTGCATCTCTGAGAAGTCTGCGCATGAAACAGAAAAATGCATGACATCTAACAGCTATCCATTAAAGCAAGAACATTCCTACTTTTTAAACAACACTTATCCATTAAAGCTACAAAAAGAGGACTAGATTTCCAATGACTAGATAAGTTGTCATCAGCGTTTATGAAGCCTATAAAAGGAATCTCAAGGTCAAGGATATTGCAAGAGTTTCAAGTGCAAGCAATCAATCACTTAAACAATCATACTTGAAAAATCCTAAAGCTTTTCAATCAAAGTAAAAGCTCTAGTTCTGCTAGATTTAAGGATCTATTTGTTGAGTCTTTTGTTGAGAATCTAAACTCAAACAAGGGTTGAGCATATTTTGATCTATCAACCTCTTTAAATAATTTCATTTGAAACTCAAGACTATTATGTTGAAGATAGTTTGAGGGAGTTGTAAAAAATTCTTTTGTGGTTAAAAGGTGATTTGTAAAAACCGTTTTTGCGATTGAAAGGTAATTGTTGGAAATCGTTTCAAGGTAGAAAGGTGAAATATTTTAACTGATCAAGATTAATTTGGAAAGTTAGTCTGAAAATCAAGAACGATCTTGTTTGAACACTTTAGTGAAAAAGCTCACAAATTGTGATGACTGAACGTAGTCTACTAGCGGTGAACCAATGTATATTATTGTGTGATTATATTTCCCTTATCTCTATTTATTTATGACTAACTAACTATTAATCATGTAGGGAAATTTTCTTTTGATTTCACTAAACAAGAACGTTATGCTTTTGTTGTGTTTAAAAATCAAGATTGATATTGAGTTAACTAAATTAAATTAAGCAAAAATTATTTTAAAAAGGCGCAATTACAATTCAAATTCCCTTCCTTGTAGTTGACATTGTTATTTCAATTAGCATTAGAGAGAGCCTCTGAGAATTAACATTCAAAAAGTGTTATAAGAAATATTCAGGAAACAATGTCAAATGTCAAGTACATCGTTGAAGGAGGATCATCAAACATACCACCTTACTTTGATTGTACATCCTACTATTTCTAGAAGACTAAGATGCAATTGGTCCTAAAATCACAAGACCCGAGAATGTGTCGCATCATTATAGATGTATACTTCATACCAAGAATTAACCAAAATGACTCAACATCTGCTGAAAAGAAAGAGGCATAGTGGACAATAGAAGACAAAGTTAAGTTACATCTAAACTCTAAAGCTTAATTATTTTTATCATGTGCCTTAACTAGGGAATAAAGTGAAAGAGTAGATGAATGTAACATGACAAAAAAAGTTATGGGACACACTACAAACTTATCATTAAGGTACAAGCCATGTCAAAGAAACAAGAATTGATATCGGTGTATGAAATTTTGAACTTTTTAAAATGAATGAAGGATAAACTATTGTAAATGATATGCGTTCTCTGGGCAAATCATACTCAGTACAAGACATAGTAAGAAAACTCATGAGATGTCTTCCAATCATATGGAGACCAATTGTGACAGTTGTAGGTCAAGCTAAGACTCTTAAGATACTTGGATTACAATAACTCATTGAAACCTTATGAGCACATGAAATGCTACTACAAGAAAACCAACAAGGAAAGGCAAAATAATAGCCTTAAAAGCTTATCAAAATCCTCAAGAAAGTATACCCATATAACCAAGTGAAAGAGAAGACTTAGAATAAATTGAATGAGAAGAGATCAGATCAAGAAAATCTTTCCAAATAAAAAAGAAAATTTCTGAACGTAAGTATGTATAAGTTAGATTACATGTTTTGGGTGCAACAAACTAGGACATTACAAAACTGAATGTCCCTAAAATAAAAGGGAACCAAAAAGATTCCCCTTCAAGAAAAAATCTATGATGGTTACCTGGGATGATTATGATGAATCAGAAATAGAGGAGATTGAAGAGGCCAACATATGTTTAATGGCAAACTCAGAAGACAATGAAGTAATAAATTATAAACTATGTCCTTTATGCGAAAAAATGGAAAAATATTTTGATATCTTGTTAAACGATTCAAATTTTCTTTTTAAAAAATGTAGCTCTTTAAAAGAACAAGTTTTCAAAGAAAAAAGAGAAAGCTCAAGCTATGATTAATGAACTAAGAAAATCATCAAAGCATGAAGGAATCTCATTTTGAAAAAAATGAAGAAAGTGAAAATCAAGAACGTTCTACGATTCAAAAGGAGAACGTTCTTCTTAAAACAAAAATTGAAATCCTAAAAAATGACCTGTCAAATTTTATCAAATCTACTGAAACCTTCCAAAAAATTACGGGATCCCAAGTAGGAATATTTAATAAAGTTGAACTTAGTTTTCAGAAATCCCAAAAACAAAAACTTTACGAAAACTTTTTTGTTTCTAAAAGAAAGGAAGACAAGTACAAAACAAAATGTTCATACTGCAGTAAAATTAGACATATTGAGTATGCATGTTATTTCAAAAAATTGGATGAAAAATTCAAAACAAAAAGGTCATTCAAAAAGGAAAAACGTTTTGGAATCATATTAGAACCTTCTCAAATAACTTTAAAAAGGGAAAAATGTTTTGGAATCATATCAGAACTAGCAAAAAGGAAGAACATTTTAGAATTAGATCAGAACCTTCTCCAAGAATTTTCAAAAAGGAAGAACGTTATGGAATCAGATCAGATCCTTCTCCAAGAATAGTAAGAAAATGCTCTTTTTGTTAAAAATAGGACATAATGAATCAAACTATTATTTAAAAAAGAAATCCAATATTTAGGGAAAAACTAACTCTCAAGGACCTAAGACCAAATGGGTACCTAAAAGTCTTTTAACATCAAATACAAGTTGGTTCTCAAAATGTCAAGAAAAGGCCATGGTACTTGGACAGTGGCTGCTTGAGACATATGACATAAGATAAACAATGCTTTATGTCCTTTGTCAAAAATGATGGAGGGTCGGTAACTTTTGAGAACAATGATCAAGCCAAAATAAAAGGTAAAGGTACTATAGGTAAGGAAAACTTTACTAAAATTATTGATGTTCAATATGTTGAAGACCTAAAACATAATCTTCGAAGCATTAGTCAACTATGTGACAATGATTTTGAGGTTATATTTAAACCAAACATATGTGAAGTCTAGAAGTTAACTTCTGGTGAGATTTTGTTCTCTAGAACTAGGAAGAAATATCTCTATATCTTATATCTTTAAGAATTACCTATTGACAAGTGGATATAAACTGACTGGGCATATTAGTATGAAAACCGTCTCAAACTTATCCAAATAGATTTTGTTAGTGCTTATGTGCATTGGTTGTGAGCGGTTCTATTAATATCAATTGCTTTATTTTAAAATTGATAGATATTTGATTGTGGAGAAATATTTGGATACTTTGTAACCTTGTCTTTTTGTACTTTCCTTATTTTAGATAAGTCAATATTATTGCATTTGTCTTTTAAAAAATAACAGTTTTATGTCATAAATTGTTATAACACAAGGATTATAAAAGCTAATTTTTTTTCTTTTAAAATATAATATTATAGTATCGAATATTATAATAGAAGCAATATAAAATATTTTTTTGAAATTCAATTTAATATCGAAATATAATAACGCATATGAGAAAAAAAATGTTATGAAAGAGTAAAATAAATGCAACCAAACATTTTTTTTTTATAAAGGTTGTGTTCATCTTATTAGATTCCATTTTGTTGAATAGTTTTT
>JBBPBR010000003.1:27457615-27471488 GCA_037974775.1 Cicer pinnatifidum | reverse complement strand
GATGAATTTTGCATTATATTTAATTTTATAAATTTTGTTTAAAATTTTTGATGAATTTTTATTAAAAAAATGATAGTATTGTTAACATTTTAAAATATAAAACATAAAAAGATCAAATTATTTACTTAAAAATTAAATAAAAGACCAAATCAAAAAACAAAAAACTTGTAAATTGAACTGTGATCTGAAATTAAATTAATAGACTACATAGACAATTATACTTATAAATTAATTATTAGTTATCAAATCTGTTAACAATGAAAAGAGGAAGAAGATAGACCACCAAGAGACAACCACTCTAGGGTTTCATAACATAGAATGAATCAAACTTGAGTTAATAGGGTTACAGTGAGTATATATACAAAATAATAGAAATGTCTAAAATACCCTTATTACTAATATATAATAATATTATCTAACATCTCCCCTCAAACTCACGATGCATTAACATGGAACATCGAGAGTTTGTCAACTAAAAAACGAAAACGTTTGATGGAATGCATCTTTGTGAACAAATCAGCAATCTGTAAAGAAGAAGAGACAAACGGTAGAGTAATGGTTCCATGCTGAAGATGATGACGAGTAAGATGACAATCAATCTCAATGTGTTTGGTGCGTTCATGAAATACCGAGTTGTGAGCAATTTGAATAGCACTCTTGTTATCGCAGTGCATCGGAGTTGGCTCAGAAAGAGAGATACCCATATCAGACAAAAGCCAACGCAACCAAATTATTTCAGCGGTAGTAGATGCCATAGCACGATACTCAGCTTCTGTAGAGGAACGAGAGACAATGTCTTGTTTCTTACTCTTCCAAGAAATAAGAGAGTCTCCAAGAAAGATACAAAATCCTGTGGTAGATTTACGATCTGTGGTGTCACCAGCCCAATCAGCATCAGAATAAGCTCGTAACTCTAATGAGGATGACGATGGAAAAAGAAGGCTTTGAAATTGAGTTCCTCGAAGATAACGAAGAATCCGAAGAACTGTTGCCCAATGTACTGTAGTGGGAGAGACAACAAACTGACTAACAACATGAACAGCATAAGCAATGTCAGGTCTGGTAATCGTGAGATACACTAAGCTGCCAACCAAAGTACGATACAAAGTGGAATCTGGTAAAGGAACACCATCCGATGGAGCATATTTCACATTCAACTCAAGAGGAGTATCTGCTGCTCTAGTATCAGAAAGACGAGCTTGGTCAAGAATGTTGGCAATATACTTGGATTGAGAAAGAAGGTAGCCTCTAGGAGAGTAGGCAACTTCAATCCCCAAGAAATAGCGAAGAGTTCCCAAGTCCTTCATCTCAAACTGTTTGGCTAACTGCAATTTCAACTCATTGATTCCACTAACATCATCACCTGTAATAATCATATCATCAACATATAGAGAAAGTATAATGCGACCATAAGTGGTGGACTTTATAAACAATGCAGAATCATGTTCACTAGAGTGAAAACCAAGAGAAGTGATCACATTAGAGAATTTCTCAAACCAAGCTCGAGGAGCCTGTTTAAGACCATATAGAGCCTTTTTTAACTTACATACTTCCCCTTGATTATGAGAAACTCCTTGTGGAGGGACCATATAGACTTCTTCATTAAGCTCACCATTTAAAAAGGCATTTTTGACATCCATTTGGGAAATATGCCATTGACGAATAGATGCAACTGCAATAAGAGTACGAATAGTGGTCATCTTGGCTACAGGAGCAAAAGTTTCTTCATAATCCATACCATATTGTTGAGAGAAACCCTTAGCAACAAAACGTGCTTTGTAGCGCTCAACTGACCCATCAGACTTAGTTTTGATCTTGTATACCCAACGAGACCCAATAGCACGTTTTCCAGGAGGAAGAGGTACTAATTCCCAAAGTGTTAGTTTTATGCAATGCAGATAGTTCTTCTGCCATAGCCTGCTGCCAAAGAGGATCAAGAACAGCCTCTTTATAGGAAGAGGGCTCAGACAAACTGTGAATAGAGGTTAAGAAAGAAGCAAACGAAGTTGAATAAGTGGAATAGACAAAATCAGGTAACTGAGTAGACTTACGTTGACGAGAAGGGTAACGAGGAGGATCAACAATCGCAGGAGGTGGTTGGGCAGCCGGGGGGACAAGAGGGATGTCATCATGTGGAGTAGAAGTATTTGTCCTGCAATTCTCAATATTACAATCGCTAGAAGCGTTATCATTAGAACCAAATGGATCAATATGGGTTAGTACAGAACTCTTAATAATTTGAGAATCAGAGGAAACAGAGTAAAAAGGGATATGCTCAAGAAAAACAACATTACGAGATACATAAAGTTTTCTTGCATTAGGATCATAACAACGATAACCCTTTTGACCATCCCCATAACCAAGAAAAACACACATGGCTGAACGAGAAGACAACTTACCGCGCTCTACTTGAGGGCGAAGAACAAAACAAGTAGAACCAAAAACTTTCAAAGAATAATAATCAGGGGTAGAAGCATACAATTTTTTAAAAGGAGACAAACCTGATATGATAGAGGATGGAATTCTATTAATAGCATGAACAGCAGTAAGAACTGCTTCTCCCCAAAACTCACTAGGAACTGAAGCGGACAACAAAAGAGAACGAGCAGTCTCTATAATATGACGGTGTTTTCTTTCAGCAACTCCATTTTGTTGAGGAGTATCAGTACAAGATGTTTGGTGGAGAGTGCCATCATAAGCAAGTAATTCAGAAAATTTATTAGAGGTATATTCACCACCTAAATCACAACGAAAGCACTTTATAACAGAGTTATGTTGAGTTTTGACCATTGCACGAAACATATGATAAATGTCAAAAAATTCAGACCGATTTTTCATAAGATAAACCCAACAATAACGAGTGTAATCATCAATAAACGAAACATAATATCTAGATCCACCTTTGGTGAGAACCGGTGATGGACCCCAAACATCAGAGTGGACTAAATCAAAAGGCGCATATGAAACAGAAACACTTTTATTAAACGGTAAAGCTGAAAATTTTGCAAGTTTACAACCACAACAATCTGAGATATCACTGGTTTGTAACTTTCCTAAGGCTCCAGTAGAAGCCAAATATTTTAATCTAGAAGCAGAAACATGTCCAAGGCGAGAATGCCATAAATAAAAACTAGAAGATAAAGAATTCAAGCGAAAACTAGATAATAAGTCAGCAGTAGTTGTTGAGGCTGCAGTATCTGGGAGTCGCAGGTCATCCAAAACATAAAGTCCCCCCTGTCTATGGCCTGTCCCAATCAGCCTCCCGGAATGTGGATCCTGCACACAACAAGAAGTGGAAGAAAATATAACCGAATAACTGAAATCACATATTTGACTAACAGAAGCAAGACTCAAAGTAAGATTAGGAATATAATAAGCATCAGAAAGAGAAAGGTTAGGTGTGGAGACAGAACCAATGCCTGCTAGTGGCATAGGAGTGCCATCAGCAGTCACAACTGACACAGACGTGGCAGGTTTCATATACACAAAAGATTTATCATCGTATGTCATATGATGAGATGCTCCAGAATCAAGAATCCACATGGAAGGAGATATACCTGACATACCAGAGGAGTTCAAACCTTTAGAAGAGGTGGCAGACATTGCATGTGATTGAGTGGCAAGAAGTTTTTGAAGTTGTTCTGCAATATCAGATATTTGGGAAGCAGTCTCAGATGAGTATACAGAACCAGAACTAGAGCCAATGGTAGAAGGAGTAGAAGCAACAACATTGGACGATGGCCCCCTATAATTCTTCTTATGTGCTCTCCCTAATTTCGGACAATGTGCTTTCCAATGACCTTTTTCTTTGCAAAATGCACATTCATCATTACCAAGCCCAACCCTCCCTTGAGATTTTCCTTTTTGAACAGGAGCAACAAAAACAGATGGAGGAGTTGAGGGAATTCCCTTATCTGACACACCAGAATGAGTCTGAAGTCTGATTTCTTCTGCCAACAATTCACTAACTACTGATTCAACATTAGGAAGGGGAGAACGATGCAAAATACCCCCACGAAGGCCCTCAAAATCATCACGAAGAGCCATTAGAAACCAAACTAGACGTTGCTCATCTCTTTGATCAATGTATGCTTTGACAACTTTCAACTCAGGTGATTCCATAAGAGCCAATTGATCCCACAAATTAGTCATTGCCGAATAGAATTCCTGAATGGTCATATTGTTCTGCTTAAGGGCTCTAATATCACTTTCCAACTGATAACGTTTTGCAAAGTTAGACTGAACATACAAACGTTTCAAGTGATCCCAAATCTCTTTAGCAGTATCATATTTTGCTAGTTGCACTCCTATAGACAACTCAACAGAATTATTAATCCAAGTAATAATTTTTGAATTACTAACGTTCCATGTTTTCAGATCTTTTGCATATTGAGTTTCATTCTTTTTATCGGTAGGCTTAACAGAAGTTCCATCCACAAAACTCCACATATCTTTTCCAATCAAAAAATTTTTCATCACATAACTCCAATAAGAGTAATTTTGTCCATTGAGGTGAACACTAACAGCTTGAAGAGAATCATCCTTAGCACCAGCCATAACAAATAATGATAAGAAAATACGACAAACACAATCACTGAGACAAAATAAATTAGGGATAACCTGCTGCTGTGCGAGCACGATTTCTCCCCCTCCAGACGTCGTTTCGCCGATCCGACCGTTGAAGACGAAGAACTAAATGTTGCGAACCTACTGTCCAAAAATCAGCCCGATCCAATGGTTACCGAATGCGCAATCGATGTTTTTCTGAGACTGATTTAACAAAATCGGGAATAGGGTTACTCTTCTCTTTTCTCTTTTAGTGGTTGTCTTTTCTATCAAAATACTCTCTCTCTTCTTTACAATAGATCCCAAAATCAACCAAAGCTCTGATACCATGTTAACAATGAAAAGAGGAAGAAGATAGACCACCAAGAGACAACCACTCTAGGGTTTCATAACATAGAATGAATCAAACTTGAGTTAATAGGGTTACAGTGAGTATATATACAAAATAATAGAAATGTCTAAAATACCCTTATTACTAATATATAATAATATTATCTAACAAAATCCTTAATCTCCTTCAAAAAATCTCTTCGATGTACAATTCTTACTATCGAGATTATACATTAAGATCAATTTTAAAACACATATATGATTTTAAAATAAAGCTAGTTTTGTCATTTAATGTAACTTAGTTAATTAAAATATCAATTCAAATTAAAACATATTTAAATGAATTATTACTTGAAATTATCGTAATATGAATTCGTGATTTTTAAAATTTGAAATTACTTATTTAGTAGCATTAATACTTTTAATTATTTTATTTATTTTAGCTTTTTTTGTCAATTTATAAAATTTATAGAATATTATAAGTTATTTTCTTTTTTAAAAAGTATATATAAATATTTTACAAAAGTAACTTTATCATTTATATATTTTATTATGACCACATATCTATATAATAAAATAATATTATTATATAATATTATCATGTAAACATTAAATACATAATAAAATATTCTACCTATTTTGTAAATAAAGCATAAATAATTATGTTATCTCTATGATACTATTATCGTATTTTGTATGTTATCATAACCATCATACCAACACTCACATATGTCAACTAACATTGACTTCTTTTTGCTAAAATACGGTTGACTAGAATTTATTGTTATTTTTAATTATATATGAAGAAAAAAAATTCACCGATATAACACATGCATAGTGTTACATTGATGTTACATCAGACAATTTTAACATTCGCAACTTAAAAAAATATCTATATGTTATAATTTTAATACCCGTATTTTTACTTAAGTGGCCGTACTCATATTCATTATCTACACTTTAACTAAAATAGATCCATAAATAAATATTATTTTGCAATTAAATTTAAAAATTATTCAAATATTATAAATTTAATAATAGAATATTATAAACCAAAATATTTTATAACTTAAAATATTTCAAATGAACAGTCGTTACAATACACATTCAAATATCCATAATAATATTTTATGAAGTTTCAAATAAAATTATAAAAGGCGCGATTAATAAGATATAACTCTTAGTTATAAAGTCACAATTATTTAACTATTCATCATAATCAAATTCTTAAAAAATTTGCAAACTTTTATCTTTTGATTCGATTATAAATATTGTAATGGTCCAATGATATAATAGATATTAAAACATAAAGTAAAACAATTAATTAAACTAAATATTAATATAATAAATAAATAAATAATATATTTATATAAGTCGGGTGTGGTGCAGGGCGGAGTGAATACTATTGTATCTGCTTAATTTTGCGGATAATTACTCGTCCCCGTTTCCATACCCATTATGCGGGTTTTTACCCTATTCATTGTGAGTTTTTTTGCGGGTAACCACTGAGTCTAAGTCTAAATCAACGGTTATTTTGAAAGTTTATATCAAATATATCATATCTATAATTTGACGTTAAGACCAATCATAAATAGCATTATTTATCAAAATTCCTTAAAGTATATATATATATATATATATATATATATATATATATATATATATATATATATATATATATATATATATATATTTGTCATTTTTGTTTTGATTTGATCAACAATATTATTATTATTATTATTATTATTATTATTATTATTATTATTATTTACAGAAACTCAGAAAATTCATCATCATCTTTAAACAAAATCTAGAAAATTCATTATCAATTTCAAAAAAATTGATGTATTCCTCAAATCGATGATTCAAATTTTTAAATCAACTCATATTTTCATCTCTAACAACATCAAATCCATCAAATAAACTTTAAAATTTGAATCTCAAGTCACCAATATAATATATTCTTCTTCTTTCTGTCCTTCTAAAAATCAAATCTCTAACCTAAGTCTTAAAATGTGAGTTCTTTATTTGATAAATTTGTTGTTGTAGCAGATAAAAATATGAGTTTATTTGAATATTTGAGTTGTGAATTTGATTAAAATATGTAATTTGTTGAAGATGATTACTAATTTTCATAGTTAAGTTTTATTTGAAGATAATGATGGATTTTCTGAATTTCTATATAAAAAATAAAGGATAACAATATTTATATTTTAAGACATAAAAGATCAAATTGTTACTTTAAATTAAATAAATGATCAAATAAACAATAAAAGACTGAATTATTACCTGAAATTAAGTTAAGAGATCGCGAAAGGTATTTTGCCTATATTTTATTAATCCAACCGCTTGATAACTCTTTGTAGATATTAAATTTTATCAATCCAACCATCAAATGAATAATTCTTTTTTGGTACTAGAAAAATATAATATTCATTCATTCAAATTGGTAGAATACAATGATATAATACAAATTCAAAGTCCCTAAAACAAAAAATGAATATGTGAACAACTCTCAACACTCATGTTAACAACACAAAACAACAACTTAGCACAAAATGGCAACATGAAATATTACAAAATTCAAATGCTCGGAATACATATGTCTTTGAATTTGTCATCTGATGACACAAAAGTCATTAATTTAAATATGTAATTGATATAAACTACTTTGTCAATCTGAACTAAACGAATGAACACCGCACCAAAACAAGAAAACCAAAAAGTGCCGCACCAAGATAACAAATAAAACAACGTCACACTCATACTACAAAATCACAAGAAAACTAAAAATGTGAGAAAACACTTGTTTAGAGAAAATAAAGAAAGAAAAAATGACTTAGAGAGGTGATTTCAGATAAAAAAAAAAATCATAAATTACCCCTTTTGTAAAACTTTAAAAATATATAACACTCTTGTCAAATTTTATTTGTGTATTAACCTTAATCATCAATAATTAAAATATAAAAATATTAAATTAACTATTAAATTCTAATTAATAATAATACATTTAATCATCATTCATCAAATAAATGAATCTTTGATATGAGATGTAATTACGAATGACTTACAAAGAGTTGAGTTATTCTTTAATTTAATCTAGTGAGAGATCCTACCAACATCTACATCTAATATATTCTTACTATTCCATTAGATCAACTTAACTATGGCCGTGACATTCATGAATATGAGATTACACTTCTCACAGATTTTTTATGCATTGTATCTATGATTTTGGTAAAATTGTACGAATTACAACAATTAGGATCAGAGCCCATAGATGACTACTATTAAATTATGTGAATCCTACGATTGAATTAGCAATAATTTGTTATTTTAATTCCTAGAACCAACAAAGTCATATGCATTTGATGCTAACTGTAATGAAAATAATTTCTTCATATTGCATTTTTGTCTGATCTGAATTGGAAGCAATTTTGTTCCCAAATTCAAATTGACCCGTTTGTTGGAACTGTCGTTACTAATATCTTTGAATCAAAAAATTTCATCTTTGATTTGAAGAATTATTTGTCGACTGGCCAAATAACATACTACATAAAACAAGTTATTTCATCTTATGTATTTTGAGAAATCACCATTGAAAATTCTATTTTGCACTTGAATCCTATAACTTTGATTATTCACAAAATTTACATGGGATTCTTCTTTGTTATGAATAATGACCAATATACATAGAGATGTCAATTAGGGGTGGGAATAGATTAGAGTAGACCGGACTTTGAAAGTTATGAGTCTGATCTACGATTAATTTTGTAGGTCTAAGTTTGGTTTACGGCCTATCATAGGCTTTTTTTTTCTGACCCGACATGACCTTTTTAAAAGTCTGATATGATTTGAAAGTCTATTTAAAAGCCTTATTAACATTAAAATATTTAAATGTTATATTTTATGTATCTATATATATTAAACAAAAAATGATTTTTCTAACAAAATGATTTTAAAAAAATATGAAACAAACACCATTTAAACCCTAAAAAATGATTTTTGATTTCAAAGAATAGATTTTTTTCTTCAAACAAATACACCCATTATTACCTCTCAAACAAATATGTAGCGACTACTAAGTGATTGTCTAATTGAACGGCTATCGAATATAGAACGATTACCGTATCACTACCAAATATGGAACGACTACCAAATATGGAACGACTAGTGAATGATTGCCTAATTGATAGACTTTAAAATAGGAAATAATATTATTACTGAACATGACCTATTTAAATAAATAGACTTTAAAAATAGTATGAGTCTAGCCTTTTATTAAATAGGACAGACCATACCAGACCATAAGTAGGCCTCTGATGGACGGTCTAACCTATTATCATCTCTAATGTCAATAAAGTCCAAAATCTAATGTTTTTCTTAGAAAAATTTCCTATTAAATCTATAATATTAAGCCCTATTTAAATTAATTTTTTAAAGTATCGACCGATCATTTCATTATTTTTTTTGAGTTTAAGTGAACGACTCCTAGATCTAATGTATTGTTAATTGAGACTTTTTTTTTCTTATTTTTATCAAAAAAATCTAAAACATGTTTTTTTCAAAAAAAATTTAAATCATTTTTTGTTGTGAGAAAAATAAAATAAAAAATATTTTTGTTTTTGAAAATATTGAATTTTCTTTTTGAATTAAAAAAATTTAAGAAAAAAATTATAAATCATTTTTTATTAAAAAAAATCAAAACATTTTTATCAAAAATTTAAAAAATTTATTTCTTGAAAAAAAATTTGTCGAATTTTTTTATTTAAAAAAGAGGGTCCATAGGTCTCAATAAACCAACAAAATTTTAGAGACTTTTTAATTTTAAAATATTTTTTTTAGATATTTTTAACTATGAAATTGTTTGATCATTCGAACGTGTGAACTGAAGTGAATAAATAATAGGTATAAATATACATGAGGAGTCTTCGTTGCACGACGCCGAGAATTGAGTGAGAAATCACAAAGTCAGAAATTGATTTATCGCAATTAGGGATGGGAACATGCTCGGCCGTCCGTGACCTACTTATGGTCTGACCTGTTTAGTAAAAATGCTAGGCTTAGGCTATTTTTAAAGCTTATTTATTTAATTATACACATTTATTTTGGTAAATATTTAATTATTTATTTATTTAACAAAATAAATAATATTAAATTTATATAAATTTGACTAATTTTAATTTTTAGACTTAATTGCAGTTTTTGTCCCCCTATTTTAGCTGAATCGCAATAGTAATCTCCCCATTTTGTTTCTCCCCAGTTTTGGTCCCCAAAAGAATTTTGATCCAAAACTTGATGAAATTTCATTTTTTTTAAAACTGTATTTCATTATTTATAATCATAGATTTCAGGTACAACTGTTGCACCACGAGATCTTAAGGCACTGTATGACTTAAATAAATGCAAAAAAAATGAAATTTCATCAAGTTTTGGACCAAAATTATATTTACGGGACCAAAACTGGAGAGAAATAAAATGGAAGGACTACTTTCGCGATTTAGCTAAAATAGGGAGACCAAATCTACAATTAAGCATAATTTTTATTATATTTTCAATATCTTCATTTTCATTAAAAAATAAAAATAATTTTTTAAATTGTTTGCAATATTATTTATTTAAATCAAAATTAAAATGATTAATATAAATAAATTTCAAAAAAAGTAGCAAAAACAAAACATTCATGCATTAATATCCAAATATTCAAATAAAAAGTAATCTCACAATGAAAAAAACTAATTATTCCCATAGTAATTTAATTCATGCCTCTCATCATTTTAATATATCATTAAATGTTAAATCATCCTGAGCAAGATTCAGGGGTTGATACGACGTGAGAAAAAAAATAGATGGTTTAGATATCTAGATAGAAGGATGACTGGAAGATTGAGGTGGAATAACTGTGTTGAAAAATATTGATGCAGACATTGTTGATTCAAATCAGGTCAATTATTATCGTACAACGACTTTGGTATATCTAGGCGATAGAGAAGATGTCGACGAACATGTATGCAATGGAGGCGTCTACGATTGAAAATTATATTGCAAAGGTGACATTTATTCTTGTTGATAATTAGATTGAGATGAATAGCAAGATCAATATTGCATTTGTTAAGAATTACATAGCTCCTCCCTTATTTGTCTCTCCATCTCTCGTTGTTTGTCATCCTCCATCTTCATAATAGTCTCAATAGCTTTCTGCATCGATTCATTATGTTCTTGTCTATACAATTGTTGACTCTCTAGATGCTTTTGCTCCAGCTCTCATTGAATCCTTTCAATTTCACTGTAATTTATCGTGGTATGATCGTTGTTGTAGCTGGATGAAGAGTACTCAGTTTACAATCCTGATAGACCTTTTTTCAATGTACCTAATAGGACACCAATACAGTACACCGACCTCTATTCTTCGCCCTAGTCGCCTTAACCCACTTGGTACGCTCAATATTTCTCATCTCCTCTACATTAGTCGATTCTTGGGGATAAGTTGCTTGGGTCACACAAACTTCATTCATAGCTTGATTATGAGAGTCATATATGTTCTAAATAAAAATAATTCAAATTTTTTGAGCTATACATATGATAAAGATATTGTAATAACAAATAATTACATATATAGATAAAATTAACATCAATCAAAGTTTATTATTAATAACTATATAAAAACAACTAACATAAAATTCAAACATTAAAGATGATAGAGAAAAAAGCTTAAATATGAACAAAGAAAACAATAAAAAATTCTCTGAATCAAAGTTTATTTTTTTCAATATGAACACAATCATAAAACAATCATAACTTTTATTCAATATTGTAGAATAAAATAAATCAAAAAATAAACCAAAAAACACCATAGCAAATATGAAAAGAAGAAACCAACCCAACATCAATAATCATAAAATCAACTCAACGTCAAAAACATAAAGTGAGGAATAATAAATTCAAAGGAAATCAATCAAATGTCAACAATCATAAAATCAACTCAACATCAACAACAACAAACAATCCTAAAATAAGATAAAATCAAAAAATTATTTCATCAATACAATAAGAAAATCAAACGAAATTAGGGTAAATATGAAAAGAGAGAAAAAACAGGAAAAA
This sequence comes from Cicer pinnatifidum, assembly GCA_037974775.1. Classification (NCBI taxonomy): domain Eukaryota; kingdom Viridiplantae; phylum Streptophyta; class Magnoliopsida; order Fabales; family Fabaceae; genus Cicer; species Cicer pinnatifidum. The sequence goes on along the minus strand of JBBPBR010000003.1, from coordinate 27,459,488 downwards.
TGGAACATTGGGAGAGTGCGATGGAGAGAGCACGGCCGTGGCAGTGGAGAGGGGGAGGGAGAGGAGAGTGCATTGGAGAGGGAGTGGAAAGCAATACCACAAGTTAATGCTCAATAAGGAGAGAGAAACGTGAGTAGGAAATGACAAAAATGAAAAAATATTTGTTAACAAATTTGAAAAATAATTATTTTAACCTTTCTTAACTAAGGATAAGAAAATAAAACTCAAGAGGATATGTATAAAAAAAATGATTATTGTATCGTATCATATTAGTGCATCAAACAAAAAATTATAATAGAATAAGATAAATGTATCTTGTTTTGCCATCAAACACACCCCAAATATGAGACATTCAATTTTTTCACACTAGAGTTAGACTCAAATGAACAACTCCAACAAAGAAACTCATTATTTTATGATTGAGAAAGATATTACCAACTCTTTCAACATTATGTCAATATTCATGGAGTATATTTTGACGAGTCTATAAATTAAAAATAAAATAAAATATTGGAAATTTACTAGTTATAAACTTCTTCAACAAAAAAAGTTCATAAACCATATACCAAAAACAATGTGCAAGAGGTGCACTTTATTTGGAATATTACGAAGCCAAGAGATTGTAGCTTCTTTCCTACCCGCTTGACAAAGTTGTGTTATATATCTAATGTTGAAGACTTTGCAAAGAAAGTAATTATTTATAGGAAGAGGTTAGACTTTTATAATATAAGCCGAAGAAAATAAATTTATATTTAGTGTCCAAAATATTTTTAAATAAGATTCCTTCTTGTGAAAGGAATCTATAAAAAAAAACTTAAAATAACTATATTATTATTATTTTTTATTCTTTCGTGTTAAACTTTTACAATATGGTAATTTAAATTTGAGGATTTTATTCATTGTAATTATATGCATGTTATTTACATGAGTTTAATGGATGTGCATTATCATTTTATACGTATTATCATTTTATACATAGTTAATCTCAAACATTTATGGTATTGTTATTCTCTCAAGTAATTATAAAAATACAATGATATATTAAAATTAATTATTATGATTGAACATTAATTTACACTACCTTCATAGTCTATATATTTTCTCTTTACATATTACTTTGTACTTTTCTTTACACATGCATATGCACTTATTTTGTACCAAATGCATCTCAAAATTGTACTCTGTTTTGAGATTGGTTTCCTTATCAAGCTCCAAATCAGCATAATCAAACAGATTACAGTTGAGTGGATGGATACATAACGTTATAAAATTTATAAATAGATTCTATATTTTTAATTTTAATTTTAAATTTAATGCAATTTTTGAATGATTATATACTATATATATATATGTAAACAGTTTAGTAAATATTAAAAATCAATAAGAAGGTGTACAAAATATGGTGGCAAGGTGAATATTTATTTACTTTCCTTTCTCAATCTATTTTGATTTCCTAATACAGAAATTAAAAATCTTAATACAAAAAAACTTCCCTTCTTGGCATTGCAAAATTAAAAATATAGCCGTTAATATTTTCTACAATACAATCGGAATGGCATGTTACGGCATGAAATGGTATCAAATCAATTTAATGGGTGGTTTAGTCGAATAAAAAAAATTAAATGTTTTCTTAGGGAAATAAAAAGAGTGATGAAATGAAGTGGTGAAAAAAATAAATAGGATTAAAAAAAAATAAATGAAGACCACGTGTAACGAATTATAGAAAACAATAATAATTATCTATATATTTTGTAAATAAATTATAAAAAAAACAATTATCTATGTATTTTATAAAAAAACAATTATCAATACAACTTTTTACTTTATATTAATAATAAAAAAAACTAAAAATTAAGTATATAATAAAAATAAC
>JBBPBR010000003.1:27412674-27457384 GCA_037974775.1 Cicer pinnatifidum | reverse complement strand
ATAGATGGTAAGTGATTGTATTTTTAAAGATTTTAGAAAATAATAATAAAATATAAAACTATATCATGTGAATGTGGATAACGGAACTATGTATGGGTGATTATAGATAATTAAACTGTAACTTTGTTTATTATTTGAAAATTTGGTAAATGGTAGGTTACTCTATAATTTTTTTAATATGTTATTTTACATTTTTGTTTAGTTAAATATCAATTAGAATAACAACTAAAAAATATGCAAAAAATTCTAAGAGATTAAAGAATTGTTGCAAGATGTGATGACAGTAAAACTAAATTGGTAAGGTATACATTGATATGTGTAGAAAATCATGTAAATTGGTAAGGTAGAACATCATGTAAATTGGTAAGGTAGAACATCATGTAAATTGGTATTAAGGGCTCATTTTTTCATATTAGAAAAGAATCTCAAAAATCTAATTACATGCATATTTTTGTGATGATTGATTTATAAGTTTATTTTTTAAGAGGATCAGAAAATTATGAAATTGAGTATCTAAATTCATTGATTTGCTTATGATAAAAAGGAGATGTAGAGAGATATACTAGAGAGTGAGAGAGATAGTAGATAGAGATTAGATGGGGAGATAGAGATGCATAGGAGAGACATATATGTATTTAAAAATATCATGTATTTAAAAAAATATTTTTTCAAACAAACGTATTTTCTTAAAAATCATTTTTATGTATTTTATGATCATTTTTGTTGTTTAAAAAATAATTTTATAAAATTTTATACAAACAAGTTAAAAATTATTTTACAAAAAAAAATAATTTTTATAATAGTAAACAAACAGGAGTTAAAAAAATTATTTTATAAAAAATCTCTAAATTATTTTTATTTAAGTTCAAACAAACGCACCAAATAATAATAATAATAATAATAATAATAATAATAATAATAATAATAATAATAATAATAATAATAATAATAAAAGCAATAATAACAACAACAACAATAATAATAATAATAATAATAATAATAATAATAATAATAATAATAATAATAATAAATATATATATAAATGCGGGTGCGGGTGGGTACTACCCGTAACTGCACCCATACTCATTCAATTTTACGGGTAATTACTGGTCTCCATACCCATTGTGCAAACCCTATCCATTGCGGATTTTTTTTTGGGGTACCCACTGAATCTGGATCTAATTGTCATCCCTAATTATATATCTAATGTCGGAGACTTTGCAAAGAAAGTAATTATTTAAAGGAAGAGGTTAGACTTTTATAATATAAGTCGAATGAGAATTTCGATCAGAAAATAAATTTATATTTAGTGTCCAACATATTTTTAAATAGGATTCCTATCAGGGAAAATAATCTATAAAAAAAAACTTAAAATAACTATATTATTATTATTATTCTTTATTCTTTCATATTAGACTTTTACAATATGGTAATTTAAATTCGAGTATTTTATTCATTGTAATTATATGCATGTTATTTAGGATGTGCATTATATTTTATACATATTATCATTTTATACATAGTCAATCTCAAACATTTATGGTATTGTTATTGTAAGTAATTATAAAAATACAAATATATTAAAATTAATTATTCTGATTGACCATTAATTTACACTACCTATATAGTCTATTTTCTCTTTACATATTACTTTGTACTTTTCTTTACACATGCATATGCACTTATTTTTGTACCAAATGCATCTCAAAATTGGACTCTGTTTTGAGATTGTTTTCCTTATCAAGCTCCAAATCAGCATAATCAAACATATTACAGTTGAGTGGATGGATACATAACGTTATAAAATTTATAAATGGATTCTATATTTAAAATTTTAAATTTTAAATTTAATGCAATTTTTGTATGATTATATACTATATATGTAAACAGTTTAGTTAATATTAAAAATCAATAAGAAGGTGTACAAAATATGGTGCCAAGGTGAATATTTATTTACTTTCCTTTCTCATTCTATTTTGAATTCCTAATACAGAATTTAAAAATCTGAATACAAAAAAACTTCCCTTCTTGGCATTGCAATATTAAAAATATAGCCGTTAATATTTTCGACAATACAAATATATATACTATCTCTTAGCAAATAATTCTTCATATTTTATACAAGATTTCCTTCTTCTTTACAAGAGCAAAAATTTAGAAAAAGAAGAAAATCTTTATTTTTTGTGTCAGATTTTGTGTTTGGATTTGTTATTCTTTATAGAAAAGATTTTATTTTTCAATATCATGATTTATGGTAGGTGTGCAGCTTGCAAGAGTCAAAGAAGAAGATGTCCTTCTGATTGCATTTTCTCTCCTTATTTTCCAGCCAATGATCCTCAAAGATTTTCTTATGTTCACCGAATCTATGGTGGTAGCAATGTTGGAAAAATGCTTCAGGTATTTATTATATAACATAGTAATATTTAATATCAAGTATATAATATAATGTAATATAATTCTAGCATGGTAACAATATCAAATTTGGAATAGAAAAAAATGTTATATGTTATACAAAAATAATATATGATACTTGAACGTACCAAATATATATATATATATATATATATATATATATGATAATGATATTTAGTATCTAAATTGTTACATACTAAAAAATAATAATTTTGATGTTTTATAACTTGGAGATTTTTAAAACGGTATAAACTATTTTGTATTTTTCTACCATAATTAAAATAATTTATTTTAAATAATCAATTTTATCATAAACTACTCAAAATAATTTTTATTTATATCAATTTTATATTATTTTATATTCTAATTTTTTTAAATACGATATCAAATAGATAAAAATACCTAAAAATAATTATTTTTAATCATAATTTCGTTGCGGAATTTTAAATTTTGCAGCAACTTCCTCAATGTGTACGAGAACAAGCTGCAAATACATTGTATTTAGAAGCACAATGTAGGATTCAAGATCCTATTTATGGATGTGTTGGGATTATATCTAAATTATATCAAGAAATCCATGATACAGAAATTGAGTTGGCCAAAATCCAAACTCAAATTGCTTACCATAAGATACAAAATCCACAAGTTGAAGTTGAATCAAATTTCAATGTTTTGTCAACAATTGATGAATCAAACTTGAACTTTTTGCCACCACATAGCAACAACGTGGAGTTCCAATGGCCTAGTCACACTTTTAATTGGTTCAATTAAGACTTGTTTCCAATAGATACAAGGCAATAGCTTGACCTTATTATTTAACTTTGCTATTCAAAAATTCAATTGATTTGGAGATTTTAGTTTTTGATACTATATTTGGCAAATTTTGAGGAATAATTGAATGAGTTTAATGATTGATATTTGCAGTGTTGAAAATGTGATGATTAATTTGTTACTTGTTTTATTCACAATTCAAAGTGCTACTAATTAATGCAAGGAGTGTATAAGCTATAAATTTTAAAATATTTTGCATAGTTATGTTTGCTCTCATGAATTTTTTTATAGGAAATTTAATCTCTTTAATTACATTTTATAAATTCACTAAAATAAATTTTAACAAATGGAGAACTTTAATGAAATATAAATATGCAAAAAATTGAATGTAATTCAAAAACTAAGTTATAATTCATTGAACCCCTATATTTTAGTATATATTATATAAGTTAATCTATTAGTGATTATTCAATATTAATTTATATACCTATAAAATATATACATAATTTGTTGAAACTTTTTATACAAGATTATTAAGAATATAAATTATTTATTTGTTGGACCGACTATTGAATTGTGCAAGCTGACATATAGCACGGAGTCTCTAATTGGTGAGGGTTTCAAATTTTTTAATTTTTTATAATATAATAAAATGAAGGAGAATTCTTTTTTTAGTTGAATAAATTTTTAATCTATAAAAAATTATGACATTTTTAAGTTTAGTCCCAAAAAAAATTTTATTCACTTATAATATCTCTTTTGATGTTATAGTGGCTTTTTTTAGTGATTAAAAATATAATGTTTTTTTACGTAAAAACTTTTTAAAATAGAAATTAAAAGTAAATAAAAAAAATTTAAATACTAAAAAGTTGTGAATCTTTTCATAGAGATTAAAATAAAATTTTGAAATTTTATAAGAACTAAAATTTATTTTACCCATTTTTTTAATTATTAAAATTGTACTTTATTTTTATTAAGGTTCAATTTTTAAAATTAGAATAAGATTTTTAAAATGTTTAAAACAACCCTATTTATTTGTCATATATATTAGTTTTAGATTTTTTTAAAAATTATTATGAAAAATATAAGTGTACTGATTTTGGCATTTTATACTAATGGATCCTAATTAATTCTCTACCCGGTTGATACTTAACAATGATCCAAAATCTCGAAATGGAACCTTAAACACACCCAAAAATCAATACATGTATTAACCTAGAAAACACTTTAATGAAATCTCAACAAGATGAAAAACATCTTTAAAATAATGATGAAAAACAAATTAAAAAAACTTTGAATATTTTAATTTTTGAATTAAATATATTTTTAATTTTTATAGAATTATGAACATTTAAATTTAATCTCACAAAAGAAAATTATTCACTTTTATTTTCCATTTTGATTTTAGATCGATGGAAATGTATGGGTTATTGAGGGTAAGTACAGTGTTTCTTTCTTAGTGGCCAAAAGCATTTTTTGTCTTGGTTTAGTATAATAGTTTGGTGATGGACAAAACTGTATACTTTTGATACGATGATTGTATGTTTCTCAATTAGCATGTTGGAGGAATTATATTTTTGGTTTAATTGTATTTTTTTTCTTTTATTTTTATCAATTTTTAAAATTGATTTTTATATTTTAAAAGTCGATAGGTTTAATTTTTTTTATATTTTTAATAAAAAAAATAAAAATTTCACGTATTTTAAATGATGTAAGATTCAATTTCATGATATATAACTATTTAGATATATTAATTATTTATATGTCATTAATTTAATTATAAATATGAAGAAAAAATTCGGAGTTAAAAATTTTATTTTGATTTTATAGATATTAATTATTCTACATAATCGTATTATATCTCAAGTTGTCATTTTTTAGTTAAAATATCATAACAATAGACTAAAATTAAAACTTTTAAAATAAAGGGACCAATTTAATTAATCAATAAAAATAAGGGACTAAAAATACAATTAAATATGTATTTTTTTTATTGGTTTATTGTAATACACAACAAGAATACATGATTTTTGTGAGAGCCAAAAGCCATCACAAAGGGGAAAAACAACCACAAAGTAGGCATTTGTGGTGGCCAAAACGGTCACAATGTGTGAAAAATTCGTGGTCTTTTGTGAAGGCAAAAATCGTCACAAACGCCTGCTTTTGTGAGGGCAAAAGCCGTCACAAACGCCTGCTTTGTGATGGCATAGGCCGCCACAAATGCCTCATTTTGTGAGGGCTTAGACCACCACAAAGGTTAAAATTGATTTTTGAAATTAAGCTTTTGTGGGGGCCTAGGCCGCCACAAATGCTTCCCTTTGTGAGTGTTTAGGCCACCACAAAATATTGACTTTATTAAAAAATTATTTTATTAAATTCAAAATTAATACTAAAAAATAATATTATATATAATAAATTAATATGAATATAAATTTAAAATTAAAATCACAATATTATAATTTAATTTAAATTAAATTTAAAATATAATATTTAAATTTAAATTAAATTGAAATTGAAATTGAAATTGAATAGGTTATATATAATAAACTAATATCAATATAAATTAAAAATTTAAATTAAAAATATAATATTACAATTTAATTATCATTTAAATTAAATTTAAAATATAATATTTAAATTATAATTATAATTAAAGATTAATTTAAATTAAAAATAAATTAAAATTAAATTTAAAAATTAAAATAACTATTATATATAAAAATATAATATTATACTAATTAAAGTAATTACTATCAAACCAAATAAAATATTCCAAAATTAATAAATCATGACTTACAAACCAAAAATTACACACACAATAATTAACTAGGACAAGATAAATGTGTTCATACAAGCCAAAAATAAAATTATGAAATTATTCAAATACATAAATCCTCATAATAATTCATCTGATCAGCTCCACTCCCACCATCATTATTTGCTGGAATGTTACCCGACGACAGAAGTCCCTCAAAAGTATTATTAATTTGTGCTGGAGGAGATATCATGGTTTGAAATTGGATTTCATCTTCAATTACACCACCACTAGTCGAATGAGGAGCCATAGCTGATTGAGGTTGATTTAAATTTGGTTTGATCAAGTCAGCTGTTGGCATAGTTAGTCGGTATGCAGTTTGATCTGGTTGAGGTTGAGAAAGTTGATTTGAAGATGACGGAACATAATAAATTATTATCAAGACTATAATTATATAAACAGAAATAAAATTTTAAATGATGTTTAATGAAATTTTCATAAAACAACTCCTTATATATAAACAAAAATAGAGACTATTAAAGTATATAAATTTTTTGTACTAACTCAACTACAAATTTTTTTAATAACTAACAAAAAATATTAATATCATCAATTTTAATAATATTTTTTTTTTAAAAAATAGTTATATTAAAATCAATAAATTTCACATGTATTTCAAATTTTTATTTATCATTGTAATAATTCTTCTGATCAACTCCAATCCTCCATCATTATTTGTTGGAATGTTACCCGACGATATAAATGCAGTCTTATTTCATCTTCACTCTTAAACCATCTACATCGACATAAACAACATGGACATCTCATCCCCTTTCATCTTCGAAAATTTTATGCACTCTCGCAAAATTGAGAATGTCTTTAATCATGTGTGTATATATATATATATATATATATTTATTCTTAAAATTAAATAAATATATAAATTATATATATATATATATATATATATCGATGTTTTATATATTAATTGTTTTATTTTTCAAAAGCATTATATATAAATTTTGACATACTTTATAATATGTCAATTAGGGGAGCATTTGCAAACAATATAATAAATTTTTATGAAGACTATAATTATATAAACAAAAATAAAATTTTATATGATGTTTAATGAATTTTTTTCATAAAATAACTCCTTATATATAAACAAAAATAGAGACTATTAAAGTATATAAATTTTTTGTACGAACTCAACTATTTAACTCTTTTTAATAACTAACAACAAATATTAATATCATCAATTTTAATAATGTTTTTTTTTAAAAAAAAATAGTTATATTAAAATCAATAAGTTTTACATGTGTTTCAAATTTGTATTTATGATATATTATGTAAACAACATAATTTCTATTTTTATAAATAAATCTATAATAACACATATTTTACTAATCTATATTTTAAAAATAATGTAAATATATTTATAATATCACATATTTTACTAATCTATATTTAAAATGTATAAAATACTAACTTGATGTCGGGTAGTGTCTGACTTGAAGCTTTCACAGGGCTGAGAACTCTTCGAAGTAAACACAATATCACCACTGTCAAATTAATAAAAATTCAATAATATTAATTACATAAATAACTTCAAATCAAAAATAAAATTAAATAACTAAATATACAATATAAACTTACCAAACTTCAAGATAGTAAAGAAAAAGCTTGGAGAAATAATTTTTGTAGAGAGAAGGTAGAGAGAAAATTTAGAAAGAAGGTTTAGAGATAAGGTAGAAGTGAAAAAATGATAAGAGGAGTGGAGTGATATTTATAGAAAATGGTTGATCCTTTATGGCGGCCAAAGCAGCCACACAATTCCAATGGTACAATGGGAATTTGTGGCGGCTTTAACAGTAAGAAAATAAGGCATTTGTGACGGTCTAGGCGGCCACAAAGTGCAACAGAAAAATGGAAATTTGTGGCGGCCTTTGCAGCCACAAAGTGCAACGGATCAATGCTTTTGTGGTGGCCTGGGCGGCCACAAACGACTTGTCTTTGTGGCGGCCTTTACCCTCACAAAGGATTGATTTTGTGGCTGAAAAAGCCCTCACAAAGGACTTAAATTTTAGCTGGATTTTGTGGCGGCCTAAGCCCTCACAAAATAACAACGTTGTGAATTTGTGAGGGCTTAGGCAGCCACAAAATCCAACTAAATTTTAAGTCTTTTGTGAGAGCTTTTTCAGCCACAAATAAAGACCAAATTGAATTTTTGCATTTGTGAGGGCTTTTTCGGTCATTAATTTGTGAGGGTTTTTTTCGGCCACAAAATATTTGTAAAGTTGGCCACAAATGAAGGGATTTCTTGTAGTGAATAGTTTGGTGAAAACTGTGCAATGATTGTTATGATAATTCTGTCAATATGGATGAATTTTAATATGGATAACATTTTTTAAAAAAATAAATAATTTTAAAAATAAAGCTTCAAATGAAAAATAGATTTAAATAGTTTATCCTAAAATATAATTTTAAGTATTTTATCTATTTTCTACAACTTGTTTTGGATAATAAAATTTCAAAAGATGATTAAAATGAAAATCTATTTTGAAAAGCTATTCATAAAAATTATTTTTGAAAGAATATTTAAGTTATTGAATGTCAAAATTATTTTTTAATTGATAAAAAAATTAATCTTAAAAAAATATCATATACTTGAATGGAAAAACTTTGTAACCTATCATTGTCCACTTCTTTTTCTTCTTTTTAGAACTCTTTTCTTCTTTATCGTTTGAAGAGAGATAATTGAAGATGATTTGTGGTCTGAAATAACTTCTTTAATTCGTTTTTTTTTTATTATTTATCATTTTATTTAAATAAGTGGTGATTTCTACATATAATTAATATTTATGTCATTTTGTTTGGAATTTCGTCATCCAAATGCAATATTTTTTGTTCGTCATTTTGGTTTTATGTCTCGTTGTGGTGTTTTAGTTTGTTTCAAGTACTTTGTATTTATATGTTTGATCAAATGTTTGAGAATAAATAGTTTTGTTGGTATTGTATTTTGAGTAAGGGACTTATAGAGATAATCACCAAATTCAACCACCTCTGACCCTTACATATGATTTGTCAACATATAGTTAAATTGGTCATATCAGATACTAGATATTATAAGGAAACACTAACAAATATTTTTTTTTTTTCGTAAATGGATGATATTAAAGATTGTGGATCTTGGGTTATTCTTAAACATTGGCCATATGCGGAAGAAATTAGTTTAGTTGTTAGGATTAAAGTGTTGATTTCATAATTTCTCACTAGTTTCTGAAATGTTTATATTTATCATTCGGGTGATTTTTACTTTCTTAATGATTAGTATTGATCTCAAAATATAGATGGAGAATGTTTCAATTCATAATCAATTTAATTATATTATTTTTATGTTACCATTTGAATGAAGCTTAATTTTTTTAAAAATAAATAAATGTGATCGTTATAAGAATAAACCCAAGAGATTTAGATGAAATGGTAAAGGTCTCTTACAATTTAACTAAAAATCTTAGGTTCAAATTTAATCCTGATAATGAAGTTGTGTTATATCTCTTGAAAAAAAATTACCGCTCATTATAATACTACCCAGTTCAAAAAAAAAAAGAAAAATTCAATATCAAATTAAATGAACATTAAAGCAATTAATTAATGTGATTGCAACAAGGTTACATAGGCTTACAAGTTCAATAGAGTAAACACTCATGAATGTTATCAAAATAACAATAATATATGTATTTAGTCTAAAACAAGTACCAAAAACAAAGAATAGTATATTTACATAGAAAACAAATGCATAATTAAATCTAATAATTAATAATCTATCATTTACCAACAACTTGTAGAAGTATGAGCAACTGAAGAAAATAGTAAGAGGCACCCCCAATTGTAGCATACTGCAATTTCTCTTTTCCTTCTATTGCTAAAAAATCATTGTCTTTTGAACGATTAAATCCTCCAGCTAACCATCCAACATTTTTGTAACCTCCATTGTACAGCTTTGAAGCTGCTGTTATTGATCTGAGTCAGACACCAAAAAAACCAATTAATATTTTGCTTTGTTGCCATAATAAATAATAAACTTGTTCTATAGAATATAAGCTAAGATATATGATTTAATAATGCTTTTAAATTGTAAATTGTGATGAATCACATATACAAATGAAAATATACTTTTTCGTCTCATATTCTAAGTTACATTTGGATTATGCATACTTCTTTAAAAAAAAAAAACATTGAGCGTATGAATTTTTATGCTGAAATGTAATTTACTAAAATACTATATTAATAGTTGTTGGATGGATTGATTCAAAATATTTTAGAGATTTTATTCTAATCTTAAATATTAACCATTAATACTTTAAAAAATACTCAAACTATTTTTGAGGCCTTGATGCAAGTATTTTTGGATATAATACTCTTAAAAAAGTAAAAAAATTGAGTCATGTGTTGTTGGTCTTGTTGCACACCCAAATGGTGGGCCCCAACAACAATAGTACTTTGTTCTCAAATATAAACAAAAATATAGTAAAAATAATTATGCATTTTTTTACTCTACTTTTTCTTATATTTGAGGGAGAAAAAGTTATATAAATTTGTTGTAGAACATAAAATGACAAATAATATAAGATAAATAAATATTGCAAATGAAATGAATAATAAGATATAGAAAGAGTACTAATAAAGCTTCAAATCAATGTAGTGGATTATTTTATTGATTAAAAACAACTTAATTAATGTTGAGATTGTTAGATATGACATTACATGTTTAGAAGCTTGTAAATCTTTGTTTTACAAGGGAACAAACAAATAACACCCTGTTAATTGGATCTACATTTTCATGTTTGTTTATAATTGCTAAGATGGTTACTGTTAAATTTAAAAAAAAAATAATAATAATAATAAAAAAAAAAAGCATTTTATCATTTTAGGCAAAATTGTGTGTTTTCACGAGACCAAAAAGAGCCTGTTAACAACAACTAATCTTTGTTGGGGCTGCTGCTATATAAGGTGAATTCTCTCATCTTATCCAATTTTTATTTTATATAAAGAGTATGAGATCAAACTCCTAATTACTTAAAATGTTCAAATCTCTTACCACTAAGATGAATCACTTGATAGACCAAAAACCCATTTCAATTAAGAGGAAACAAATGAACAAAAAACAAAAAATTATTTTAATCTAAATCTATATAGTTCATAATAAATCTATACAATGGATAATATAAGGCGGATGTTTCAATGGATCAACACAACATATGATCCACCATAAATTAATGTATTAAAAATTATTTAAAACTCTAACATGATTCGCGACACTCCTCAAAAGTAGAATTTCACAATTTCATCATCTATATGGTTGAGACAGTGACTTAATCGATGTTGATTTGATGAGTTTAATTTAAAAAATACATATTATTTTTTTCTTATTTTTATTCAACTGACGTCAATAAAGTCACTTTCTTAATTCTAAGAATGAAGAAGACCCTAAATTTTTTTCTTTTCATAAGACAAAATTTATCAATGTTAGAATTTTAAATAGTGTTACAATATTAGTATTAGTCCATAGTAAACCGCTTATAAAACTAAAACTAGTTCACATTAAAATTTATTCAATAATATGATACAACTAATGTTTTAAAGCGAGATTGCACAAGTCATAAAATTGTATAAAATTGTTGTCAAGGGCGTATCTACAACTCAATTTAACTGTAACTTAAAACTAAAACTATATTTTATTTTTGAAAATTCGAAAACATAAAACCAAAAACTATATGAACAAAGCCTTTTTTTTTGTTAACACATGAACAAAGCTTAAATAACAATATCCTGAAAGAAAGAAAAAATCGACATGTTTACCTTAATCCTTCTCCACATGCCACAAGAACCTTAGTGTCTTTCCCAGGAACAACATTTTCCACTTGACTAAGAAATTCATAGTTAAATGTAGTAAAATATTGACCAGTCCACAATCCAATGTAACCAAAATGAACCCATTTCTTAACCAAAGTTAAAGGACCATTATCCTTATCTTCCACAAACATTGGCACGTGCAAAGACCCTTTCACACGTGCCTTTTCTCTCTCCCAATTGGGTCTAACATCAAGTAGAATGAAACCCTCTGAGTTCATAATTGTTGAAGCTTCTTTTGGCCAAATTGTTCTTACTTTACCATTTTCTATTAGTTGCTTTCCATTGTTGCCATCGGATGAAGCATTGATAACTTGAAATTTTGTGGTTCTTTTTATTTGTGTTGTTGTTGTGAAAGGCTTGTTTTGTTTTTGTGTTTTGTGATTTTGAATTGAAGTTTTGAATTGATTGTTCAATTGGGTTGCCATATTTTGATGTTGTGAAGAATTTGATTGACTTGTATTTTTTTTTTTGGGATGATAAGAATGTAGTACTAACAACCATCAGTAATGGGTCTTTTAGATTTCATTTTTGTCTGTTTGCTAGCTTTTTTTTATCAATCTATCTATTTAGATTCAATTACATTATCTACTAATATATATATATATATATATATATATATATATATATAATTCTCCTACTAAATATTGTAAAGCTTTACCAGTCTTGATAGCTAAAATAATGCTGTAGCTAAAATATCACTAAAGAGATTATTGAAATTGCTCTTGATAGCTTTTAGAAATTGCTCTTGGAAGTGTATAAAGAGATTATTGAAATTACTCTTGATAGCTTTTAGAATTGCTCTTTTTATGCAGTGTTGTTGTGTGTTTGACGATGAAGAACTCCCTTCCTTTTATAGAGATTTTGTGATGCTCTATCCATGTGTCAAACCACTTTATGACCGTTAGGAACTTAATAAAAAAGTCCAAAGTCATTAATCATAATTATAGAAATGTCATCCAGCTGTCATTTGGACTGATTCAGTCCATCCTCGTACAAGAGGTTCAATCCTCCTAGAAACTTGGACATGAGTTGTCCTTTTCTCTTTTCATTCTTCAAGACATGTAAGACTATATTTTTATCTTGTAAGCTACAACCTTTATGTACGTTGATATGTTGGGTCATTTTCAACATGTGAGGATGACGTGAACTAGAGGTCCATCTTCCTACAATCCATCTTCTGTCATATAAACTATGGTCTTTGACCTCTTCATATGAATAGCTTTTTCTTTCATTCTTTGACACTAGTTTATCTTCTCTGTATGACAAGAAATCATTGTTTTAGTGATGTTGAACATTTTGCAGTTTTGAAAGTTCAACCTCTTAATTATTCATCCTCTTGTTCGTCTATCCTCTAGTTTTGAAGACTTGATGAATTGAGTCAGATTTTTCTCCTTTTTATCTTAATGATGAGTAACTTGTTTTCTAATATGAATTCACGCAAAATTCAAATTAGTCATTAATCACAATCATAATATTTTAAATAATTGTGTTATCATTAAAATCATTTGAAAGAGATTTTGTCTCAACAAATAACACATGGGATGATGAGTGGTGATGTTCCGTAAAAAATACATGAAGAAGAAAGGTTTGTTTATTTTGTGTGTGTTGAAATGAAATAAAGTAAAAAATTGTTAAGGCAAAATCCTTTAGTTAAAACATTTTAATGATAATTTTTTTAATCAGACAAAGATCTAATTAATCCTAATTTTATTAAGTGATCTAATATGTTCTCTTTAGTGTATTAATTACAAGACAAGTTTTTGTGAAAGTTTAAACACGATTTTGAAACATACTCATCTCTGAGCACATTCATCATCCTCAAAACTAAAATTTTTCATCATCAGTTTCATTAATTGAAAAGAAGATATTCACTAATGACAATTAAAACATAAATGGAAAAAGGAATATTACCTTTATTGTTCAAACAAAATAAATGTGGGACGTTGTTCAAAAAGAAAATTCTCATATGACGCAAAGATAAATCCACACTTTATGAAGATTTTATTTTGTTTCCAGTCATACTCATGCATTTACTTCAGAGATGAGGACCTGAGAAAAGAATATTATGCATTACAAGTACAAAGGATAACTCATTGCAAGCTCACTCTTCCCAGTTTATATTTCATTACAGGTTACTACAAGTTGTCAAGAGAATGATCAAACTCCTATAGCATGTTAATATAGTAGATAATGTCTTCATATTGATGAGGACGTCATTGTACAAAATAGAGAATGATCATAAACATTCTTAAAGAATAGAAAGAAGATGACGTTTACCCATATTGCAAAGAACGTTTGAGCAACATACTCTAACACCTTGAGACATGTAGCCAACAATTATATGTGTCCTTTACAGCAACAAGGAGCCCTCCCAAGTTTATAAATAGAATATGCTTCAAGTTGCAATCTCCAAGAGACTACAATCAAACATATTTCACTTTCTTAAGTGCAAAACTATTAAAGTTCTCTTTAATTATCAAAAAAGACACTAAATTTTAGGATCAAAATTTTTAGTGTATTCTTAGTTCAATCTATTTCAATAATAATGTTGTGATTAGGGGTAGACAAAATCCATTGACCCGCCCGAAAACCGAATAACTCGTAAAAAACTGAGTGTAAATGGGTGGTTTTGGTCGGTTAAATGGGTAAGCGAGTTATAGA
Organism: Cicer pinnatifidum; assembly: GCA_037974775.1. Classification (NCBI taxonomy): domain Eukaryota; kingdom Viridiplantae; phylum Streptophyta; class Magnoliopsida; order Fabales; family Fabaceae; genus Cicer; species Cicer pinnatifidum. The sequence goes on along the minus strand of JBBPBR010000003.1, from coordinate 27,442,866 downwards.
ATCAGTTACAAATGGATTAAAACGGACGGGTTCAATTGAGAATTCTAAAACCGATTAAACCCATACCCGCCCAATAATAAATACACACTGCTAATACTCATATGACCTTTTTAGACTTTACACAAATATTGCGCTAATTCGGTGGAAATTGCAAGATAATTAATGCTTGCATTTTGAGTGGAGAAGGGAATTAGTGGAAAATTAATGTTTTTTTATTGGAATAATTAATAATTAATTAAAACATTTATAGCCATGACTTTATGTTAGAATTTTTTCTTAAAGTAATGCCACAAAATACTCAGGTTGTTTGTTACTATATATTACTTTACTTCATTTGAAATCCTAGTAGAAGTCAAAAAACATAGATGCACAACTTCACTCCCTTTTCTTACTTCGTTGCCATGTCAAAGCTATCAACCATTTCGTTTCTTTTCAAGACCATCCAGCAGTGAAAACTAGAGGATAAACACTCGTTCTTCTTCTTCAGCATTTTCGTCGTATTTTTATTTTATCTTAAAAATTAGTTTTCTCATGTTCTTTTTTTCTTCTTCAAGATTTTACCGTATCTTTGTGTTGGTTTGTTTGATACAGATCTGATCTGAGAGTTGATGATGTTTATTTTTTATTTTTTTTATTTTGATCTTTTACTATTTTCTTCTTCATCGTCGTTTTTTATATTTGGATCTGATCTGAAACTTACCCGTAAACCCGTCACCCGCGAGACTTGTCACTTGTATGGAAAAATGGGCGGAAGTGGGCGTACGAAATACACCCGCGGTTTCGATCAGATTGACATTTTGGACTCGAACCCGCCCGTACTCGTCTGTTGCCCACCCCTAGTTGTGATTAGATCCAAAATAAATCATTATTATCATCTCATTGTAAACATCATCAAATTTGTCTAGCTGAGAGAAAACTTGAGTGATTTGTGTAAGCTTATTGAGGCTAAGAAAATACAAGTTTATAGTCAAGTGTGACTAAGGGAAAAAGATTAGGTTGAGAGATTGCTCAATTTACTAGTGTAAATCTCAAGTGAGGATTGGATTAACCCACGTTGGGTGAACCATGATATTTCTTGTGTGTTTTTTGTATCCATATCTTTTATTATTTAGTTATTCCACTGAATCACATTACTATTAACTTAAAATATAATTTTGTTTTTGAATGTTCTCTTTAACGATTATTGACTGTTGGGAGCGCTAACTCTCTCAAATGTTTATACATATATGCATAGTACTTTTGAAACATCAATACGTCAAAAATAACATTTTACAACACTTTTTGAAAGTCATTTACAACGCTGTAGTATCTACTCTTATTAAAAGATACATCATCGCTATTTAAAATAAAAAAAGCATTGTAATATATATAAATATATAGCGCTCAACGCTTCTCTTAGACTAGTTTTATAGTAGATGCATATATAGTGCGCTTCTTATATTAGTTTTACAACGTTTTTCTTAAAAAACCTTTGTAATAGTTGCATATATAGCGCGCTTCTTATACTAGTTTTACAACGCTTTTCTTAAAAAAAACATTGTAATATGTGCATTCTTATACTAGTTTTACAATGTTTCTTTTGAAAAAAACGTTGTAATAGGTACATTTTAAAAATCATTGTAAATCTATTCTAAAAAATAATATAAAATGCTTCTCTTAGACTAGTTTTAGAGCGCTGTAATAGATGCATTCTTATACTAATGACGTTTTTTAAAAAAAAATGTTGTCTTTAAATGAGATTTCAATTTTTTTCCAAAATCATATTCATCAAGCACATATTAACAGAATTGCAATTTTTTAATTCAAACATATTCACAGCAACAAGTTCAATTACATCAGTACTATATATTCACAACAACAAATTCAAGTACATCAGTACTATTATCAACATCAGTAACAACATATTTACAATATCAATTAAATATTCATAGTAACAATATCATGCCAGTAGCAATTTCCAACATGCCTATTTCCCAATAATTTCTTACTATACCCGATTGTAAAAAAATAAAAAAATTAATTAGAATAATGATTAGTTCACATAAAAATATACAATAATAATTTACAATGTGAAACTCACTTATTAACAAATTATATAACTTTTAGTTTAATCACATACTAACACTTGTCTTTCTTTATTTTAGTTAGATTACTTTCAGAGTATGTTGAATTAGAGTTGTCAAAGTACTATATGATCTAATATTTGAACATAAATAAGTTATAATCAAAATATATATATATATATATATATATATATATATATATATGAAAATCAAAATATAATGAAAATAACATACTGTTTCTAGAATTATATTTTGATTCATATCAACAATCTCCTTCTTCATGAATTACAATATATTTGTACCCTTGAAAAGAACGACTCAAACTATGTCGTTACTTACGATTGTTTTTTAAATACAAATAACATCATTATCACAGTGGTCAATTTTAAATACTAATTCTTTGTGAAAAACTTTATGATCAAGCAGAGCCCGCCAAAAGGTATGACCACTAAAGTAAGTGTTTTCGACCTTTTTAAACAACAAATTTTTTTACTTAATAAAAAGGTATCAAATATACTTTTATTTAATAAAAATGTCTCACATTCTAAAATTCTTCAAATCGATAAAATCTTATATAAATTAAATAAAATATTTTATTTTTGTTGTAAATTATTTAATAGTCTTTTTGGTACAAGTAAATTTAGAAATAATGAGACAAAAACTAAGCAAATTGTTCATGTGAGAAATATTAGTTATAAATTGAGAAATCACAAAACAAATAGTGAACTTGCTAACATGAGTTATTGGAGTGATACAATATATACACATTATTTTCTTCTTCAATTAAAAGATGAAAATTGTTACATGAGTTCTCGATGTTGCTGTAAGTTGGAATGTCTTATTTCATTTTTTTGAAAAATATAGAGAAAATAGATTAAAAATGCCATTAATTCTATTAAATAAATTTTCTATAGCTATTAAATAAAATATTCATTATTTATTTATTAACTTTTGAAAATATCACGTCTAATAGTTTAGATTTAGACCTCATAACGTGTTGGACCGACCCTGTAACCAAGATTTCATAGAATCATCCTCCAATAAAATATAATCTCATCTCATTTCAATACCATAGTTACGGGTGTTCGCATATTGGGTTGGGCCGGTTTTTACAAAATCTGATACCGAATCTAATCGATTATCTTTGGATTGAGTTAAGTTATAAACCTGTATTTTTTCATTTAACTCGAACCAAACCAACCCGATCAAAAACGGGTTAGGTTGGATTGGGTTGGCGGGTTATACATAAATAAAAACATGTTTTTTATTTTACTGGAAAATATATTGAGATTGCTTACACTTTCCCACAATACTTACATGTACATGTATTATTTCTCTTATTAAAATGTAACCAAGCACTACAAGAGGCTTTACTAGGTTTTCTTTTGGTTACCTCGTTTCCTTGAGTTGATGGCAATGATAAGAGGCCTAAATCTTGTGCTTGTTGTGATGAAGATTGTTGTGCTTGTGGAACAAATTGATTAGGAACTTCTTGTACTTGTTTCGTTTGTCTAAAATTTGTGTAATAATATAGTTAAAAAAATTCAAAGGTAAAAGGAAAAGTAAGAGAAAACAACTGACATTGCTACTTAGTTCACTACATTACTTTCATAATTACATGTAACTCAACAACCATTTTAGTTTACTAAACTATCATAATTTTTTAATAGTAGTGATTCATTTGTTAATTTTTGGCTTAATTGCACTTTTGGTCCCCCTATTATAGGTAAAAATTGAAAGTAGTCCCCCCATTTTGTTTGTCCCCAGTTTTAGTCCCCAAACAGAATTTGAGGCCAAATTATGATTAGTTGTCATTATTTTAATGACGTGTCAATAAAAAGGTGACGTGGCAGACGCTTACGTGGAATAAACTTATTATTATATTATTTCTGATTAAAAAATATAATTTATATTTTCAAAAATCATTTTAATAATTGTGACAATATTTTTAAAAATATAATTAAATTGTTAAAATTAAATTAAATTAAATTAAAATAAAATGAAAAACATGTGCAAAACCCTAAAGCCCCAAATCATATGAACATGTTTAAACCCTAAAGCCCCAAATTGTGTTCTTGTTCGTCAAAAGCCCCAAATCTCGACAACAAATAAGGCACAAATCATATGAACAACTTGGACAGCGTCGATGATAATGAGTGATAGGTATCCTACATAAATTGCTGCGTGAAAACAAATCAACATAAGTAATTAACCATATACTACAAAAGAATACGTAACGTCTTCTGATGTTCTCTACCCATAAAAACCATCAATTTCTATAAAAGTGCCATATATCATGTACCAGCACATTTGTTCATCTGCATTCAATTTTGTCCTCGGAAGATCTATTTCAGCCCCTGAGAAAGAAACCATTATTTTCCACATTGTCAAATGCTAGTACACCCAAGAAAAAAAAGTGAAATACAATCACATAACCCTAGCAGTTCAAGGCTGCAAGCAAACCCAAATAAACTTTAAAATGCATCTTACCACGCAACTTCTTTTCAAGTTCAACTTTAAAACATTGTTCCCGGTGGATCTGCTTTACCACGGGAAGCACCGACGAGAGCAGCAAGTGAAGATACCTACAAAGAAGTAAACCATAACACCCAGTCACCATTTGAATCAAGGAGAGGCGAAAAAACCAACCAAAAGAACAAAAATTACATCTCACCATGTTGATATACAGTTATCATAGTATCCTCTCCTATCACACATAAGGCACCAAGTAACTCTATTTCGATAACTCCTCGTGCACTGATGGCAAGTCTGATAAACACGAACACGATTTGGGGCTTTAGGGTTCAAACATATCCATACTATTTGGGGCTTTAGGTTCAAACATGTTCATATGATTTGGGGTTTTAGGATTCTGCACATATTTTTCATTTTATTTTAATTTAATTTAATTTTAATAATTTAATTATATTTTTAAAAATATTGTCACAATTATTAAAATGATTTTTGAAAATATAAATTATATTTTTTAATTAGAAATAATATAATAATAAGTTTATTCCACGTAAGCGTCTCCCACATCACCTTTTTATTGACACGTCATTAAAAAAATGATAACTTTGGCCTCAAATTCTGTTTTGGGAACTAAAATTGGGGACAAACAAAATGAGGGGACTACTTTCAATTTTCACCTATAATAGGGGAACCAAAAGTGCAATTAAGCCTTAATTTTTAGATTACTTACTATTTTCAAATACAATACTAAAAGAAGGTGTTTAACATATTTAAGTATAAAAAATGTAAACTAAGTTCATCATAAGTATAAGTTTTTGCATAAATATTATTTTTGCTCATAAACAATATTTAACTCAAAATTTTTGTATTTAACACATGTAAATTCATCGTAAGCATAAGCTTTCAGTTCATACCTTCATTATGCAAAACTATAACAAAATATAATATTTGTATAAATATCAATTATTAGCACCCGTGGAACAAAAGAAGAACGTGGTAGGAACATAACTAGTAGAACAAAAGAAGAACGTAGCAGCAGCGCGACTTGTAGAACAAAAGAAAAAGGTGGACAACGACACAATTTCAAGAAGTCTGGCCATGAAAGAAGGTGAATGTAGATATAGAACAAAATAAAAAGGTAGATGACAACTTCTGAAAATCTGAAAAACCAAACAAATTTTTGTTTTAGAAAAATAATAACTAATTATCAGGTCGGGTCGACGAATTCAAATTGTTGGACTCATTACCGAACCAACTATAAACGAATTTGAATAGCTTGGGTCGGGTCGGACCCAAAAATAACCAAATACAAATAAAAATCGAGTGGAATTGGATTAAATAATCAAGTTGACAGTTGCGTCTATGTACACCCCTAACCATAGTCAATAATATCATAATCATGCACAAACATGACCATTTTTTTGTTGTGTATAATTCACAAATTCTCAATACCACCTATGGTTAGGAATCCATAATCATCAGAAGTCCGACCCGATTCCCCGAACGAAACGACAACGGTAATACAGTTACATGTGCGTTTAGCAATTTCAAACAAACGTTCTTCTCCCTCTTCTTCATAAACCCTAGATAAATAGAAACATCGAATTGAATCCTCTTTCGCTCGTAATTTCAATGCAAATTCTCCAAAACTAGGGTTTATTATTCTTCTCTGTAGCCATGGTTGGACAATCCAAGGCCGCAACTTCGCGCGAAAAGCTTTCAAGTCTCGTCCATAGAGCCAAATTGGCCATTGATACACCTTCAAAGCTCGAAGCATTGCGGAAATTGAAAATTGAACTTCCTCAAGAAGATCCAGTTCTTCTCACTGAGTTCCTCCCTCCGATTTTCGACTTCCTCTCTGATGGTTTCAGTCCTGTTCGTAAATTCGTCACCGAGTACGTTTCATTTGCTCCTTCTTTTTCATTTGAGTTGATGATTTTCGGATATTGTTGATTGCATTGGTGTTTGGAGTTGAAATTTAATGCGAAACTTTTCTGGTTGAAGGATGGTTGGTGAAATTGGATTGAAGAACACTGAATTCTTGCCTGATATTGTGCCTGTGTTGATTGATGTCTTGGATGATGATACACCAGCTGTTATTCGTCAAGTTATTTTGTGCGGAATTGATTTGTTTCGATCCACACTTGAGAAAATCACGATACAGGTAATTCATTTTTTCTTAACGGCAAATGGATTTCGGTTCAGTTGATTGTTGTTGTAACAAAATTGATGATTGGTGTGACTGTGATGATGCTAGTTCTTGTGTTATGCTGTGTGTGGTGGGATTGTTATTGGTAGATGTAGTTTTTTTAAATGTCAGTGTTACGGTATTGTGTGTTTTATTAATGCATATGAAAGATAATACATAGGTTTTACATTATTTATTTACAAACTTGGATATATGTTATTCTGATTTCATCGACAGTTTGGGAGAGAATGAGAGTATTTGCAAGGTGAGTGAAACATTTGTTTCTGCAGTTAAAATTAAATGTGATTCAAGAAACATGAGAAGTCAGGGAAGGTATAATTATAACCACATAGTTTTTCTTGGGTTTATGATAGCTCTGCAGCATACATCCAAATGGGTTCTAATCTTCAAATTTTCGCAAATCCTTTGATTTTGTCAAATGGGTACAACATTATAACCTAAACATCATATAGAGGGATAAAGCAAATATATTGTACATGTCTCTAGTTCTCCACGAAAAAATACGAAGAACATATTAAAAAAATGCTAGCATCTATTTGAACATAAACTTTGGAAATTTTATTAAATGATTTGTTATATCAGTTGTCTCTTATCGTATTTCATAGCTATTGCTTTCATGTATTCTAGATATACATTTTAAGGTATGAACAGTTTCTTTCCTGGTTTTATTATGTTCCAGGGTCTATATTCTAGTGATTTAGACAGCGCACTTGAATCTGCATGGGAGTGGATGGTTAAATTCAAAGAAAAAGTATACTCAATAGCATTTCAAGTAAGTAATTGCTCTCTATATAATAAGTTATTTGCTTTTGTATATGGGGGTCTGATAATTGTATTCTGTAACTTTCTTAAAAGGATGGAAGGGGTGGAGCAAAGCTGCTGGCACTGAAGTTTGTTGAAGCAGTGATTCATCTCTACACACCTGATCCTAATGGTTCCTCAGAGCCCACTTCCCATCAAGGTATTGCATTTCAAGTTTGGTTGGATAGAGTCATCGGTCTTCTAATGAAGTTTGTGCCAATCTGTTGTTATCATAAACCTCAAATCACCTGCTTACACGACTTCTCAACTTAATCTATAGGAAAGCCACCGAAATTTAATGTATCATGGCTGAGGCGGGGTCATCCTGTACTTAAGTATGGAGATTTGTCAATTGAAGCCAGTCATAGTTTAGGTCTCTTGCTTGATCAACTCAGATTTCCAACAGTGAAGTCTCTTAGTAACTCAGTAATCATTGTGCTAATTAAAAGGTATTGGATCTTTTCTTTCATGGCCTCAGGTGGTAAATATTTGCTCTCTCTCTCTCTCTCTCTCTCTCTCACACACACACACACACACACATCATTGTTCTAATTCAAAGGTGTTCAATCAATTCTTTTATGCCTGTTCATTTTCTTCCCAAAGTGACTGTCTACCAGTCACATGACTTGTGTAGTTATCCTGACGACTCATGCATAATAATCAGATGGCTAATATTTTCTCCTTTGATTGAAAGAAAACAGAAATATTCATTTTTCAATGTTTGGCAGTTGGCACCAATTAGAGATCGTTCTATGTCTAATAATTAGGCTATTTTTCATTGCCTGCAATTATTGATTACTGTTAACACTGCTTGTAAAAATCTATTGTTCAAATGCTACTTTATTACTTTTAACTTCCTCTTTGGTCTATTCCCAGCCTTTCAGCCATTGCAATAGACAGGCCTGCATTCTATAGCCGAATATTGCCAGTTTTGCTCAGTTTGGAACCCTCAAGCTCTGTTGTTAATGGGGTCTGTGTGTCAGCAGCACATCTTGCTCTAAAGAAGGCCTTTCTTACATGCACAAAATGTACACATCCAAGTGCTGCCCCGGTATTTCTTTCAAATCAATATATTCTTGACATCTTAATTCTTTAATCTGAATGTGAAGTTTTAGTTTTCACTGTTTTATCTACTTTTTGGTATTGGAATGTGTCAACTTTTACAATTTTCTTCATTTTTATATCATGAACCTACTTCATATTTGCCAACCCTACCCAGTGAGAAAAGGCTTTGTTGTTGGTAAACAGTTTGATATTATTTACATATAATATTTTGCATGTCATTCAGTATTGTTAAGCGGTGGTAAACGATAGTATTTTGGAAAAATATCATTTTGCGGCCTTGACATGGTGGCTTTTACACAGCTGCTGATGGTCGCCTCTATTTCCATGGTGGGCATGGCATCCATGACAAAGAAGTGTCAAAAATAGAAATGGGTAAAACAGACCCGATCCATTTTAAATACTAAAAACCCATTTCACACTCAACTCACCGAATGTTTATGATAGGACTCGGAATTTTAAGATAATGAAACTGGATTTATTCACTGAAAATGATGAGCTTCAAGCTCTTACAATGGATGAAAACAGAAACTGAAATGATAAACCAGAGTTCTAAGAACCCCTAACCCAGAGAGAAATCTCTCCTAACTGTTGCTAACAATATTTCTGAATGCCTATCACTACCCAACCTCACTCCGTCATACAGCAAACCTGTAACCGAATTCCCTGAATTCTAGGGACCTCAGGAACCAACGTTTTTTCTCTCTCCCTGGCCCCACTTTTCCTTCCAGGTTCCTATTAGTTTATGCCATCTTTCACTCGCACTTCTTCATTGTCTCTCAGTTACTCATCATTGTTGAATGGTGCATGTCTGGTGGATGGTCCCTCCAATGACTTCCGTTTTTCTCAGTACATCTTGTTACTAGCAAGCGGTGTTTTATCTTCCTCCTTTTCTGTTCTATATTTCTCTTTTCCTAAGTTTTTCTGTTCCCAGTTCCTTCTCTCACTATATTCTGTAAATCTATCTTAATTCCTCAATATCCTGTTTGTTTATATTTTTTGTCGAGTTTTTATTCTATGATCTTTTTCTTTGTTTAGTGGTTATCTATATTTTTATCTCCTTGTTTTATGATTCGAAAATGGTTGTTAATATGAAAATGAATAGAACAAAATTGCACCAAACCAGTAACCAGTTAGCACCGACTGACTAATATTTCTCCTCTCTGCAATTCTCTCTCTCTCTCGTCTATTGGCTGATTTCTGTTTCAAATTTGTGCCGAAAATTTTGAGCTACATAACTCTACTGTTTATTTTGTTACATTCTATAGTTACATTTTGTGCATATTTGCAACATTTTTATCGTAGCCGCCATGCTTCTGCCCCATAGGACACAATGTCATTCTCTAGATAATCATGGAAGATTTTTGGCTCGCTGCCATGAACTTTCATACACCATTAATAACACTGGTTTCTAAATCATTTGATGAAGGACAATAGAATTGTTAGGAATTAATAGGGCAGACTCAGGGTATTCCCACGTGAATAATGGTAGGAAATAAGTTGAGTGAAGGTTCATTGGGTGTACAATTGGATATGAACAGAAATTCTAGGCATTGGGCAGGATTTTCAGTTGGTGGTTTATAGACCATCCATCATATAAAAAAATAATTAACCCATTTGCTAGCTATCCAAGTCTGAAGCCCATAATCATTGGGTGTACAATTGGATATGAACAGAAATTCTAGGCATTGGGCAGGATTTTCAGTTGGTGGTATATAGACCATCCATCATATAAAAAAATAATTAACCCATTTGCTAGCTATCCAAGTCCAAAGCCCATAATCATAATTATTCATAAAAACACTGAATTCTTAATTCTGGCATAGCCCTAGTTTTCCTGCTGTGGTTGGTGCAATTGTGATTTGTGGGGAGAGGGGTGGGAGGAGAGAATGGCATATTGAATCAATCACGGACAGGTTCCTGTTTTGAAAAGTGAGGATGAAAGTTAATGCGATTCATGTGAATGATAGAAATCAGCGAAGAATGAAAATTAGGTTTGGGCCATTAAAAAACTTGAGACTTGGAATACATTATGATAACTTATGAGTCAACCTGCCCTACCTTGCCTCTAAACTACCACAACCCAATGGTAAGGCAACCTCACCTATTCTGCCCCCAACCCGCTACAAACTATCTGGCCTATAATGGCGGGTAAATCAGGATAAACAGACAGTTAGACTCGTTTTGCAAAATCTTTATTTGGCAGTTGGAGAATAAATTCTTTTATTTTTAAATGTGTAACATTGCATTAATTGTCTCAAAAATGAAATATTGAATTGTTGCAGACTGAATACTTATGGCATTATATTATGTATGGGTAAAAGTCACTGCACTATGTTATCCCTTCCATGTTTAAACTTCAAAGTTGATTTTAAAATGGATTTTTTGCATAGCATTACTTTTTTGTTAAATGACACGTTTACTTTATAAACGAGACTTAGAAGACTGATTTTTTTTGTTTGTCGTTTTGTTCTTTTGAAGTGGAGAGATCGTTTGGCAGGTGCCTTGAAGGAGATGCAGTCTGAAGGGAAGGCAGATCAAGTGTTCCACGCTGTCTCTGCAAGTAATGGAAGTATCTTACAGAGAACGGAGGATTATCAATCAGTTATCAAGGTAACCAATATTATCCTTTGTTTTGTTGGATAGTAAACTTTTATCAACAGTCAGTGTTTGTATGGCTTGAGCAATTCTGTTTTCGTTTCCTATTTTTATCAATTACTATAGAAGTGTTACAATGTCATTATTTTGTTTTCAATTTTCGTAGTCTTGTATTTGTATAGGCAATGGTGGAAGTAAGAAGAAAATTAGGTTTAACTGTCTCTTACACAAATCTTCAGAAATAGTAAACAAAATGAACCAAAGTGGAACTTTTTTAATTATCGATGAAAATAATAAATGAAAACAGAAAATGCTTTCTCAAACCAGACATGTTTTTACTCTACTGAATTGCCAATAGATATTGTAGAGACAGTTAACAGAAGGATTAACTTTAGAATTGCCAAACACAGTCGGGTCATGTCTATGATAATACAAATGATTCTTCATGGATTGTTTATTAACTTTCATTTTAGTACTTATTTTTAGTCTACTAAATATCATCTTTCTTTATGTGAATGAAAGTCTTACAAAATCTTGTGGGCCAAAAGAATTATTTTCCAAATTATTTAACTATAGTAGGACTTCAGTACAATTATACACTGAAATATCAGGCATTGCGTTTCAATTCTTAATGATCGTATTATCATTTTACAGGAAGAGGATGCTGCAGATGCTGCAGTAAATTCATTTGATTCAGGGCACGTTAATTTGGTAAGGAAACGGTCAGGATCAGAAAATGGAGGCGATTTAACTGGAGATGCACATGTCCCTGGTAAACGTGTTAGAACAACAACTGAAGGTTTCAAAGAACCTAAAAACGAGTTAGATGAAAGTACTGCTAACACACAGGATGACACTCCTTCAGCTCTACCAGCATCTTCAAAAGGAGATGAGGAAAATGGGCCTGTACTGCAGCTTGTTGCCATGTTTGGTGCTTTGGTTGCTCAAGGTGAAAAGGCTGTTGCGTCTTTGGAAATTCTTATCTCCAGTATTTCTGCCGACTTACTAGCTGAAGTGGTGATGGCAAATATGCGTAACCTACCTCCAAATTGCCCTAATGCTGAAGGAAACGATGAACAGTTGCATGACATTAGTATATTTGGTTCTCATGACAAGGCTAAATATCCACCATCGTTTGTGGCTGGTGTTATGTCACTTTCTAGTACTTTCCCACCTGTTGCTTCACTTCTTGATGCTCATCAATCAGTGTCCAATGACTTAGTGGTATAATTTCTGTATTTGGTATTCTTTTTTTTAGAGAAATGATATTTTGACGCATAAAATCGACAAAAAAAATAGTTGGTTAATGCAGTTCAAATACGTGGTAAATTACGTTCAGTGGATGGGCTGACGGATATAATAAGTGTTGAAATCCATTAACCATCAATTGAATGTAATTAATTAACCACAAATTTGAACACTTGGAAATCATGGTTTATTTCAACTCTGTCAACCAACTATTTCATTGTAGATTTTTATGTCAAAATATCATAACTCTAGTTTTTACGCCTTGCGTTTTATTGTTTATTTCGGAGTTATCCTTTGACTATAATTTTGGTGTACACAAATATTATAGAAGTCTCATGGGGAGGAAGAAATTTCTACAACTGGAGTAGATAGTAGTGCTATGCATTCTAGCATGATTCTTTCATCTCAAAATGTACCATCGCCTACTGATTTTCCGTCTTCTGATACCTGTATACCTGGAGTAGAGAATGTCAGCACATCTCTGCCTACTGACATCGACGATGATGGCAACTTAGAGAGTGGAATCCCTGGCCTGGATTCTTTTGGTCGAAATGATGCATTGTCAGAAACTTTGGCTGCTTCCTCATTAGCTTCCAGTGATTTACAAATAGAAGAGGAGCAAGTTACGAGTTTGGATAAAAGGTCACCCCTGAACATAGTTCCATCAACATCGGCGGATAGGTCTGAGGAGCTGAGCCCAAAAGCAGTTGCTACAGATGTCAATAGCTTGGTGTCCTCAACTGCTACTTCAGTTGTGTTGCCTACTCGCTTAGTCTTGCCAAAGATGATTGCTCCAGTTGTTGATCTTGCAGATGAACAAAAGGATCATTTGCAAATATCATGTTTTATGCGTATCATTGATGCATATAAGCAAATAGCTACAGCTGGAGGCTCAAAAGTTCGATTTTCGATACTTGCTTATTTAGGAGTTGAGGTGAAAATTCCAACTTATCAAGAATGTCAGGTTTTATTTTTCAGTTGCGTAATGACAAATGAGGTTAAGTGCTCGATATAGGTGTAATTAAGGCTTAGTTTTTTGAAAGGCGATGATTGTATCAGAGCTTTAGAACATGTGATCTTCAGAATTTCTGTCCTAATTTATTTTTGTTTGATCAATTAAGATTTAAATGACATCATACTTAAACTATCCTCCCTACCACAATACATTACTTTGAACATTAAATGTTTTTTTATTACCTGTTCTATAGTTCTGAATTTGATGCAATTAGGATGGACATTTTCATCGCTAGTTCAATGCATGTTTATTGTTCTTATTTGATTGTTTCTTTGTGCTGGCACTCAATTTTTCTTTTAACGAGTGGAATCTAATTCTTTTTTTTTCTTTTTTCATTCATCATGCAGTTTCCTTTGGAATTAGACCCGTGGAAGTTATTACAAAAGCATATTTTGATTGATTACTCTAGTCATGAGGTAAGAAATTGCCCTATGTGTTAATTACGGTTTCATACCAATTAGCTTTGTCATGACAAATACAGTGAAGTAAACTCTTTCCACCTCATCTAAGAACTAATTGAAAGAAAGAAAGCAATGTATTTTGTCTTTGTATTTCTTTACTTTTGATGTATTAACACATTTCATTCTTTTAACTTATATAAATTATGTAAATAAAGAGACCATCCTATTCCTAAACAACCTTTACTTTTGTTTTTCCTTAAAATTATACAGTGAGTATATATACACATATATATGCATGCACACATCAAATAAAATAATCACAAACCAGTCTTTGAAAATGTAGGTTTATCTTTAGAAAAATAGGATTTTTTTCAACTCTGAACCAATGTTTGTTCGTTTTGTCAAGAAAGAAAATTGTCCCATGCTTCATGCTGAAAATCTGAAAAGAGCCTGTTTAAGTGTACTATTACTCTTAGGTATAAAGGATACTACCATCTGTAGAGCTAATCATATCTGAAGGACATCTTAACTAGTAAATCCATTCAACTTGTGTTGTTCTGACCTAATTAAAGATGCTGCTATTTAAATAAAATCGTACATTAGCAACTAGTATGTGCCATTTGCATTTGTTAATAATCAATATATGCTGACAATATCGCCTTGTGTGTCAGGGACATGAGTTGACATTGCGTGTCCTCTACAGGTTATTTGGTGAGGCTGAAGCGGAGCCTGACTTTTTTTCATCCACAACTGCAGCTTCTGTATATGAAACATTCCTCCTAACAGTGGTATGTGCTATGTTTATTTGTTTTGTGTTTGTCCATTTGCAAGGCAAGAGTTTAACTTTTGGTTCACTTCTAATGCAGGCAGAAGCACTAAGAGATTCTTTTCCACCTTCGGATAAATCGTTAAGTAAATTGCTTGGTGAATCTCCTTATTTGCCAAAATCAGTTTTAAAAATTGTAGAGAACATGTGTTCTCCTGGAAATGGGGATAAAGTTGAAAAGGACACATTGAATGCGGATAGAGTTACTCAAGGTCTAAGTGCTGTATGGAGTTTGGTTCTTCTAAGACCTCCCATTCGAGATACTTGTTTAAAAATTGCTTTACAGGTTTTTCTCATACTTTTTATGTTATGAACTTTCAATCTTTCATGGTGCCTTTTCTGTGTAGTTGTGATTATTGGCCATAATCCTTTGATTCTGTTGCTTTTCTTTCCTTGCTTTTCTTCCCTTAGTATCAGTAAATTCTTTGTCGAACTAACTATTCTCTGATCTTTTTATTATTTTTCTCTGAAAGAGTGCAGTGCATCACTTGGAAGAAGTGCGTATGAAGGCAATACGGCTGGTACTTAAGCATAATTTCCTAGTATTTAATTGTTTGCATAAGAGCACCTGTCTTATACTTGCGGCGCTTCTTGCAGGTGGCAAATAAACTCTATCCTTTATCATCCATTTCTCGGCAAATAGAAGAGTTTGCGAAGGAAACGTTGTTCTCAGTGATGAGTGATGCATCTGAGGCTACTGATGCTGAAGGATCTGTTGCTGATTCCCAAAAGGTATTTATTTCTAATGTCTTTATGAATTTAATTTATTTTTTCTGATTAAAGTCTGGTGACAGCAGGTTTTTGCTATTTTTTATTGAACTAGATATACTGGTTTTTTGTTCTCTTTTCCTTTTTAGGGACCTGATATTGAAAAGCTGACAAATGAACCATTGTCTTTGAGCGGCAATACTAAGGATGTCTCAGATATTCGGCAATCAAGCACATCTGAGGGCGCCTCACCAGTTTCAGTTTCTGAGGCTCAGAGGGGCATGTCATTGTATTTTGCTTTATGCACAAAGGTATTGTATTATTTCCTAGTATATCCAACAACAACAACAACCAAACCTTATCCCAATAAGTAGGGTTCGCTACATAGATCAAGCGACGCCATAATATTCTGTCATATAATCTCTATACACCTCATTAATCTCTAAGTCTTTCTTAATAATTTCTACTAAAGTTATTCTTGGTCTTGAAGAAGGAAAAGGAATAAAAAAAATTAAATTATATTGATATATTGACTATTATTAAAATAACATAAATCGATATTTATATTACTAATTGACTTTTAATTTGATTATAAAAAGGAAACAGATCTTGAATTCATGATATATAATGTTTTACATATGGGTCTAACACTAGCTTTCAAGCTAAATCTTACTGAGCTTTGAGCTTGTAATAATTGTATCCGTTAATGAAAGAGACATAACCAAAAAATATAATTTGAAATTGGAGCTAGAACCAAACTGCTTTTGGGATAAGCCAGAACCAAACTTCTTTTGGCACACATGGGACTGACTGCTTGGACAAGTGTTGACAGGGAGATAAGTCTATGGAGAATGCTTATGTAGGACAAGTAAGTTGTACAAACTGATATAAGGATCTTAGATATAGGTTGCCAGAGCAGCAAGTAGAAAACCCCATTGACAAAGAGATAACTTGAGAGAGAGAGAGGGGTGATTTGAGTTTATGTATGGCCAACAAGAAAAGAAGAATCCTGGGGATTTTGATATTGTTACTATTGAGATCCCACATTGAATACATAAATGCAAAGGTTATTTCATAAGGTTTGGATAATCCTCATATCTTAACCTTTAGGGGTTGAGGCCAAACACCCAAATTCTAAATTCTCATATGATATTAGAGTCTTTCATAAATTCTAAATTCTTTTAAAGAAAGAAATAGATCAAGATATATAATCGAAAATATGGAGACCAGGCCTAAGAGATGATGTAAGTTGGAGATGCAATCAAAATATTATAAGATAATTTTCATATATGTTGACAGAGCCTTCTTTATTTCTCATGTTATGGACTCAGTTTTTGTTGTCTAATCAAAAGTACCTTTTTTGATGCTTTGTGATGGCAGAAACATTCCCTCTTTCGCGAAATATTTGTCATCTATAAAAGCACATCAAAAGCAGCGAAGCAGGTTTTAGATTTTGACATATGGTATTCTAGTGAATATTGGTAACTATTTGTTTTTGGTCTTTAGGTTTATGACATTAATTGTATGGTGCAGGCTATTCATCGTCAAATTCCCATCCTAGTGCGTACCTTAGGTTCATCTTCAGATCTCCTTGAAATTATATCAGATCCCCCAAATGGAAGCGAGAATCTCCTAATGCAGGTTAACTGTTTTACCTTATAATTTTTAATGAATGCTTAAGTTTTTACTAATATATTGAATATTGAATGAGAAAAGAGACTATGCACCTACAGTGTAAACTAATTTTACACTAGCGGTCAACCCAAACCATTGATTTTGATATGTCATTGTATTTTTGTAACCGCTTGAGACAATCACTGCACCATGAATGGTTGTGATTGGCTGTCTGTGTAAAATAGTTTTACAATGACAATGCACACTCATTAATCTCATATTGAATACTGTTTTACCGTATAATTCTTTCTTGTGTGAATCTCTGGGTAAATATTGAATATTGATAGTTATACAATGGCTATGTCAGGTGTTGCATACACTTACAGATGGTACGATCCCTTGTAAGGATTTGATATATACTGTGAAAAGGTTACATGACACAAAACTTAAGGTATGTTAAAAAATTTCAGTATCAGTTTTGCAGTGAAACTCAGTTCTAATACCTGGTTGGTCCTTTACAGGATGCAGAGATTATTATTCCAATATTGCCATTCCTATCAAAAGATGAGGTATTACCTATTTTTTCTTCTCATATGGATGTAAATTTAACTGTTTTAGTAAAACTATAATGTGAGGTCAAATCAAGAAAAAAATGTGAAGTAAACTATCATCAATGGATCATGTAAGAATTGTGTCAGTTATGTTTTTTTTTTTTTTGCTTACTTTCTACTTTGATTAAAATATTGCGTTTTTCATTTGGTGAATATGTTCTTGATAATTCTTTTGATAGGTAATGCCTGTTTTTCCCCACATTGTTAATCTTCCTTTGGAGAAGTTCCAAGGAGCACTTAGTCGCATATTGCAGGTATGCTTCACTCCTTTATAGCCAATAATACGAGTTGCTAATTTATGTTGGACCCAAGAAGACTTATTTCACTTCTTAAAGGTTAAGTAGGGTTAGAACCAAGTATTGAATTTCTCTTTGCAGGACTGTCCACCTAACCCAAAACCTATTATAGATTCTGTAACATCTTTGATACAAAATATCTTGAGAAATCTAGGAATGTAAGCTTTGGAGCTGTTGAAGTTGTAACTTTTCAAGATATATACACAGAAACAAGATTTAAGTGAAAATTTGTGCTAAATAACTGTCAGAGATACTGTTCATATGTTTTCAGCTAATAACTTTATCTTTAGGGTAGTTTTGAATATTTTTATTATTAGTTTTTTTATACATAACAAGCAATAGGCTAATGCCCAAAATTATTAGCTGGCCTTTTTCTTCTTTTCATTTTTTTCTTTATTCTTGAATGAAAGGGTCTAAATGGCCCAATCTTATCTCCTCTTTGCTAACCTAGAGACAGAGGGGGTCCCCTAAGGGGAGTCAGAAACAGCGCAGAATAACTGGGGAAGAACCAAGCATCCCTGGTACAAGTTGCAAATGATGTTGCTGACAGCCAGATGCAAAGGAAGGTTAAGAGAGGTTGAGAGTAGAAAAGGTCGAGATTCTTGATAGAGATTGGTTTCGACGAGCAGGAATGGTTGAGATAGTTGGGAGTCTTGGAACAGAGTGTTACTATTGAGATTTGATTTGTTTGAGGTTACATATTGGTTTAAAATATGGGTTTAAGAAACCAGGTTGTGCAACCTGACCCAATTTTTTGGATTGTTTGAGATTGACTGATCTCAGCAATCTTTTGTGCAATCCCACCTCGATCCTACTGAAATTCGATCTTACATGCAATGTGACTCGCTCAAGGGTAGCAAGATCTAGACTATCATAACAACAATGTCATACTATAGTAACAATGCCGAATTGGACCATTTGTGCATAGCATATAAAGACTAAAGGATTTTGGGTTGGACCGTTACCATATTAGTTTTTTAAATACACGATGAAACCCTATCCTTCCATTTTTTCCTTTCATAATACTCTGCCTCATCCCTCTCCACTCTGTAACTTTCATCCATCAACTAGCAGAGTGCTATGTCCTGCTTTCTATATGCCATCATCCATGTACAATATTCGTTCTTCCTAGTCTGCACACTTCGAGTTTCTTCATTCTTCATTCTCTATCCATTATACCCTCTTGAAATTTAGCACTTATAGCTTTATCATTAAGGAGATAACAACTTTCATGATCCACAATATTCTAATAAGAAAATATTTTTCTGAACCATGAATACATTTTAGTTATTGAATTAATTTCAGAGTTGTTCTTATACAGGGATCGTCACAATCTGGTCCGGTGCTTACTCCAGCTGAAATATTGATTGCAATTCATGGAATTGATCCTGAAAGAGATGGAATTGCCTTAAAAAAGGTAGGGCTTTTATGATGATTGGGTTTGTGCATTATTCTTATTCAAGTAATCAATTTTGCATAACTTAAGTGTCTACATGCAGGTAACTGATGCATGCAATGCTTGCTTTGAGCAGCGACAAACTTTTACTCAAGAAGTTCTCGCCAAAGTTTTGAATCAATTGGTATGTTATGTGGGAATTGCTTTATATAAGTGGAAAACATATCCAACCTAGTTTGATCTCATATAGAGAGTGCTCTTCGCTGCAGGTTGAGCAAATTCCTCTTCCTTTACTGTTCATGCGTACAGTATTACAAGCAATAGGTGCTTTTCCAACACTGGTAAGAAGCTTACATATGCAAGGAAATGTAATAATGTAAAGAAACGTGTATTATTGTTTGTTGTGTAACAGAATTTAGTAATTTGATCAGTAATGATTGCTTAGAGTATAAATCAGTTCTGAAACTCATATAGATCCCACAGAGCTATTATGCTTATCTTTCACAATTGTATTATTTCTTTATTTTCCAATTAAAAATCTTCCATGATTGCTGTTATACGTTTTATTGTTTGGTTTAAATTTGATATATTTCTACAATTTATTGTCTTGGTTAAATTTCTACAGGTGGACTTTATCATGGGTATTCTTTCTCGCCTCGTGAAGAAGCAGGTGATTATTTTATGAATTTTATTTCTGATATTTCACTCAGTTGTTCAATGTGCATATGCATGACAAAATGAGTTGCTGTAGATATGGAAATATCCAAAGTTGTGGGTGGGATTCTTGAAGTGTCTGCAATTGACGAAACCTCAATCATTTGGTGTTCTGCTTCAGGTATTATCATTTTTCAAGAGCTTATTATCATTTGTAACTGTTTGGTGTTTGTATCGTCCTAAGCTCTGTTCTCCCTCATATGATCATATGATGTTCTCAAGATGTTTTCATTGTCTTAGTTCATCACTGAACCCTTACATTCTTATTTGGTATATGATTGAACAATTTAATGAAATTAAAATATCAGTTACTTTTACCATGTAGGAAGATTTAGCAAGCTGCTGGCTGACATGAAGTCTGTCAACTGTAAATAAACTTTACAATTTTTGTTGTCAAGGGTAAAAGAATATAAGTAATACTGTTCAACATTATATGGTCTGGCTTTCATTGTGGTTATTATTCTGTTTAACACCATTATCACCAATTTGGATTGCATCCATGCATGGTCTATATTCTTAGAAGTTATTTTAGACTATAGATTGTATTTCTTAGAATTTGGACGAGGGATGTCTTTCACTTATAAACACATTTTTAGGGCATATCTCACCAATATGAGACTCAACACACTCCCCTCACTCCCAGAACTAGACATCTGGAGTGTGACCCAATAGTGGATGGCTTAACTGATTTTAGATAGGCTCTGATACCATATTGAAATTTAGTCTTGGACTAATTTAACCTTACAAAACTTTGTAAGGCGAGGGATACCTTCCTTTTATATAAACACATTTTCAAGCCAGATCTAATTTAGTATGGGACTCTCAATAATATTGAATGCTAGAGCTTAATTCTCGAGTATTAAGAGATGTCATTGCCTGACTCTAGTATAGTAAAAACTTTTATAAAGTCACCCACATGATATATCATGATTTACCGACTGTGTAAAACATTTTATATTGACAGTGCATGAAAATTAAACACATTTACATTTATTTACTTTTTAAATACATATACTCGCATTGCTCTTTTTAATTATCACATTGACATCAACTAATGCCATTTGTGGCATAAAGGAAACTAGAAGGAAACAAATAAAATATATGCTTTTGATATATCCTTATGTGCTATTTGCTTGGGTCTACATTTATCCCTCATGTTCTATTGTTTCTCAACTCGCTCATGATTTTTGGGTGGTCTTTGTGAACACTCATATTGTCTAAAATTATATTCTAATGTGTTTTCTGGTGGTGTATGCATCCATTCAGCTACCTCCACCACAATTGGAAGCTGCATTAAATAGAATTGCTGCACTGAAGGCACCTTTGATTGCTCATGCTAGCCAGCCAGATATACAATCTTCACTTCCCAGGTTCCTTAATCACTTGGCACTATAACACTGTTAATTTTATCGTTTCTTTTCCCATCTATATTTATTTTATATAAAAGGTGGAAGTTTATTTTTTATTTTGGTTTGAAAGCAATTCTTTTTATCGTTGCCTATATTGATTCTTAAGTCTAATATTTTGTTCAGGTCTGTGCTGGTTGTTCTTGGCATTGTTTCTGATTCTCAGGTTTCAAGTCAGACACAAACTAGCCAAACACATACTGGTGAGACAAGCAACTCAGATAAGGACACGATGACAGAAAAATCTAAAGAATCATCTACAGCAAGCTAAACTAAAATAATCACGGTGGTTGAGTGGTGGAATCTACTGGTCAATTGTGACACTCTCAAGTTAAATTATAGCGTAGATCTTTCTTATACTCGCTGCTAAAAGTTATCTCAAGACAAGGGAATGAAGGGCCAGAGTTGATGAATTTGCCTTGTTCAAATGGCTGAAGAGTTGGGCCATGGGTCAAGGGTTTTGTACATTTGCATCAGGCAACAACAACCTGGCTTGTACATTTGTAGGTGGAATGATGTATATTAGAATGGTATACGAAGTATCATTATCTCAAATGGGTCTCAATTTTGGATCTCTGTTAAGCATAGTGTTAGTTAATATTAGAAATGTATACATACATGATATATTAATCCCCAAGTGGATGTTTTTATTGCGTTAGTCTTGAGAATTATGTATCTAGGGTTTAGACATGTATTTTTGAGTATTTATTCATCCCTTGTAATAATATATTCATTTTGTTTGTTTACTTCATTTTTTAAAACTGCAACAATATACACAGTTTATTGGACAGAACTCTGAATTGTTTTGTTTTAATCGTTTATGTAAGACAAAATTTGTCTGAATAATCCATATTAGAGAACCACATGATATTAGGAATTGTTTGGATTGACTGACAAATTGTTTGGTAGAAAATATCATAAATGCTTATGAGTTCTTATAAATTGTTTTTCATAACCTCCCCCTAACAAGTTTATCAATTTGGGCATATGACCCAAAACATGCAGACCTACAACTCTCTTTGCTTTGCAACTCTCGCAAACCCTAGTGATGTGCCTCTTCTCTTCTCCCTATTTGCCCTTCAACTTGGACTTTAATCATCCATTTTCCTTGTATGTTAGGTTAATTTGCTTGCTCTTCCATTTGTTTGTGCATGTATGTGATTTTCTTGTATTATTGTGTTCAAGTTGCTGGCTTCTTTTGTAATTTGTGCTTGTTCCTGATATTTGCTTGTTATTGGTTCTAGATAAGGGTTTTTGGTGTTCAGTATCTTTATAGTTCGTTTGAATTTTATGTAGTTAATGTGGTATTGACTGAGCTTTATACATATTTTGTGGGGTTATAGTTGATCATGATCTTGTGGTTCATCCAAGGAAGATGTGGCTAGTTTTTTTTATGTATATATGGTAATTAATTGTTGAAGCTTTTCACTTCTTTTGTTTGAATTGAGTTTATTTTTCCTTTCTTCGTGTGGTGAATATGTAGTCATTTTTCTTTTCAGATTTATTTGCTTTTTTAAAAAAATAACAGTTTTACTAGCTTGTCTGGTAATGGACTTTCGAAATATACAATGTTGTTAGAATAATACATTGTTTATATAAATTATATCTTACCAATTTAGGAATACCCCTTTTCCTTTACCTTTCTGAACTTGAAAAAGAAAATATTTGATCTCCGTCTGGACTGTATGATTCAATTGTTTTAGCTTACATGCTCATGCTTTGAGCTTATTGGTTTTTATGGGTCATAATAACAATTACCTATATTGTCTCTTTAGTCTTAATTATGTAACTCCATAATGTGAATTCTAGAAGAAAAAACCACAGATTTGTTGGATGGGATCTTTGAAAGCCAACAAAAGTTTTACTATGTGTTCAAGCAATTCAATGAGCAAACTGAGTTATCTTATGAGTGGCAAGCAAATGAAAAAAAACTAGAACTTTTGAAAAATGAATGAACTGGAAATTGTTTTGGGGAAAAGAGACTAAAATTGGATGGGATCATTGGCCACACAGTTACAGCAAGTGAAGAGTAATAGGCAACTCATATTAAGTTATATGTTGTTGGTTATAGTTCATGTTTGAAGAGTGAGAATGGAGTTTTTGTAGCTACCAAAATCTTTTGTTCCTCACTCCAGTTAATTGTTCATAAAGGAGAAACTTTGGGTTTATATTAAACTTGAAGGTGAAACTAAATGTTAAGAAGCTTATTTGTGAGTTGAATGTCACATTTGTGGTAAATAGCACCGTTGTATTTTTTCGTTGATTTAATACAAATACTTTTTAATATTAATGTGGTGTTTAATTTATTTTGACTCTTTTATAAAATTTTGTGAAGTTTTGACATGGTTTGTCATTACTCTTTTCATAATATCATTTTGATTTAAATAAATATTAATGAGTTCGAATTTGATATTTTTCTAGAAAAAAATCATACAAAATTATTAGCAAGTATTATTAATATTTATTAAAATATTAACATATATTTTTGAATAATTTTTTTATATATGTTTACGACACTATAAAAAGCTCATCTACAAAAAAAAATGAATTAAAAAAGTAATTTATAGGTTCATATTTTATGAATTTTTATGTTGAACATATAACATATAAAAATTCATATTTAATTTATACTAAGTTAAAAAATTATTATGTGGATGAAAAATTTAACCATTAAAGAATGTTTCGTTCTACCAAAGATTAAAATAGCTCATAGAATAATTTTGTACGTATTAAAAAATATGATTTTTTTTTTACAAAACTATAAAAAAAATTCAAAAATTTATAGGAACTAAAAGTTTATTGGTTTAAATGTATTTTTGGTTCTCTATTTTGTCAAAATAATTTTTTAGTTCCACTACTATTTTTTATTATGTGACACTCATTAATAACAAGACACTTGGTGTCATTTGTGACTAGGGGTGGGAATAGGCCAGGCCAGGCCAGGCTTTGAAAGGCCTGAGCCTGGCCTACGATTTATTTTTTTGGCCTAAGCCTGGCCTACGGCCTATCATAGGCTTTTTTTTCGGCCTAAGCCTGGCCTTTTTAATAGTTTGGCCTGGCCTGGAAGCCTTTTTAAAAGCCTTTTTAAACGAATCCATTATTACTTCTTAAACAAATAAAGAACAATTACTAAGTGATTGACTAATTAAACGGTTACCGAATATAAAACAACTACCAAATATAGAACTGCTACCGAATATGGAACGACTACTGAATATGGAATGATTAGTAAGTGATTGCTTAATTGATAGAATTTAAAATAGAAAATAATATTATTAATATAATAATAAAAAATAATATTAATAAATAATAAATATATATAGGCCGGCCTATTAGGCCTAACAAGCTTTTTTATAAGCCTGAGCCTGGCCTATTTAAATAAATAGGCTTTAAAAACAGTCTGAGCCTAGCCTTTTTATTAAATAGGCCAGGCCAGGCCAGGCCATAAGTAGGCCAGGCCATAGGCCCCTGCGGACGGCCTAGCCTATTCCCATCCCTATTTGTGACAGATAATATAATTTATATCGTTATTATTATAGTAAATTTTATCATTTATTTTATTAAAATATTAAAAGTTTAAAAATAAAATAAATAATGTAAATTTTTATTGGATCAAATAAA
The DNA here is from genome assembly GCA_037974775.1 of Cicer pinnatifidum. Lineage (NCBI taxonomy): Eukaryota > Viridiplantae > Streptophyta > Magnoliopsida > Fabales > Fabaceae > Cicer > Cicer pinnatifidum. The sequence continues at coordinate 27,417,805 of JBBPBR010000003.1, read as the reverse complement.
TAAAATTTAAATGTTTTAATATATAAGTAAAATAAAAAGATTTATTTTAATATTTAAATAAATTAAATATTAAGTAAATTAAAATTATAAATATAAAATTTATATATTTTATATGTATATTTTAAAATTATTAAAAAATAAAATAAAATAAATTTTAAATATTTTATTTAAATATTTTAAAAAATTAGTTTAAAAAAATTTAATAAATAAATTAATTAATTACAACAATAGTGACATGAAAATTATTTTATAAAACTCGTAAATGACATCTTAATGTTACATCATTAGTGATAGTGTCACATTATCAAAAATAGTTAATAGGAAGACCAAATTAAAATAGGTTTTAAAAATAAATGGATTAAATGTTTATTTTAGACAAAATAGATGAACCAAAATTACATTTAAGTCAAACTTATTTAATCAAATTTTTTTATATCCATAAAATTTTGACTTTTATTCAATGTTTTAAAAATTGAGCTAGATTGACCGGAAATATGCACATGACCCATTCAGACAATCTTAAAATTCGTTAGTTAGTAAACTATATAAAAAAATAAAAATAAATAAATAAATAAATAAATAAATAAAAAAACAAACTAGCACAAATCGTTTGAACCTGGTTTGATGGGTCGGATCACTGAATATGAACAGTTGTAAAAAATCGCTCGATTTTTTTAAAACACCTAAAATTATTTTATTTTTATAAAAAAAAAAAAATCAGTGTTTTAAATTTAAAATTTTCTTTTTAAGTTTAACTTTAACAATAAAAAAACACTTATTCCATTTAATTCGTAAGACACATGTAATTTATTAGTTGATCTATATAAGATTTAATGTTTAAATTTATTTTATGAAAATTTCTCTTTGGTTCAGATTTTAATGTATTAGTTATAGATATTAATTTTTTGCTATTAATTTTATGAATTTTTACTTTATAAGTTATGAAATCTTAAATATTTTAATATATTTTGTGTATTTAATTATTATTTTATTATTTATTTATTGAACAGTCACTAAACACTTTAACCGTAATTTAACCAATTAAACAATAATTCGGAGGTCTCACCGATTCTACCACAATTCAATTTTAAAAACATTGCTTTTATTGTTATTAAAATTCAGAATTTGTTGGCTAGGTGTCATGGTCTTCCAAATTCAGAATTGGTCATTCAAAAGAGTGAAGATTCTGATTGAGTGACAGAAATGTTCAACTACCCTATAATTAGATGTGGTCTCGGACTTAGAGAACCTTATTAGACTAGCCTATAGAGATGGCAACTGGGCATGGACGATGATGTTAAGCATTACCAACTCCGTAGTCACAATTCTAATACCGCTCTTGCCTATGTATTCACCGATAGTGGCTTTTTAATATCCACTCTAACATCCGTCGAGAGTGACTCTAACATCCACTCCAAATATATTCAAATTTAAATGAATAATTTAAAATAAATATCAGTCTTTTCAGTACTCCATAACCAACTTCTAGCACATATCAAGATCTCTAAAGTAGTCCAATGAAGTCGACTTCGAAGAGGACTTAATATATGTTTGTCGATAGTGAATGCAATTTCAGAAGCTACCGTAAAAATAAGAATTGCCAATACATCTTTTGCAATGGTTTGAAGTGTTGGATACTTAACACCATTATTTGAGATGTTGGGTGTGTGCAGGGGGGATTTGACAAAAATCGCCCCTGCATCCACCTATAACTTAAAAAAGTCGGGAAAATCCTCACCGGCATCCGCATCCATTAAAAAAGAGTTTTTCTCGTTAAATGTGGGACGGGTCTAGAGCGATTCGGGTAGGTTCGGATTCAATTGTCATGCCTACTAGCCTATGAATGTAGCTATGCGCATCAATTTTTTATATTATTTTCATTCAAGAGTAAATATATGTAGTATAGTTTCTCTCCAATATATTTTTTATCAAGCATAAATATATATAATATAGTCTCACACTAAATTAAAAAAAAAAAATATATATATATATATATATATATATATATATATATAAAGTGTAACGCCTAGTTACGTAAGTTTAACAATTGAGATAACGATGAATTTTTTTTTTATTTATATAAGAGAATAAATTATTAATAATATATAATGCTATGAAATCTTTAAAAATCTTTATAATTGAATTTTTTTTAATAAACAAATATTCAAAGCTGAGTATTTAATATGAAATAAAATATAATATAGATATTATATCTACTTATTATTGATATGCTAACTTAATCTAAAAAAACTATTCTTTTCTGAAAATCCAAGACTTCTTAGTTCTCGATGTTCTTGACAATCTTAGTCTTTCAAAACAACATTTTAATGAGATATTAAATCTCAATGAATAATACACAAACTCGACCATAACACCTGCATTCTTTCGAAAACATTCTTTAGAAATATAAATAATTTTCTGTAATAATCAATTAGTTTCAATAATTAATATACTCTTAACCTCTTAAAAGTAACATTAATTCATATCTATAATAATCAAATAAATCAAATACATATATTTATTCTATAGAAATAAATAAATCAATTCAATTCCATCTCATTGTTATATGACGATGTACTACTTTCGTGAAGTGAGTATTATCTCATCATGTAGAGCACCAACTCATCTAGTATGGAGTACAATACTCATCCGTGTGGAGTTTAAAATTCATCTCATGTGGGTATAAGATTCATCTATATGGAGCACGTAACTCGTTCGGGTAAATAATTATGGGGTACTAGACCCATTCATATGAAGCATAAATTCATCTCAAACACATAATAAAAATAATTTATTTTTAACAATCATCTTCATGAAATCATATTTAGAATATAATATTTCATTTAAATATACAATAACAATAATCATTCAAGAACACAAAATAAAACAATATTTTAAAGAATATGTATTCAAACAATCATACAAAAACAACAATTCAACAAACAAAATAGTAAATAAACCAATTTATAATCTAAGATTGTATTTCATAAAATCCCAATCTTACTAGAGTTAAGTCTTCGACAAAATATATTTTTTTATAAAAAAAATACTATTTAAAATATCTAACTTTTTTTTTTCATCTCAAATTCCAAAAATAAATGTACCAAAAATAAATATCTAACTATACTATTAGGAAGATTTCTGATACATTAATGATCCAATACACCATGATCTATTCTTCGCTCCTTCATCAAGCCGAATAGAAACTATTATACCACTTATTGGATACTCTTAGGGTACCACAAACAACAACGAGTTAAATTCTCGAGAACCAAAATATACTTTGACAATATATCTCCCCCAAAATCTTAAGGCATTAGGTATATGAGTCACCACTATTATATATTGTTGAATATTCTAGGGGTATCAGAACAACAACGAACTAAATGTTCAAGTACCAAAAGAGACTATGAGATTATATCTCCACTCAAAAAGTTAAAGCATTAGGTATATGGGTCACCACTCTTATATATCCAACATTTAGCTCGTTCACAGTCAATGTGAGATTAAACGCTCACACTTAATATACAACCAACATAACATCATGTACTTTATATATTCAATGTTTAAACTATTCATAGTCAATGAGAAACTATTCACTCTCACTTGAACCCAATAGTTTCCCCTCAAGTGTGAGTCTCTCACATCTTATTTGTTTCACTACTGCAAACAATAGAACATGCCTCCTAACTATAATATTGAGAAGATTTCCGATACAATGATCCAATACACATGATCTATTCCCTGCTCCCTCACCAGGTCGAATCGAGATTCTTATACCACTTGTTGGATACTCTAGGGGTATGAGAGCAATAACAAACTAAATGCTTGAGGACCAACAAATATTTTGAAACTAAATCTCCACCAAAAACTTTAAGACATTAGGTATACGAGTCACCACTATTATATATTGTTGGACAATCTATGGGTACGAGAGTAATAACAAATTAATATCTGAGTACTAAAAGAGACTTTGAGATTACATCTCCACCCAAAACTTAAAGTATTTGGTATATGGACAACCACTCTTACATATCCATCATTTAGTTTCTTCATAGTCAATGTGAGATTGATCATTCACACTTCATATACAACCAACATAATATCATATACTTTATATATCCAACGTTAAACTATTCATAGTCAATGTGTGACTATTCACTAACACTTGAACCTAATATTTTTTTTATATATTTAAATTAAAAAATAGTAATGTGACATATTTTAATTGACAAGACATAGTATATGATGATATGTAATTATCAACACATATGATAGTGCAAGAAAATCCTTTAAAAACTTCATTTCAACTTTTGAAATTATTCATTTTTGTAATTTAATTAATTATATGTAAATAGTTAATCTATCTAGATGATTTTATATCTTGAAATCGTATCGCATCATCTAAAACATCTCACGTCACTATTTTACATCCAAAAATTTGAGAAATAGACTAAAATTTGATTAAAAAAAATAAAAATAAGGAAACAAAAAACTTACAATTAAACCTATAATGTAATAGTATGCAATATAATATAATGTTTTTGATTTTTGAAAGATAAAAAGAAACAAATATAATGGTTCTGTCTATTGATGATGTGATTTTATCTTGGAATTTCCTTGGTTATGAATAGGACAACATGCCAATACTGGGCATTGGGAATGTGCTATCATTTAATATAATGTTTTGTGTAAGTTCATCTATCAAATCCCTCTAATATGTGTGTGTCAAAATGATGGATAATTTAATCATGTCGTGGATGGTGGATCATCAAATATAAAATTATATTATCTCATAGACAATAATACAATGTTTTACCAGACATTGTCTATATTAAAATCTATCAAGTTATTATACTATCAGATTATTTAACGAAATTTTAAAAAGTAATTTTAATTTCATATTTAAAAAAATTATTTTTTATTTTCATAATTTATTCAAAATAATAGATATTATTTTAAAACTCATTTGTTGTTGATTAAAAAAGTAATTTTAATATTCAATAATTAAAATTTTAATTATTAAATATTTTAATATGATAAAAATTATATTTTTTTAAAAAATAAGATATCTTTCAAAAATAATTTTTATGAAAAATTTATTAAAATAGCTTTTCAATCTCTTTTTAAA
>JBBPBR010000003.1:27394875-27408882 GCA_037974775.1 Cicer pinnatifidum | reverse complement strand
TTTTTTACAAAAAACTTTTCAAAATAGAAACTACAAGTGAACAAGAAAAACTTAGGGACTAAAATAAAATTTTATAGAGACTGTAATTTATTTTATCTCTTTTCTTAATTAATAAAATTGCACTTTCTTTTTATTAAGGGTCCAATTTTCAATATTAAAACAAAGCCTCCATAATATTTAAGATGGTCTTAGCAGTTACATGAGAAACAAACGAAGATTTGTCATCATTCTCAAGATAAAATCAAGTGAAATAAGGTAAATTAAATGTATATTCAACATTACAATATTTAACACATAATAATATTAACAAATGCATGAGAACACGATCATAATCATAATCATAGCCATCCACTACTTCATATGTGATCTTTCTAACTTTGGATTGATATGGGTGGAGAAGTCACTTGCTATCCCATAAACAAGAATGTCTAGTCATAGTGATTTAGTATTCAATAGATTGTCCTATAGTATCCCACCTTTACTAAGAAATTCATATTGACAACTCTCTCAAGATCTCCTCGACTGTCAAGTATCAATTCTATCACGACACAATCTCCAAATATGTCCTTGTAAATGAATGCAACACATACCATAAAGGATATAATAATCATTATCAACAATCACTATCTAACATCACTCAACTCATATCTACAAATATTTATTAATTTAATCTTAGGCAAATAGTCTAACGTTACTATCTAAGTTTTTATTATTAGTTAATTAATCACCTTACTAATCATTTTAGCTTAATTTAATCAATTAATCCCGACTCTAATTAATTAGGCTTAATTGCAGTTTTGGTCCCTCTATTTCAGCTGAATCGCGAAAGTAGTCCCTCCATTTTATTTCTCCTCAGTTTTGGTCCCCTAAGTAGAATTTTGGTCCTAAACTTTATGAAATTTCATTTTTTAAAGCCGTACTACACCATTTATGATCATAGATTTAATGTACAATTATTGCAAATGAGATCTTGAAGCATGATGTGACTTAAATAAATGCAAAAAAAGATGAAATTTCATCAAATTTTAGACCAAAATTATGTTTAGGGACCAAAATTGGGGAGAAATAAAATGGGGAGACTACATGTAAACAATAGTACATGTACATCCTTCCAACTTAACATAAAAGTAGCCCAAAAGAAAGACATATGTGTCCTGGGTGACAGCCTAGTCTGATCATTCTATACATAACAACACTATATGCCTTGAGTAATCTCCACGCGCCCCGTGAGATCCTCCTAACATAGCTCCAATCAAGCACTCCCATCCACATTCCCATCCGGAGGGTACGAACCGGTAGGATCATCCTGACTCTCATATGAGAGCAAAACCCAGATTTCCACAATAGTTGTAAAGGGTCACCAATCGAAAATTAACAATTAACACATAACATTTAAGCTTTTAAATGCACAAATAACTTTCTCAACTTATCATGCATCTTAGAAGGATTTTCCATATGCTAAAAGTTCATGTAATGCTTGCCAAATGTAAATGAAATCAAAAGAAAGTTCTCAATCCATCAAGTAATACATAACTGACCAATACGTTGATAATCAATTGAGAAATCCATCATCTAACACAAAATAAGATTTCCTACTGTGCCAATCGATTGGGCAAATCGATTGCCTGAAGATTTTCAGTAAAAATTGAAGTCTGGACATGCAACAATCGATTGGAGCAATCGATTTCGAGAAGGTCTAAGCCCCTGCATTGTCCAATCGATTGGGTAAATCGATTTCGTGAAAGACAGAGCCCCTGTATTGAATCCAATCGATTGGGCAAATCGATTTTTGGAAGACTAAGCCCCTGACTTGAATCCAATTGAATCCAATCGATTTACCAAATCGATTTCTTAAATGATTTTGAATTACAACTTACAAAATCGATTGGGTAAATCGATTTCGTGCAAAACAGAGCCCATGTAACTCATCAAATCGATTGGGTAAATCGATTTCCCTGTATATTCTTTCAAAAATACATAAACCAACTCAAACATATTCAAACACCACTCCAAACCTTAACACTTAGCAATACCCATACAATCACCACGACATTACGAGTTTCGAAAACGTTCTATAATCTAACATACTATCACACAAATCCAAAACATAACTCTTAGTACAATCAACACAATCACAATTTGAATCAACCACGACTCGTGTGCCAAACACCCTAATGCAATGCGTATATGCCAAAATGCATGGACTCGGAATTCCAAACCAAAACCCTCCTCGAAGGGCCGTAAATCATAATTGTACCGCCTATCGCAGGCCAAAGTACCAATTACCGAGGTGCCACCTATCACAGGTCAGCACGATTTACTAAAAAGCGTAAATCCTAAACGTACCACCTATCACGGGTCAATACTGTTTACCGAGGTGCCACCTATCACGGGTCAGCACGATTTACTAAAAGAAAAAGCGTAAGTCGTAAGGGTACCGCCTATCACAGGCCAAAGTACTACTTACCGAGGTGTCACCTATCACGGGTCAGCACAACTTACCAAAAAGTAAATCGTAAACGTACCACCTATCACGGGTCAATACAGTTTACCGAGGTGCCACCTATCACGGGTCAGCACAATTTACCAAATGAAATGCATGAGCATACACTAACTCCATTCACAACAATCGTTAAGTAAATGCAGATATTAAAAGATTCCCCATTTTTAATACTCATTTAACTTAACGATTTGCACGCCAAACGTTAAGCAAACAGACATATTAAGAGATTCCCCATTCTTAATATACTTTTGACTTAAAAGATTTCCACAACAAAATATTCAGTAAACAAAACATTAAGAGATTCCCCATTCTTAATGCTCATTTACTGAAACGATTTTCAAAAACAAACATTAAGCAAACAAGACATTAAGAGATTCCCCATTCTTAATTCTCATTTAACTTAAACGATTTTTCCAAAACAAACGTTAAGTAACCGAGACATTAAGAGATTCCCCATTCTTAACGCCCAGTTAACTTAAAGGATTTTCACAAGTACACATTAGATAAACAAGACATTAAGAGATTCCCCATTCTTAATACTCATTTAACTTAATGGTTTTCAAAACAACATTAAGTAACCAAAACATTAAGAGATTCCCCATTCATAACGCTCAGTTAACTTAAACGATTTTCAAAACAAACTTCACGTAAATAAGACATTAAGAGATTCCCCATTCTTAATTCTCATTTAACTTGAACGATTTTCCAAAACACACATTAAGTAAACGAGACGTTAAGAGATTCCCCATTCTTAATACTCGTTTAACTCTAATGGTTTTCAAATTTCACACCAAACAAACTCGAACATAATATCCAAATCAATGAACGATTCACACCAAATCACATCAATCAACAACCATCAAGTAAGAACACACCAAGTACGACGACACAAATTAACACAATCCATCACTCAAACACAACAAGTTTCATATACTTGAAATCATACATAATGGGTTTAAAATTCATTCTCCACAAAACATTACTTAAACCCTAACTAAATTCTTTTCCACACAACCACAAGTAAGTCCCTAAATGCAAACTAAAAGTTTGGAAGGAGCTCTTACCTTAACGTTAGCTCTAACGTGCGATTACGGCACCGTGAGTAAATCTGGTAAATTTTCCGCTCGCAACGCCGCTTCCAAAATTGGTCCACTAGCACTGTAGCACAGAGGTGAGCAACCTTCCATTCTATCACTTCTTGAAACGAAGCTTAGATCTAGGTGAAACAGGGAGATTTGTGTTTGAATCCCTAATACCGTTTTTCTTCGTTTTCGAATCAAAGGTGAAGAGTGAAGTTGAGAAATCCTTGTCCTATCACGCACTATCAATCAAACTCAAAGGAAGCAAAAACAACGAAAATGGAAGAAGATGGAGGAGGGAGGAAATTGAACACACGCGAGGCAGGGGAGGAAGAAGATATTTTTCTTTCTCTGTTTTTCCTTCCTTCTATTTTCCTTTCTTTCTATTTCTTTCCTTTCTTTTTCTTTTTCCTCCAATTCCTTCCATTCATTTCCTATATATTCATTACTTATATAATATAATTAACAAATATCTAAAAATATCTAGATATTTGTTAAATTACCATTTCGCCCATAACGCATTAATTCTTCGCAAAAGGTTCACCGCAGTTAATTTAATTTATTTATCGACGAGTAATTCTAATCAGGCATCAAAATATCTTCTTGGACATATAAACTCCAAAATATTAATAACTTTGGCTAAAAAGCCTCTGAGTTCAATACCGAAAATACACCAAAATACAGAAAATACACTTAAAATTATGAGTCTTACAAAACACATCATCATCAAAGATTATAATGTTAATTAAAAAGTGACACATTATAATAGATGGTTTTAACAAAAATCACATAGTGTATTCAAATATCCTACAACACCACAACGTTTCTAACATACATAAAGTGGTGAGTGCATACATAGAGATTGTGAGACATCCCTATTTAATATACATTATTAATCTACTTAATATATATCAAGAGTCAAAACTCATTTCTTACCTTAAATGAACATTAATTTCACATGTCACTTGCTCGAATTGCAAAAGTTTAACTATTTGTTGTTCACAATACAAATATTTAAATAGAATATAATTAATAAACAAAAGGTGGATTCTCTATGAAAATAATAAAAACATAAAAATTGATGTGATTTTACTCATTAAGAGTGGTTTTGACGGTGAATAAAATGATACTGTTTAATGCTCCTCGAGAACCACAACAACAAACGAAATCGGCTTAGAATTGACAAAGGTGCCAGTGTTTAAGGATTTGTGAGACATTAAAACTTACCAATATGAGAACCTACAAATATATAAAGTTAAAACATTTTTAAATTGCTAGGTTAACTAATTAGGTGGTAAATAAAAGATAAGATGCATAATTAATTACTCGAGACTAGAAAACACTATATATTTTTTTAATTATGGTTAGTATTAATCGATTAACAACAAGGGATTGATCGAATATTCAAGTAAAAAAATATGACCTTTGATATTGGGTTGCATATTAATCAGTTATGCACTTATACTAATTAATAAACTACTTTTAAACAATATTTACTATTTCTAGCTAACATATACAGATGTTTAGATATCCAAACATTTAACAACTAACACATCTAACTCTTAAGACTTAAATTTAATTAATAGAAATTCAGAGTATTACACTATAAACTTCAAAACTATTTTAAGTAGCATTTTCAAAAATAATTTTAACTCATGAGAGAAGACAAATTCCAAACTACTTTGATCGTAGATGTTTATATCACTGTTTTAAAAATTGAATCGCAGTCGAATCAATGAGACCTTTGGGTTATAGTTCAATAAATTGAACCAAATGATTAATAAATAAATTATATTTTGAAAAATAACGAATTAGTTAAATCAATTATGGTCCATTCCAATTCAACCCGATTCAATCACGACCAATCGACATAATGTCGAAAGTGATTTATATCAAAACGCTCTTGGCTATTCAACTATTTTTATTTGGATTTAATTTATATGTGTAACATCCCTCTCACTACCTTAAAAATATTGAAAAGATTTAAGTACTAATTAGAATTACTATAATTTTATTAATGTTAATGTTGTATTTTTAATAATATTAAATTAGGATCAAGGGTAGAATAGAAAATTAGTAGCATTAACAAGTCTAAGTGGCAAAGAGAGAACATGTCACCTTTATTTTATTTTATTTTATTTTTATCTCTCTCTATCTCTCTCCCCCTCTCTCTCTCTCACACACACACACATATATACCCTTAACTAACAAAAACCTTCACCACCAACTGCACCTTTTTTTTCCACCAACAAATCCCACTTTCTCTCAAAACATTATGAAAACACCAACACCATTATTGTTCACCGTCTCCCTCATCCATCAATTTTCTTCTATTTTTCAGAATCCTTCAAAAATAAAAGTTCTCCAAAGTCTTATACACATGTTCGACCCGTTACATGTCCCTTTCTTTCTCTCAAGATCCATTAATCGACCAAAGTAACACTAAAAGAAGATAAGGAGCAACATTTGGGGGATCTCTAAATTCAAACCATAGTATAAAGGTCAGGAGAGTTAAGAGGTGAGAAAGCAAGCAAATCCTACAACCACTTTGATGTATAGGACTCCTTTGTTGGAAAATTGTGAGTTTTTTTTCCTAGAACTGTTTTCATATTTGCATGTGAGTTTTTTTGGGTTCAATTTAAGTTTCAATTTCTGTTAGAAATGATTTTATGGGTTGGATATCTGGTTTTAGTTAAATATGAGAGCGAGGGGAAAACTCAGAGTTTTAGCATTTAGGAAATGTTTGAAAATATGCATTTAATTGTTCTTTAAATCATGCAATCTACAATTGTCGTGTGATGATTATGATGTGTTAGGAATTTAAAAAAAAAAAAAAGAATTAATCATGATGGATGAAATATGAAATTAATGCGTTCCCAGAATTCAACACATGTCGTTCTACTTCTAATTCTTTTTTATTATTTTTGCCTTTGATTTTCTTCTCTTTTGCCTCTGATTTCCATATCATATCTTGCCTATGATTTTGTTTCCTCTTACTGCCTCTGATCCTGTCTTCTTCTGGCTTCCACCGATTCTATTTTCCTTTGGATGCCTCTAACTTTATTTCCTCTAACCGAGCTGTCTCTGGTCCAAGCTTTCCTCTAACTGAGTTGCCTTTGGTCATGCTGCCTCTGATCTAAAAATGACTCACATCATGTTGCCTTTGATCATGCTACCTCTGATCCAAGAATGACTCATATCATGTTGCCTTTGATAAGTATATCTTTGATCATGCTGATCTGATCCAAGAATGACTCATATCGTGTTGCCTTTAATCAATATTTCTCAAATCATGATGCCTCTGTCCAAACATCCTTTGATCACGTTGCCTCTTATCAGAAATTTACCTTTGATAAGTATGTCTCTAATCACGTTCCCTCTGATCAACAATTTGCCTCTGGTCATATTACCTATGATCTAAACTTCCTCTGATCACATTGCCTTTGGTCAGAGTCAGCCTGTGGTCCAAGCTTCCTGATCAGAATGCGAAATTTAAAAGACATAACCCCATTTAAGTGAACAATCAATCATTCTTTTCTTGATGAATGATTGAAGTTAAGTTACCTTCTAGTTCTATTACCTCGTTAAGTTAATTAAGTGGGTGCATTAGTATATTGATGAAATGTGCATTACATACATAACATTACATATTCATTAAGTCATGGAATTCATGGTCCAAGTACACGGTGGGATATTTTTTGTTTCAAGCATGAAACAATGGGTAAAGGTAAAGCAATTGGTACATCAATTAGGGTCATGGTTAGACCATGTTTGTAACAGACTCCAATCATCTAGATTACCCACATCTAGGTGATTGAAGGAGTTTTTCCTTATAAAGGAAATATATATATATATATATATATATATATATATATATAAAGCTTTTCCTTAATTAAAAAGAAATGAAAACCAGAAAGATTTTCTAAATCAAGTAAAGAAAGAGAATACATTTTTCTACTTAAAAAAAACAAATTTTAAATATTTGGCCTATGACTAATAAATTAATTCATATTAATGTTAAGTTTTTATTGTTTTTGAGAAAACTTATTTCAAACTACCCCTCCCCTTTGTAAAAGTTCACTGAGACTATTGTCTCACCCTCTATTTTCTTATATATTATAGCAAATAAGAGGGGCTAATGGTTGGATTTCAGTATCAAAGGATGGCCTTATGTTTAGATTCTATTTTGAATTAAGATGATGTAAAGTTTTGATGTATCAGAGGATAATTCCTTATACTTTAATACTTGTTATTTTTGTAATTTTAATCTACTTGGTACACCAAAAAGTACTTGTGAACTATGTGTTTTATATAGTTACAAGTCATTTAAGTGATGATACTTATAATTTTTGAAATTGATTGCTTCTGTTTTATTAAAATGTATGAATTTATTACCATATTGTAGATACATGGCGATGTGTCTTACAATGTGTACCATCAATATAATTTTTTTTTATATTATCAGTCAATCTTGATCATTCAATCATCGAAAACATTTGAGTTTAACCATAGTTATTTTTAAAATCATATATATGAGTAATTGTGATTTTTTACGATATAAAACTTTTTACATCCATTATATAAAATCTAGTTTATTTTTATTTTATGTTTGAAAATAAGAGAAAATAGAATTTGCACCGTTAATGTAAATTAGTTTTATATTGATGTCTGAATTTGACTCATCTAAAATGAGAAGTTGGTAAATTAAGTTAATCAATTAGTGAATATTATAACCACTCATGATTGATTATGTATATAAACACATTATTAATAATTGATTTAACCATCAATTGTTTATATTATTTTCTTAAAGTGAGCAACTCACTTTAAAGAGGTTTAATCTCCGATGTCGATGACTATTGAATTTAATTTATTTTATATGCTTTATTTTTACACTTTCAATCAATCACAATTATTATATCATTAGTAATATTTGACTTTTACTATAACTACTATAAAATCATCCACTTGATTCATTATGATTTGCCAACTGTATAAATTTTCTTGACACTAAAAGTGCATACAAATTAAACTCTTGAGTATTTTGCCACACCACTCTATTTTTTGTAACTAAATTTTAATCATAATAACTGTATGACACGATAAAATAAAAAACTCTTATTGAATACATGTGTAAGATTAATTTACATTAAAGAAAGGGAAAATTACATATACCTCCTCTAAGATCTCTTTAAATGACACTCACACATCATCTAGTTAGCAAAATGCATTTTCCTCCTCTATACTCGCTAAAAAAAATTGCGCATAATAATTTTTTCACACTTACATCTCTATGTGCCATTTATAAAAAAGACACTATAATACAGACTTAGTAACATAAGCATACTTTTTAAATTGAAAATACTAAATGTATGAGCACATACCTTTACAAATTAAAGTAAAACATTAATCGTATCGTATAACAACTCATGAATAGATGTAAGTGTGGCAAAAAATAATTGATGTAATTTTTATAGTGAGTATAGAAGAGGTGTGTATTCTTTAAAAAATAAAAGAGCGTGAGTATCATTTAAAGAATACTTAGGGAGGTCAATGCAATCCCCATTAAAAAAGTCAATGCAATCCCCCTTAAAAAGAAATACTCAATTTATTTTTGAGTTAAAAAAAGAAGAGAAAAAAATGAAACAACAATTGAACACAATAAAGTTGGGCCTAGAAATATCAACCTAATCCTAGTACAACAAACAACTAGTGTGTCATCACAACTACGTGTTTGTGTGTATGTTTGTTGAGCCCAGATATATGTTTGTATCCATTTGGATATGTTTTTTTCATCACTTCTTTCTTTTCCACCGGTGACTCACACGTACGCACACACATTCTTCTTCCTTCTCTTTTCTCCGGTAGAGTGACAAAAATCCAAATCCATGGGGATTGATTACTATAAAATCCTTCAAGTAGATCGAAATGCTAAAGATGATGATCTCAAGAAAGCTTATCGCAAACTTGCTATGAAGTGGCACCCTGATAAGAACCCTAATAATAAGAAAGATGCTGAAGCCAAATTCAAGCAAATCTCAGAAGCTTATGATGTATGTTGTTTTTTTTTTTTATGATACTCAAATTTTGATTTCTTAATTAACTTTATGTTATGTTAATTTGGTTGTGATTTTTTTGTGAAGTTTTAATTTTTGTATCTTTCTTTGAATTTTGGAATGTTGGGTGTGTTAAAATTTGTATCTTTCTATGAATTTTGGATAATTTGGGGTTTTGGGGTTATAATTTGAAATGTTGGTGGTGTTCAATTTTTTGTCTATTTCTTGTGATTTTGGATCATTTGGAATTGTGGGCTTTTAGGGCTGCAATTTGAAATTTTAGGGGTGTTAAATTTGCGTTTTTCTTGTGATTTAGGATCATTTGAAATTTTGGGGTTACTTTTTCTTTTGCTTGTGATGTGATTTGTGAATAGGTTTTGAGTGATGACGAAGGAGAGTGGTGTATGATCAGTATGGTGAAGAGGTTTCCATTTTGTTTTGTTTTTAGGGATACAATCTGAAATGTTGAGGTGTTAGATTTTGTGTTTTTATGTGATTTTGGATCATTAGAAATTGTTGGTTTTTGCTAATGATTATGATTTGCGAAAAGGTTTTGAGTGATCCACAAAAGAGAGCTGTGTATGATCAGTATGGTGAGGAGGGATTGAAGGGGCAGATGCCTCCCCCTGGTGCAGGTGGATTTTCTGATGCCGGTGATGGTGGGCCGACCATGTTCCGGTTCAACCCGAGAAGTGCGGATGACATATTTTCGGAGTTCTTCGGATTTTCCAAACCTTTCGGCGGTGGAATGGGTGATATGGGAGGTCATCCCGGTGCATCTGGCTTTCCAAGGGGCATGTTTAGGGACGACCTTTTCTCTTCTTTTAGGAGTGCGGCCGGTGAAGGATCTGGCAATGTGCCAAGGAAAAGTGCACCTATAGAGAGAACATTGCCTTGCAGTTTGGAGGATTTGTATAAAGGGACTACCAAAAAAATGAAGATTTCCCGGGATGTTAGCGATTCCAGCGGGTGAGCTATCTACTTTCACTTGCTTCCATATTTTTCCTATATAACTTTTGTGAAGAAACTATGAACTTAGTTGCATTGGTTTTATTGAACAGGTTTAAATTATTGAATTCGAAGTCTGGTTCGAAGACTCACTTTTGTTATGTCTTGTTCATTGATGATCGTTTTCATAGTATGCCATTGTTGATTTATATGCTCTTAGGCCCTGTTTGGATAAACAACCTAATTAAACACTTATAGCATAAACACTTCTCGTATTAGTGCTTACGTATACACTATTTCTATAACAAAAGGTAAAATAAAGTCAAATTATTTTCATATAAGCTATAAGTTGTTTTCAAAAGCTACATTGAAGAGCTTATGGAAATAAGCCGAAAACAACTTATGGACTTGTGATAAGCTATTTCTATAAGCTCTACTAAAAAGTCACACAATTGCTTATGTGAGGAGATAAATTCAAATTAGTCAATCCAAACAGATCCTAATAATCAATTTTTCAGTAATAAAGTGGCAGGTTTTGTAATGGTTTGACTTTTGATACATGAGATCTTTGATGTAAATACAGTTTGATATTGGTAGTTCTTATTCTTAAATGGATATACACATTATTATCTTGCTATATGCTGTTTGATTTATTTCTTCAAAAGTTCTTATTTTTCTGTGATACTTCACTACTTACTGTTTGCATTGGTCATATTAGTGACTATATATGTAAGTTCCTGTGTTTATCTTTCAATTATTATATGTTGCTTATCACCGTCATACTGTTACTTTTTGTCGCTGCAGTTAGTGGACGGACATATAAATTATGCATGGTATGCAAATTTAAATAAGAAATCAAATTCTAATTTTGTTGTCTTATTTAGCCTTTGAATGAGACTTAGTTGTTATGAATGTTATTAAAGCTGATTAAAACCTTGTGCATCCTCAAAGTCCCCCTTTTAGTGATACAGCTACATTTCAGTTGAATATAGATACAACAAGTATTTTATGGACATGTTGCATTTAGTTGAGGTTTGAGTAATGATTGATATATAAATTAACTTTAGCAATTAGATATGTTTAAATGCTATGCATATTTCTTTAATAGATATGACAGTCCAGATTCAGAAATTTATAGACAGATATTACATGACAGGAAGTGAAATTCATCTTTCCCATTTCATGAAATTATTCCTTCATATCATTTGCTGGCCCATGTTAGGAAAGAGGGGTATTCACTTTATGTCATTTCACTACTCCATGTGCCAGAAAAATAATTGAACCAGGAAAGCTTGTAGCTACAAAGTTACTTTGTTGGTAACTAACTTCATTGCATAGATGTATAATCTATGTAGCACCTACACGATCCCAACAATGCAGTTATATTCAATTACTTTAATTTTCTTAATTAGTAATGGTGTCTATGTGTTAGTGTCAGTATCATGTTTGGTGTTTGTGTCGGCACTGTATAGTTTATATAGCCAAAGTCTTTCTATAGCACTTTTACAATATAGTGTATATCACTTTTGTCGAATCGCATAGCTGAATTTAAACAAATCGCTATTGTTCTGCAATATACTATTTAGTACAAAGTGTTGTCAAATAGTAACTATAGCGTGTAGCATAGCTATGGAAAGACCTAGAGACTAATAAGCTGAAAAGAGAGATGTTATATGATATAACGTCATGATGTCGTTTGATCCATGTAGTCGACCCTACTTGTGGTTTAACACTGGGTTGTTGTAGTGTTGCAGCATAGCGGAATTTGATCAAGAAACAAAAAAGTATAGCTTTTGAATTGAGTAACCATGGACTAATCTTCTGTATGTTTTCTTATTGTGAAGGAAGCCAACCACAGTAGAGGAAATTCTAACCATTGAGATCAAGCCAGGTTGGAAGAAAGGAACAAAGATAACTTTTCCGGAGAAGGGAAACGAACAAAGAGGACTTATACCAGCAGATCTTGTTTTCATTATTGACGAAAAGCCTCACAGCGTCTTCAAGAGGGACGGCAATGATCTTGTCGTCACACAGAAAATCTCTCTCGTAGAAGCTCTCACAGGTTACACCACACAAATAACAACCCTCGATGGAAGGAATCTTTCGATCTCCGTCAACACCATCATTAGTACATCGTACGAAGAAGTTGTTAAAGGAGAGGGTATGCCGGTTCCTAAGGAACCTTCAAAAAAGGGAAACTTGAGAGTCAAGTTTAACATCAAGTTTCCATCTAGACTTACATCAGAGCAGAAAACCGGCATCAAGCGATTACTGACGTCTCCGTAAAGAAGGGGGGTGCGTCTCTCGAAGATACATGGAACTGCGTTAGATTGGAATTTATTTTTATTTGCGGTTTTCAATCAATTGGAAATTCGTGGCTTTTGTGAACTAGTTTTTTTAAACTAGAAACAGTTCATTAGAAGTTTGATATTTGTTTGTTGTTTCATATTTTATTTAGTTTATGATATGTTCTGAGTGAATAATTCTCTTAATCACTGGCCTAGTTGTTTCTGTGAAAAGTTTTGGTTGAATTCAATTTCTATGTGTTTGCATATTTTGGATCTATGTTTCTTCTCATTTTTATCATTATACTTTTCAATCATTTCATCAATCCCCATATAATTTACAGGGTACACACAATCAAGATCACACACAGTCTAAATTTTTGTTTTCTGGTCGAGATGCGTGTGATTGCATAATCATCATAGCTTTAGGGTTATTTAATCAATATCAATGAACAAATTCTTTACGATCCTTATTTTGGATAAAGAAATTAAAAAATTGATGATTAAATTAACAATATGCAAAATTTGGTGATTAAATTAACAATATGGTGTGACATAAATAGTCAATTTCAAAAAATTAGTCAATGAAATTGTCAAAGACATGAGGAGAAAAACTTACATATTCACAATCCTAAATAATTTTTATTTGAGCACACAAAAAAGTGCACATAATTTAATTATTTTAAAATTAAATTTTTAGTTGTTATAAAATTTTAGCATTTTAGTTTTACTTCCTATAAACTTTTTTTAACCTTTTAGTCTCTTAAAATGTTTTTATTTATTTTTTATCCCTACTTTAAAGTTAATTCATATGTCATTTGAATTTTTAAATGATTTTTTTGCACTAATGTTTAGGACATTATAAATACCTCCTTTACATTTTTTTAACAAATTATGAATTAAATAAAGAAATTTAAATTTTTTCTCTTAAAAATTCATATTTAATTTATCTTTTAGTTTTTATGCATGAGATTATTGTAATGTTCTAAACATACTTATAAAAAATTATTCAAAATTTTGAAAAGTACATATTTGTGGATTTAAAAACAGATATTCAAAAAAAAAATAAAAAAAAATTAAAGACTAAAAAGTTAATAAATGTTTTTATAAAAATACTAAAAATAAAATATTAAAAT
>JBBPBR010000003.1:27352021-27375992 GCA_037974775.1 Cicer pinnatifidum | reverse complement strand
TGAACTTGTTTTGGGTCTAAGTATATTGATGTAATTTTTAATTGATGAACTTCACTAATATCAAAATTTTCATTGAACTAAATTGATGGGAATATAAATCTATAATAAACTAACTCATTTATCTTCACATACCAAAAACCAATAGTTCATTTATTATAACATACAAATATTTCAATGAGATTTAGTCAGGAAATGACATAGTTTTATAGCCATATTTTGTTTTTGGATAATGATTTTTCCTTCAAAGTATTAAATTAAATTAAAAAAAAACTAACAATGTCTTCAAACTACAACTACAATATATTAAAACATCAATTTATCAGAGACCAATCCTTAATAAATAGAATTATAAATAAATTTGTAGCTATAAAAGGACTACAACAAAATCAAAGTAATTATACGGAAACTATTATATCACACATCTTGGTCTACGCCACAAGCATTTCCTTAAAAACAAAATCAAGCATCCACCTTGTGGTCATTATTAGTGACAACATCAGGAATAAACTTTGTCCAAAACCAATGAGACTTCCACACTTTATTCATTTCTTCAATGGGGACGCTGTTTGTCTCGGGCAAAAACAAAGCAATGAAAATTGTCATGATGAGCACAAAGCCAGCAAAGAAGAAGAAAAGTCCGAACTTCAAGTGACAAAGCATAGTAAGAAAAATTTGAGCAATGGCAAAGGTGAACAACATGTTCACAGCAACATTGGTAGCTTGACCTGCAGATCGAACCTCAAGAGAGCATATTTCACTAGGCACTAACCATCCCAACGGACCCCAAGACCATGCAAATGCCGCAACATATGCACATATAAAGAACAAGAGAAGATTGGCTTCATTTTTGGTAAATGATCCTTCACCGCTAACTCCAAACTTGATAGCAATCATGCTTCCAACAACAATCTACAATAAATGGTTATAACATTAATATGAATCATGATTTTAAAATGGCTTAGTTTGAGCTGTGTGTGGATACTAATTTTAAAATATAACGAATTAATTATTAGTTAAATTGCAATTTTCACCTGGCAAATAAACATTTGAACACCACCTTCAAGGAACAAAATTCTTCTTCCAAACTTGTCAACAATGAAGATGGAAACAAAAGTAGCAACAACGTTGACACCTCCGGTAATTACTGCAGACATGAGCGAAGCATCGTTTCCGAAACCAAGAGTTTTGAAAAGCACAGGTGCATAAAACATGATAACATTGATGCCGGTGAGTTGTTGGAAGAATGGAATGAGAGAGCAAAAAGTGAGTTGAGGCCTGTATCTTGGTTGTGTAATATTCTTCCATGGGTGCTCCACCTTTTTTGCTTCCTCACAAGCATCAATTAGATCTTGAAACTCCTCATCAACATTATCAATGCCATGAATCTTTTGCAACATTTTCTTAGCTCCTTCTTTTTGTCCCCTTTCAATCATAGAGTTTGGTGTGTCACCTAAGAAAAAAGATCCTATACACAACATGATTGCAGGGACGGCTCCAATACCTAAAGAAATTCTCCATCCACTCTCATGATTGGCAGTCCAGTAGTTGATAAGATTTGCACCTAGGATTCCAATTGTGATCATCATTTGGAAGCCAATGTTGAGTGCACCTCTGATCTGTGTCGGAGCCATTTCAGACAAATACACTGGAACAGACTGTTTATGAGCGACAAACAAAATTAAATGCAATCAGTCTTGCAATATTCTTGACCTTTTATACATCACAACATGAAAGTATAAGATTAATAACATTTCATACCTGATTACAATATCCTACACCAAAACCAAGCAATAGGCGACCGACGATAAGCATTTCAATGTTGACAGCAAAACCATCCAACAAAGCCCCAACAAGGAAAAACAAGCCACCTGCAAACATTGAGGCCTTACGTCCAAACATTCTTGTAGTCGTGGAAGCAAAGAAAGAAGCTATTAATGCTGCAAGATACAAGGAAGATGTGAACAAAGTAAGGAGCTCGTTGTCAAATTTGCAATATTGGCTCTCGTGTCCAAATTCATCTTTCATTTGCTTGTAAACACTAGGGAAGAATTTGACAAGGAATGGTTCCATGGAAGTCACTCCTCCTGTAATACCAAGATCATAACCAAAAAGTAGACCTCCCATTGCCGCCACCAAACATGTGACCAACACAAATGATGTGACCTTCCCTTCATAATGTCTTCCATTTTTTGAAGCAACTAAGACTCCACCAGCCATCTTTCAAACCCGTGTATCTTAAGTTTTAGGGATGTCTGTGATGTAAACTTGTTCTCACTTTTCTTTCTTGATGTGTTAGACGCTAAATATTATGCCCATTTTATAACGTAGAAAATTGACAACGAGATAAGAGGAAGTCATAACAAACGTATAGCTGTTTCAACACTACATACATTTTTAATATTCGTAATTATTTGCATCCTAGTAATTTGCTAAGATAAGAGTAATATTTCTCTAGATTTGGTGTCGATACAATATTGTCGGAACTTGGCATAAGAGCTAAATTTTGGATTAGATTATCAAACGTAATGATAGAACAAACCACTTTAAATAATACCTAACGATACTCTGTCAATCTATTTATGGTGTAATGAGAAAAAATAAATGAAAAGTCAGTCGAATCCCATTTGTTACAACAATAACTCTTATGAATTATTATATGTATTTTAAGGTTAAATAAATTTAATATATAAAAATTGAAATTAAATATATTCAAATTACTTATTTGAATTAATAAACAAAAATATAAATAAATGAACCAATCAAAGTGTCTTGCAACTCGTACAAGATAAGGTTGGACTAATAAATGAACGATCAAACATATAATTAAAGATGTTAAATATTATGATGGAATTGAGATTGTTATTTTTATTTATCGATATTTTTATTCTACTACAATTAAATGTTCTTATTTTGTAGTCGTTATAACGACCATCCATTTACCATTATTATTTTAAATTTTCTCTTTTTAATTTACTACATAGTATAATAGTTTGATTTACTAATTAATTTTTGTATTACTAACATAATATAAAAGTGCACAAAATTTATAGGAAAATAACTTTGCCGACTTTGAATATGTGCTAAAATACGGTACATACTTTTTTTTCCTAGTATTTTAAAATAATTTATAAAATATATTATCGTCTTTCGAATGGTGAAAGACACATAAATGTTTAATGTCAAAATAGGCAGATAGATTGTAATTATAAATATAATAAAGGAGCATCCGTGAGATTCCACTTATGTAGTCAAATAAAAAAAATAACGGTTAATTCAAAAAGTTTTATGATACAATGCTTTTTCTACTGAGTGTTATTGTTAACGTATAAGATAGCATTCCAAAGAATTTATGTCTATTCAACTGACGTATAGTAATCTAATAAGGGTTATGTTTTATCCTTCTTAATTTAAAAATTCGTTTCCTAGGATATTACATCTCTCGGGGCACTATTACACCCATTGAGAGATCCTTATCCTTCGCAGACAAATTTCCTGAAAAAATCCTTGACAAAACACAATTACAAAGATTTTTAGGGTCATTGAACTATGTTTTAGATTTTTGTCCTAACATCAATAGGATAGCAAAACCTCTTCACGATAGATTAAAGAAAAATCATGTCGCTTGGACTGAAGAACACACAAAAATAGTACAAATAATCAAAAAACAAGTCAAAGAAATACCTTGTTTACATCTAGCTGACCTATCAGTCCAAAAAATTATATATATATATATATACCACTTAGAATTTCAGTTTCTTTTGAACTAAAAAAAGATATTAAGACATGTTTCTCATTTGTCTTCTCTAACAACAAGGTACAAACGTAATTATAATTTTATTATACATTGATAATCTATGAAGCATTTATGCATCATAGAACTCTAAAATTCAAAGAAAATATATGAAAGTTCAAACACAAACTAAAATATATACAACCTGAAATAATTCAACATTTCGCTACTTCAACCATGAATCTTGTTCATTATGACTAGAATACTTAGTAGTAGGGAGCCTATGATACACGTAATAAATAGAGAATCCTTGTGAACCATTGAGTTAATTTCATTTTATATCTATATTTCAACATACTCAATTAAAAATTCTACAATATTTTCGTTAGTCTATTAAAACTTGTACCTCGATGATCTTGCATAGTGTTTGATCTTGTTGTCTTCTATTCGACATTCTAATTTTGTTAAATAATAAGTTAACTTATTTATGCTAAGTGTGTATCCTTACACAAAATTAAGTTTTTTCTGACAATGATAAATTAAAGATTAAGAATTAATAACTTATTTATTGTAATTACTGTTTCCCTTTGCGTTTCTTTGAGGAATTTTAATTTTGTAATGAAAGACAATCATCCATTTTATTAAATATTATTAGAAGAATGAAAGTAAAAAAGCATTGTCAAGAACAAACTATTAGAAGTTGAAAAAAAAAACCACAAATGAGATGTGCTATTTCAACATTGATACTTTTTTCTGTCATCAAAATCGAGTTGAGTGTTAACAATAGGAATCAATAGGAAGAGAAAGAAAGAGAAATATATGAAAAACAACAAGAGGCTAATGTTTTATACATAATAATAGCATCACATTATACAATGCAATAGTGAAGTATAAATATTAAAGTCTCAAAAGACTAAACTACCCTTATTATACATTATAAGTTAAATAGCATATTATCTAACATTGAGTTGGTATTTGTATATGAGATGGGTATGGAAATTTTGTTTTAGCTAAAGTAAATTGGTTCTCTTTATTGTGTTTGATAAATGATAGAGAAGTTTATAGACTTCTTAGTTGATTGAGACGGGCTCATGAGTTGTAATTGGAGGTGATTGATTTCGAACTAGACCATAAGCATGTCTCTCAATTTAGAGTAATTTTAGAAAAACGCATACATCTTTTCTCTTTTTATTATTTCAAAACTCTCATGTTGAGTTTATTATGAGACAACTTACGCATAAGCAAAAGCAACTCTATTATAAATTAATTTTCAAATTTTTATTAATATTTTAATATGTATTCAATCTATTATTATTATTATTATTATTATTATTATTATTATTATTATTATTATTATTATTAATGAAACTGATAAACATTTTTGTTAAAAATGACAAAATAAATCTTCTTCGATTGGCTTTATGATGTAGACAATTATATATAGGCGATTAGATGGTGAGTCAGCAATTATACTTACCAAACATATTAAATGGTGACGTGATCGAATTGACGTTGTTTTTTTTTTATTAAAAACAAAATATTAATTCATTTAAAATGGTATATTATATCGATACAATACAAATTCAAATTCGTTAAAGCAAAAAAAATCATGAAACTACAAACAAAGTAACAATACCTAAGTTAATAGCATAAAACGGTAATATATTTATAAATATAGTAAAATTTAAGTGCATGGAAAACTCATGCCTCTATATTAATAATGAATCAAATCTACTCTCAATCTGGACCAAACAAAACATTGCAACAAAACTGAAAAAACCAAAAAGTGTTGCACTAAGATGATGAACAAAACAATTTCACACTTACAATGAAGAAATAATAGATACATACAAAAGAAAAATTAATTTGTATGAAAACTACTTATTTAAATAAAATGAGAAAAAACAACTTGGAGAGATGATTCTAAATCTTAAACAACTTTTAGGTTTAATTGTTGTTTTACTCCATCTATTTTCACCAATTCGCATAATTGGTCCCATATTTCAAAATTAGACAGTTTTGGTCTTTCATTCAAAAATTTATCTAGAATAATGGTGATTTTTTTTGTCGATGTGGTATATGGTCTCATGATGTAGAACCATTTAAATAGATTAATTTTTAAATTTTATTAATCAAATTAAAAAATGAATAATTTTAGAATTTGAAATTAGAGATTTTACAACATTTGACAATTTTATGAATATTAATAATTCAACACCATCGTTAGTATGACACATCGTTTAAAATATATATCACATCATAATTTCTTAGATAACAATGTTTAAAATAAGGAAGTAAACAAAAAGAGAATAAGGAAGTAAATTGAAATGTGATTGATTAGATAACAATGGTGAATATAGGGATCTGTTTGAAAAGTTTTACAAAAAAAATTAAATTAGGTTTGAGAAGACAATTCCAAATATGCCTCCACAATGGAGTTGGAGAAAGAATGAATCATACAATTAATCAGAGGAATTATTATGATGATTGATGTACTTGAATAATTTGATAATTTTATTTTTTGGTTTTGTATGAACACATTATAATTTATATTGATGTTAATTTATTATATATAATATTATTTTTTAATATTAATTTCGAATTTAATAAAATTATTTTTTTAATAAAGTCAAAATTTTATGGCGGCCTAACCCTCACAAAATCTTTATTTTTTAATCTGCTTCATCCATTGTGGCAGTCTAAGCCTCACAAAAGGAGACATTTGTGGCGGCTTGGACCGCCACAAAAGCTTAATTTTTTTTAATCTGTTTCAACATTTGTGGCGGCCTTTGCCCTCACAAATGGTCACGAAAAATTCAATTTTTTTGGCCGTTTTGGTCGGCACAAAGGTTTGTGACCTACTTATTTGTCGCTGCCTAAGGCCGCCACAAATATCTCTTTTATGGCTACTTTCCCTCCTTTGTGAGGACTTTTGACCCTCACAAATTCCATAAATTCTTGTCTCATTAGTTTGTCTCATAATAAACTCAACATGAGAATTTTAAAATAACAAAAAGAGAAAAGATGTATGCATTCTTCTATTATTGCTCCAAATTCAAAGACATTCTTCTATAAACTTCTCCTTCATTCACCAAGCACAATTGAGAGAACTAATTTACTCTAGCTAAAAGAAAATTTCCATACTCATAGAACTAATTTACTTTAGCTAAAAGAAAATTTCCATACTCATCTCATATACAAATAGCAATCTCAATGTTAGACAATATGTTATTGAGCATATAATGTATAATAAGGTAGTTTAATCTTTCAAAACTTTAGTATTTATACTTTACTATTGCATTGCATTATGTGATCTTGTTATTATGTATAAAACTCTAGCCTCATATTGTTATTCCCCCTCTTTCTCTTTCTATTTGATTCATATTGTTAACACACAACTCGATTTTGTTGAGAAAAAAAAAAGTATCAATGTTGAACTTGTATATCTCCTTTGTAATTTTTTTTTCTAACTTCTAATAGTGTTGTTTCTAAGAATATTTTTTCCATTCTTCTAATAGTGTTGTGCATACCACCATTCAGTTAGTAAATAAGATTTATGATGCACCACCTAAGATGGAGGCTCTATTGATATGTGCCATACAGTTGGGAAAAACTAAAGATGACTAAATCAATAATGCAAAATATTTTTCTTTCACCTGTATAGATAAAGGACAAATAAAAAAAACAATTTCATAAAACAATAACAATAGCATAAAAATTAAATATCAAACACACCACAATTTTTAACATAGAAAACTTCCCTCAAAGTGACAAAATAAAAATATCATCTTCGACATATATATAAGGAAAGTAGCCACAAAAGAGATCTCATCCCCCCTTCATCTTCGGCATATATATATATATATATATATATATTGAGGGAAAGTACATATATATATATATATATGTTTATTCTGAAAATTAAATAAATATATAAATTATGTGTGTGTCTATATATTTGCTTTATTTTTCAAAAGCATTATATATAAATAATGACATACTTTTTATGTCAACTAGAGGAGCATTTACAAACAATATAATAAATCATTATATAAACTATAAATATATAAACCAAAATAAAATTTTAAATGATGTTTAATGAATTTTTTCATAAAATAAGTCATTATAAATAAACAAAAATAGAGACTGTTAAAGTATCTAAGTTTGTAGTACGAACTCAACTACAACTCTTTTTAATGACTAACAACAAATATTAATATCATCAATTTAAATAATTTTTTTTTAAAAAACAGTTATATTAAAATCAATAAGTTTTACATGTGTTTCAAATTTTTATTTATCATATACTATGTAAACAACATAATTTCTATTTTTATTTAAACAAATCTATACTAACATTTCGAATGACGAGCTATATATATATATATATATATATATATATATATATATATATATATATATATATATATATATATATATATATATATATATATTTTAAAAATAATATAAAAATAATATTTATAAAATCACATATTTTACTAATCTATATTTAAAATGTATAAAATACTAGCTTGATGTCGGGTAGTGTCTGACTTGAAGCTTTCACACAACTGGAAATTCTTTGAAGTAAATACAATATCACCACTGTCAAAATAAAAATTAAATAATATTCATTAAATAAATAACTTTAAATCAAAAATAAAATGAAAAAAACTAAATATATAATATAAACTTACCAAATTTCAAGATACAAAGGAGAGAAAAAACTTGGAGAAATATTTTTTGTAGAGAGAAGGTGAAGAGAAAATTTAGAAAGAAAATTTAGAGAGAAGGTAGAAATTAAAAATAATAAGGGGAGTGATATTTATAGAAAATTTTGATCATTTGTGGCGGCCAAAGCAGCCACAAAATCCAACGATATGATTAGCTATTGCGGTGGCCTTAACGGTCAGAAATGAAGTAATTTGTGGCGGTCTAAGCAGCCACAATGGACAACGGTACAATCGGTATTTGTGGTGGCCTTTGTAGCCACAAAGTACAACGATATACTAATTTTGTGGCTGAAAAATTCCTCACAAAGGACTACAATTTCAGTTGGATTTTGTGGCGGCCTAAGCCCTCACAAAATGACAACGTTGTGATTTTGTGAGGGCTTAGGCAGCCACATAATTCAGCTGAAATTGTAGTCTTTTGTGAGGGCTTTTTTCAGCCACAAATAACAACCAATTTTAATTTTAGTATTTGTGAGGGCTTTTTCGGTCAGTAATTTATGAGAGTTTTTTCCGGTCACAAAATATTTGTAAAGTAGACCACAAATGGTGTGTTTTCTTGTATTACAAAAGCAGCTCCATTATGGATTAATTTTCAAATTTTTTATCGATATTTTTATATGTATTTATTATTATTATTATTATTATTATTATTATTATTATTATTATTATTATTATTATTATTATTATTATTATTATTATTATTATTATTATTATTATTAATGAAACGTGATAAACATTCTTTTGTTACAAAAGAGAAAATAAATCTTATTTGATTGTCTTTATGATGTAGACAAATATATATTGACAATTAGATGGTGAGTGAGCAATTATATATACCAAACATTATCAAAGGGTGACGTGATTGAATTGACATCATTTTTTTATTAAAAAAAGAAATATTAACTCATTTAAAATGGTAAAATACATCGATATAGTACAAATTCAAAGTCGTTAAAGTAAAAAATATCATGAAACTACGAACAAAAATTAATAAAACGACAACATGTCTATAAATATGATAAAAATTAAGTGCATGAAATACCCATGACTCTAAATCAGTAATTGATCAAATCTACTGTCAAACTGAACCAAACATAACCCTGCAACAAAACTGAAAAACCAGAAAGTATTGCACTATGACGATGAACAAAACAATTTCGCACTTAGAACGAAGAAATAACAGAGAAATACAAAAGAAAATGAAAAAAAAAAACTTTTAAGTTTAATTGCAGTTTTAGTCTCTCTTTTTTCACCAATTCGCATCCCCTATTTCAAAATCGGACAGTTTTGATATTTCATTCAAATTTTTTAATCTAAAATAATAGTGATTTAATTTTTTTTTTGACATGATATACAATTTCATGATGTAGAAACATTTAGATAAATTAATTTTTAAACTTTATTATTAAATTAAAAAATAAATAATTTTAAAAATTGAAATTGAAAATTTTTAAAATTTTTCTTTTAGTAATTTTATGAATATTAATAATTCAACACAATCATTCACATGACACATCGTTTAAAATATGCCATATTATAATTTTTTAGTTCAAAAACCAAAAAAAAAAAACTATAATTGTTAATTTTAAAATAAAATAATTATTTTATAAATTAATAAAATAATTAGACTATAATTACAATTTTTTTTTTTAAATTATTAGCTTGCAAAGTATATCGTTGAATTGACATCATTTAATTAGTATATATATTAGTTTATTTTTTGACGTAATATTATTAAGGTTGTTATACAGTTGATTGGGAGCATAAAAAACGTGTATGTTATCATCTAGTGGTGACTTTAATAGTCGAGAAAATATCACGGGAGTCATATTTTTTTGCCGTTCGTGACTAAAGATAAAGATATATAGTTGGTGTGAGGACCACCATCCAAATTAAATTACAATATAATATTCAACAACTAACATAATTGGGTGGCACACATGGTGACATGGTTGTAGTTCCAACCATTTCTTTTTTTGGTAGACGAGATCACAATCACTATCAATAAATTTACATAATACACATAATATCATGCAAATATATAACTCATTGCTGGAATAGTTATATATTCTTAACACTATCTTATTTTGTTTATTTATATTTTAAAGAGTTTATCGGTAAATATTGTGTAGAGTATAATAGATTTGAGATGTACTTATGAAACCTTTTTCTTCTTGTGGATATTATAGAAATTAACTTTATAAATATTGTCTCAAAGTCTTTGAATATGTGTCAAGCCTTAATCCCCCATATTTATTATAAAAAGCAGGACGAAAGAAAAAGATATCTTGTAGTACAAGTACTAGTACTTATACTAATTACTTCACATTTGACCACTCAAAGTTGGCTACAAGTGGTACATAATTCAAATTGGATATAACTTTTTCCTCTGGGACCAATATGGTGTGGTGGCTATAACATTTTTCAATTGGGCTACAACATAATCAATATTTTCGGACCACTTATGAGAGTCATTTTTTAAATGGCATGTGAGAGAATGCTCTATCATAGGATAGAGAAATTTTCAAGAATGAAATATTTTTTCGTCATTAAATCAGTTGCTAACAAAATTTATAGACTGAAATAACAACTGAATTTTAGAGACAAAAAATTCAGTCGCTAATTATCACTAATAGAATATTTGTCTTTTACACTAACAACTCAAATAGTGACTGAAATTTTGATATTTAGGGTTTAGTGTTTAAAAATGAAATTTTATCAAATTTTGGACCAAAATTCTGTTTTGGGACCAAAACTAGAGAGAAACAAAATGGGGGAACTACTTTCGCGATTCAGCTAAAATAGAGGGACCAAAACTGCAATTAAGCCTTAGAAAAAAAAAGAAATAAGAAAAAGAGAAGTATGAAGTATCGCACTTGTGCATTTGAAATAGTCTCAGACATGATCATGTTTTTCCTCAGGTCAATTTTTTTTCTCCATATATTTACTCAAAGAAACCCTAAAACCTGCTTTCTTTCTCAACCTAAAAACTCACCATTTCCTTCTTAACCCATAAACTCAACATTTCTTTCTCAACACGATCAATTTTTCTTACCACCACAAACAATCAGTTTCTCTTTCTTTCTCAACCCACTATAAATCGTAAAACCCTTCATCTCGTGCTAATCCCCTATCACAGTCATTTCATCACGATTCACAATTGTGAAACCAATTAGTTCGAAATTCATTTGTTACTAACCATCCTCTCACCGCCATTCATCACGATACCATCATCCGTTGTCAATCCCCTCTCAAACCAACCTCCGCAACTGCGGTGTGAAGCTGACTGGTTCTCTTAAATTGTTAGACTACACCTGCGATGTGAAGCCCTCATTGTTTGTCTTCTCGTCAGCTATCATGAACCAGAAGATAAGGAATTTATTTTCTAATTTTTTGACTATGCTTCATTCTTTGTATTTTTTGTTGTGACCTAATCATTTTGAACTTACTAAACTAAAGGGGTAAAGAAATTCTGAAAATGATTCAATGGAGAATGTTTATGTTGATTGATTTCAGGACTTGAGATATTGAGTTTTCCATGTATTTTTTTAGTTACCAAAGACATGGTATTGTTATAGTTTCTTAATATTTTTTTTTTTTACTTTTTATGCATTATTCTCAGTTGTTGGATTCTAATGCATATTGATATTGTCTAATGCATTTTTTTTTATTGTTTATGCATTATATCTCTATTATTTTCTTCCCTTACCAAAAAATAATAGTTTTAAGGAATTAATTTATATTGAGGAGGGGGTTGGTTGGCTTAGTGTGCTTGGTTGAGCATTAGACGAATGTAGTTTGATGAACTTGATTTTGTACTATGGATTTGATTAAAATTGATTTGAAGTGAAGTGATTTATGTTTAAATGTCTTTGTCTTAAAGCAAGTTTATCACTTATGGTCAAATGTCTGTGAATTTATAACCTAATGCAAAAGTTAATTTTTTTTTTTTATCACTTATGGTCAAAGTAGAGTTTGGAAGAAAAATTAATTTTATCATACAATAACCAAACAAATTTTTTTACTTAAATCACATTTTACCCAAATCAAATTGAATTTTGATACTTCTGTGAATCCGTTTAATCTAAAGGTACTTTTGAGGACTTGTAATACCCTTAATTTTAAATCCTAAATTATACAATTTTAGGGTATTTGGTGTTAAATTGCTTAGACTTTTAGCCCAGTTTTCGGTATTTAGTGAGTTAAATGCCGAAAATATATTTTTGGAAATTGGATTAAAATTATTTGTCGAAGAATAATTTGTTTAGGTTTATGAAGAATTTAATTCTGGGGAGTTTTGTTAAAAATATCCCGAGTTGCTAAAAATTGTATCTATCAATTGAGTTGCGACGATAGTAGATATTTTTAATAAAAATTGGTTTGGAGAGGTTATGGATGAAATGGTAATTTTAATAAATATCTAGATATTTTGAGATATTTGTTAAGTTATAATTAATATATATATATATATATATATATATATATATATATATATATATATATATATATATATATATATATATATATATATATATATATATATATATATATATATATATATGTTTGTTTGGAAGGAAAAGAAAAGAAATAGAAAAGAAAGAAAATGAAGGAAAAAGGAAGAAAGGAAAAGAGAAAGAAAAGCGTTTCCGTCTTCTTCCTCTTCACTGCCTCGCGACCCACACAACTTCTTCCATCCTTTTCTTCCATTTTCGTGGTTCCTTTTAGTTCAAGAAAAGAAACCCAATGATTAGTGGGTGAGAAAGAACAAATTTCCAGTTTCTTCCTCCTTCTCGGATTCGAAAACGGTGTTAGTGATTTCAAAATCGTCAAACGCAAACCTCCCCGTTTCATCTAGATCTAAGCTTCGTTTCGCGAAGGGATAGAAGGGAAAGTTGCTCACCACCATGCTACGGTGCTAGTGAACCAACTTTGGAAGCGACGTCGCGAGTGGAGATTTTACCGGATTTACTCGCGGTACTGTAATCGCATGTTTAAGCTAACGTTAAGGTAAGGGCTCCTTTCAAACTTTTAGTTTGCATTTAGGGACTTATTTGTGGTTGTATGGAAAAGAATTTTGTTAGGATTGAAGTGTTGATTTGGGGAAAATGAATTTAATGCGTT
The DNA here is from genome assembly GCA_037974775.1 of Cicer pinnatifidum. Classification (NCBI taxonomy): domain Eukaryota; kingdom Viridiplantae; phylum Streptophyta; class Magnoliopsida; order Fabales; family Fabaceae; genus Cicer; species Cicer pinnatifidum. The sequence continues at coordinate 27,362,408 of JBBPBR010000003.1, read as the reverse complement.
TATGGGTGAAATTCTAATGTGGGGTTTTGGTGATATTGATGAAGGTTTCGTGAAAAATGAATTTAACTCATTTATGTATGATTTTGGGTAAATGAAATTTGTTGTGTTTGAGTGGTGGGTTGTGTTGATTTGTGTCGTCGTATTCGATGTGTTCATAATTGATACTTATGAAATCTTGAGATGTGTTTGTGTGGATTTTGTGGAAAAATGAATTGATGTGATTCGGTGTGAATTGTGGATTGAATTTGAGAATATGTCTGAGTATGTTCTGTGTGGAATTTGAAAACCATTAGAGTTAAACGTGTATTAAAAATGGGGAATCTTTTAATATCTATGTTTACTTAATGTTTGTAGTGAAAATCGTTTAAGTTAAATGAGTATTAAGAATGGGGAATCTCTTAATATCCTTGTTTACTTAATGTTTGTCGTGAAAACCATTAGAGTTAAACGAGTATTAAAAATGAGGAATCTTTTAATATCTCTGTTTACTTAATGTTTGCAGTGAAAATCGTTAGAGTTAAACGAATATTAAAAATGGGGAATCTTTTAATATCTCTGTTTACTTAACGATTTTTGTGAAAATTGTTAGAGTTAAATGAGTATTAAAAATGGGGAATCTTTTAATATCTGCATTTGCTTAACGATTGTCGTGGATGAAGTAAGAGTATGCTCATGCATTTCATTTTTTTTGTAAATCGTGCAGACCCGTGATAGGTGGCACCTTGGTAAATAGTACTTTGGGCTGTGATAGGCGGTACAATTACGATTTACGGTTTTTTGTAAATTGTGCAGACCCGTGATAGGTGGCACCTTGGTAAATAGTACTTTGGCCTGTGATGGGCGGTACATTTATGATTTACGTTTCTTTTTAGTAAATCGTGCAGACCCGTGATAGGTGGCACCTCGGTAAACAGTACTGGCCCGTGATAGGCAGTACGTTTATGGTTTACGCTTTTTAGTAAATCGTGCAGACCCGTGATAGGTGGCACCTCGGTAATTTAGTACTTTGGCTTGTGATAGGCGGTACAATTATGATTTATAGCCCTTCGAGGAGGGTTTTGATTTGGAATTTTGAGTCCATGCATTTTGGCATATACGCATTGCATTAGGGTGCTTGGCACACGAGTCGTGTTTGATTCAAGATTATGATTGAGTGTTTGAACTTGAGATGTTGTGGTAATTGCTTTGTAATTGCTAAGTGTTATGTTTTGAAATTGGGTGTAAGTGTGATTGATTGCAAAACTATTTCGAAACTCAAGTTGTCATGGTGATTGTGTTTTAATTGTCAAGTGTGGATGTTTTGGAATTGTGTGATAGTATGTTTGATTGCAAAACTATTTCGAAGCTCATAATATCGTAGTGATTGTGTTATAAGTGCTAAGTGTTATGTTTTGGAATTGTGTGAAATGGTGATCGATTCAGTTATCTAGTTTTAGAAAAACCTCCGAAACAATCGATTTCCCATTTGATTCTGTTGAAAGATATTTAATCAAATCGATTTGCCAATCGATTTGGCAAGTTACAGGGGATTAGCTATTTATAAAATCGATTTGCCAATCGATTTGGCAAGTCCCAGGGGCTCAGCTATTTATAAAATCAATTTGCCAATTGATTTGGAAAGTTACAGGGGCTCAACTATTTGTAAAATCGATTTGCCAAATGATTTGGCAAGTTATAGGGGCTCAGCTACTTAAGAAAATCGATTTCCCAATCGATTGATTTAGACCCAGAATGCAGGTTTCAATGAAAACCTTTAAGAAAATCGATTTCCCAATCGATTTGCTCAGTAGAAATTTTTATTCTGAGTCATACAATCGATTGCTCAGTTGATTCATCCATTGGTTGGTCAGTTGATTATTACTTGATTGTTTAAAAACCTTATTTGATTTTATTTTACTTGGCAAGTATTATATGAACGTTTAGCATATGGAAAACCCTTTTAAGGTGCATGCTAAGTTGAAAGGTTATTTTGTGCATTTAAAAACTTAAATGTTATGTGTTAATTGTTAATTTCGGTTGGTGACCCTTTACAACTATTGTGGAAATCTGGGCTTTTCCCTCAAATGAGAGTCAGGATAATCCTACCGGTTCGTACCCTGTGGTTGGGGATGTAGATGGAAACACCTGACTGGAGCTATGTTAGGAGGATCTTGCGGGGCGCGTGAAGATCACTCAGGGTGTATAGTTTTTGTAGAATGATCAGATTAGGTTGACGTATAGGGACTAGATGTCTTTCTTTTGGGATTGTGTTTATTTTAAATTGGAAGACTGTACCTATATTAATATTGTCAGCATGACATTTTATTTTCGATGGGTTCCATGTACCACTTTTTGATGTGTAAATACTTTGGATTCATATTTCAAAAACTATTCCACTGCTTGTAAATTATGTCGACTTAATTGTCGTTGCGTTATGACTTAAATATTTATCCAAAGGTATTTCCTTATTTATTTCTTTGTTTTATGAATTTGTTTTGAAAAAAAAAAATACACTATCGCTTTGAAAATCGGGGTGTTACATTGTGGTATCAGAGCTTTGGTGTAGATTTCTTTGGGGATGTGGAGTTTTGGTTATAGATTGTAGGTCAACCTGTAGGTTGAGAGTCGTTATCTGATCATGCGTCGGGGTAATTGGTCTGAGTTGTCAAACCAGGGATAGTTATTATGTGTTGATATATTCGAAACTTAGTTTCGGAATTATTCGAAGTGGTGTTAACACTCTTCTTGATGTTGGTTTTGGGGAAACACTACCTCCAAGAAGGAACGACGTTGCAAGAATGAATGTTAGTGGGGATGATCAAATGGTTGAAGCTACAAATAACATGGATGTTTCTACTGTTGCACAAACAACTGCAAAGACTTTGCGGGATCTAGAGAAGAGGGAAAGAGAGATATATGCTATTGAGTCAAGAGGATTGAAAGATTTTCGTCGTTACCATCCTCCAATGTTCAAGGGTGATGAGAACTTAGGAAAAAGGCTGATTAGGGATTCAAGAAATGGAAAAGATCTTCGAGATGACGGATTGTCAGGCAGAGTTGAAGCAAATCATGAAGGCATGGAATTTATGAAATGGTTCCAAGGACACATAAGCTATGTGTTGGTGTTAACTCGAAGATGATGAGTATGCATAGATTAACATTAATCTAATAAGGGATTTCAAGTAAAGATCTAAGTGGAGGAATTTTGTTAAGAAAAGTATTAGATGTTTTCCTGGTAGATTTCAGGATGAAACTGGATGAAGTTTGACAACTGTCAAAGAGATGTGAACATCATGGAATTGTTGAGAAGATGAGTCTTCCATTTGGAATAGCATTTGGTGCTTAGGTGTCAATGAAAGAGACTGGTATTGAAGTTAAGGGAGCGCTGCACATTAGGAGTAAATACTCCTTTGGTTGGATAAAATACGCTTTGAGGAACAGTCGATACCTTCAGGGGTGAAGTGGAGCATTCGAGTTAGACTAGATTTGCAACTTGGATTATTAAGTATGAATCTCATGAAGAGTATAGGAGTGAGACTATATATTTTGTTGATAAGTGACAAATCTCTTCGTGATTTAGGGTTTAGGGTTTAGATTTTTAGGAACATATTCGATTTTTCTTATTTTTACATCAAAGGAATCATTGTCTAATCATAAAGTACAATGTGACAATTCTGAAGAGTATATTTGATCTTCATTATAGTTTATAAGACATTTAAGCACTCGTTCATTGTGAACCATCTTTATAGGTGGTCCATCATAAAAGTCACCATTAAAAAATATTTAAAAAATTAACGTATCTAATATAAAATTTAAGCAAAATAATATATTTTTTTATTTATATTTTATTATAAAAGGAGTAATTAACTAGTTGCAAACAATAGGAGTCATTTTTGGGATGACAAAGAGTCTACTTGAGCTTTTCCACAAGGCCCTTTTGTCCTAATGTAAAGTCTATATTCATCAAATGTCATTGATGGGTAGAGTGGTGGCGTTTCCTTAGTGACAAGTTCCTTAGCAGGTTCAATCAGTAAATCACTCCTAGGATTATAAAAGAAGGCCAATGAAACTCTATCTTTGTTGGAATTCACTATCACTCTATGTTCTATGCTCTTGTATATTGCATTGCTCAACACCTACAAAGTTATATATAAAAAAAAAAGGTATTTGATGAGTAATTTATTGTCACTGATTGTTAAATTATGGACGCAGTAAAAAAGTAATAAAATATTCAATAAATACAAACTAATATCATAAAATAGTTTACATAGACATATAATTTAGTTTTAACACATTTATAATATTTTGCATAAATATCTACATTGTAAGTTATAATTGGGGGTGTTTTTAATACAGATCTCTTAAAAATAGTCCGATGGTATTTTTAATATAAAATTAATTTTGTAATAATAAAAAAAATATTTTAGTAAAAATAGTGAGATCTACTATAGATTAAATGCATATTAAATATTTCTATAATTAGATGCCTATTAAGAATTATTAAATTCATATAAAAATAAACACAGTTATCATGATAAACAACTTGACAATTTATGGGTCTTTTTATTTTGTTATTTTTAATTTTAATTTCTGATTTATTTGTTCATTTTAATTAATCAACCAATAAGAATATTTGAGACTCTTAAAACTAACAATTGTGACGGTAGAAAAATAAAATTCTAGATAGCAATGGTGCATTTTAAAAAATAAAAACAAAAACAGTTATTTGACAATTTTCATTATTTTTGAAAAATATAAACAATTGTCCAATTAAAAATATGTTATTTTTCATTAACATAAAAAAAATTAAAAATAAAAATAAATAAAAATAAAAATAAAAAAAATTTTGATTAATTAAAAATTTATAAAATATAGAGGACCTGAATTTGGTCACCAATATTGATGATGAAAGCATTTGGAAGAGGCTTAACAGTGATCCAATCATCTCCTCTATGTACTTGAAGTCCAGATACAAAATCATCAGGAAGTAGAATGGTCAAACCACCAGGATCAGAGTGAGGAGATATACCAAGTGTTAGATCAGGTTCAGGACACTTTGGATAAAAATTCACCCTTAAACAAGCACCAATATCTTTTTCACCACCAAATGCATTTAAAAGGAAATCATCATTAAGTCCAAGATTAATTGATAATAATTCAAGTATCCTTCCTCCTAGCTTAACAACTTCATCACCATATTCATTGATCACATTCCTATTATCAACAAAAGTAACTTTAGTACATTTAACAAAAATGTTTATATACAAAAAAAAAAAAAAAAACAAACAAGTTTATCAATTTTTCTTTAAAATAGGGGTGTTGAATTTTTTTGAACACTTATGTATCTTAAAGTTTTATTGGATATGTTCAACATCTCATCATTCAATATCATATTTTTTTTAATATTTAATTATTTTAATTTTAATTTTAATTCAAATTAATTTTACCTTCTAATTATCAATATCTAACAAAACTATAAATTATTTTACCATTTTTATTTATAAGCAAGATCTGCTTTATCTTATTCTAATTTTTGAGTCAAAGGTGGTGGCTAGATACATATGTAATATTCCCTCCAAGTTCCAACCACGAAACAAATCGCAAAGTTGAGCTTAATTTGACTACATCATCTTGTGTTATGTGTACATAAAATAAAAATAAGAATGCAAAATTGGCACGTGTGTATGAGTTAAAAGTTGCTGATATTTTATTATTATCTTCTCTTTCTCGTGTCTATTTTAATAAAATTTTATTTTTTTTATTTTAAATTTTAATTGAAATAATTCATACATATTCATATTATTAGATGGGATATTTTGTCGTAGATTTAACATGAAATCTTTAATTAATTAATTAAGATGTTATTTAAGATATCTTTTAACATAAATTTTTATTTTATTGATGTTATGTTGACGCGTGGCTTGACCTGAATACCATCACGTTTTATATGTGGGTGTAGAGTGTGTTCACACACCTCCCAAAAAAGTATTGATAAAAAACAAATTTTGTTTACTCGATTTATACCTAACCGAAAAAAATATGTTATCCAAACACATTTTGGAGATGATTTTCTTTATAGATAAATATTAATAATTAATTTATAAGTGATACTAAACTCGAAATCAAAGTTAATCTTATGTATATTTGGTGTAAATAGTCAATGTTTGTTTAATGAACTTTAAGTAAAGTTAAATCGTTTGAAAATATCTGAGATTTAAATTCTAGTTAAAAATATCTTTGTTCTGACTTTAATTGTTTTCTAATTTTCAATTTTCAATTTTCAATTTTCAATTTTTAATTTTCAATTTAATATTGTCAAAATTGGAGAATTAAGAAGAAAAAAAATTAAATATATGGACTTTGTTCAATAAACAAAAAGGAGATTATATTATGGAGATAATACAGATCCATAACTTTTATGAGTAGTGCTATTTCTTACAAACAATATAACATACAAAAGAGAAGAATGAATATAAACTCCTCTAATAAAATGTCAATGAATTGTTAATTTAGTATTTGGCTACAAGGGATAGTAGATGTAATAATAGACATTAAAAACTGTTGGTTTAATTACAGTTTTGATCCTTGTATTTTAGTTGAATTGCGAAAGTAGTCTTCCAATTTTATTTCTCGTCAGTTTTGGTCCCCAAATAGAATTTTAGTCCAAAACTTGATCAAGTTTCATTTTTTTTGCGGTTATTTAAGTCATACCATACTTCAAGATCTTGTGGTACAACAATCATATCTAAAATTTATTATCATAAATGATGCGATATGATTTAAAAAATGAAATTTGATTAAGTTTTAGACCAAAATACTGTTTGGGGACCAAAACTAGAGATAAATAAAAGCAGTAACTACTTTTGCGATTCAATTAAAATAAGAGGACCAAAACTGCAATTAAGCCAAAACTGTTCTTCGGTTTCGTCAAATTACCATTTTGGAAAAATTAGCATTTTCCTATTTTTTTTATGTCAGGTTTTAGAAACCAAACACAAAGAAAGACATAGTTTTTATTCATCAGAAAGGTATATTATGTCCCCGCATAAATTTTGAATAAAGGACACATCCAATAAATTAAAGACATTTTCATATTATTTTATTTTTAAAATATGTTAAACCATTAATTGTGTATATAAATATTAATTGTGTATATAAATAAAAATACTACAAACACAATTAATTGAATATACAATAATTTATATATATATATATATATATATATATATATTAATATATGCTCTGTTTTTTGGATACAAAATATGTATTTTCTTTTATAAAAAATCATAACTATAATTATAATTAAATGATATAATTGTGATATTTCAAATTCGAATACTTAAATTTTAAAAATTAAAACATACATTTTTTATTGAATTGAACATCAATTGTGGAATTAATATCACAATTAATATGTTATATTATATATTGATCGTTAGATTAATTAAACACTAGAGGTTTAATTGAAGAGGGAACTGACAAATCAAGTTATAATATTGACCATGTACATATAAATCGCTACAAAACTAGGTAGGTGAAAGATTACCTTAAAGAAGTTGGAAGAGAAGGCCACTTGGTTTGATTCCTAAGTGAACATGGCATGTAATGAAGAAAAAAGTAATCACTCCAATCCAAAATGGCACCCTTTTTAACACCCAATCGACTTCCATAACCCTCATAAGTAGTTGGTGAATTAGCATACTCTTCCTTCACCTCAATTGGTAATTCAAAAAACTCACGCCAACCACTTCTAGCACACTTCATCAATTCATGACTAACACCATGGTTCAAAACTTGGAAAAATCCCCATTCTCGACACGCCTCGGAAACGCGCTCTAGCGTTTCCTCTCGAAGTTTCTTGTCGTCGCCTTTCAAGTGTTGTAAATCAATAATTGGAATATTAAGGTTGTTGTTTGAATTCTCATCATGATCATGATGAAAAGATTGAGTTGTAGTAGAATTTGTTGGTCTTAGGGATTTTGGTTTTATGAAACGTTGAGGGATTGAAGTTATGCCACTTTGAGCTAAGGCTTGGACTCTAATAATTGGCTCTGGCCATTTTTCATTATCCATTTTTGTGTAATTTAGCTAGCTTTTTATATATGTTAGAAGAATAATAAAAGAGATATATTGGATTGAAACACTATTCTAGTTGTAGTTAGTGATGTTTCTAAATGAGTGTATGTTTGTGTATTTTGTTGTGGGATTGAGAGCAAGAAAGAGAGGGATTATATATATATAGGTACAAATGACACGAGGCTATATTTCAGCGCCGTGATGAAATTAAATTGTTCATGCCAACCTAATGACAGAGCCAACAATTAAATGTAGGCGTGACCAAATTTAAGAGTATAATTTAGTAAAAAAAAGATGCAAATACACAATATATACAAGAAATTTAAGAAATTATAAAATATATCTAAAGTTAATATTATTAAATAAATATAAATAGAACTAAGTATTATTTCTAATTAAAGTTATGTTTATCGTTGTTTTTATAGAATTAAAATCATCAATTATTATAACTGAGATGAGTTTTTCGGCGATTTCATCTTTAATATAACCAAACATATAATCCATGAGAAAATCACTTGTTGTGTGTCTTTGTTTTTATATTTTTCATTGCTAAAAATACACGTTTTTATGGTTGCTTTTAATATCGAAAGAGTCAACATAAATCGTAACACCATGTCAATTGGATAAAAAATTGGTTTATCGGTCTCAAGTAACTTTTTACTAATAGTTTACAAGATATATAAATTATCATCTTTAAACACATTAAACTTGCAACACATATTTCAATTGAGTCTTAAATAGAAAAATGTAAAGGGTAAATTTTGTCAAAAAATGTGTTTAAGAAAATTTATTGAGTCTTAAAAAGTCCATTATAAAATATCATATAAAATTCACAAAATTAAAAATATAGGCAAAACATTAATAACACTATATTAGTATTAAAATTTTTTATAAAAAGTTTGGGGGACCATGACCTATTCCGGTCCTCCTTCTAGCTTTGTCCATGTGACTAACTCACGATGGTGTTTGACATTAAAGATTATGACGAAAATATTTAATTTTAAAGAAATTTAACTAAAAATAAACTCAAATCAAAATTTTATTATTTTGCGTAGATTAATTGTATATTTAAGTCAATAGAAGGCGAAAAACAAAATTAAATCAATGGTAGTTTTTTTATATCAATGTATTTTAAAGTTATTTGATTTTAAGAAGAGAATAAAAAAAATTTGATTATTAATCCAATTTTTAAGAAGAGAATAAAAAATTGTATTTGACAATTTAGTTTTTGAAATATGTTATATTGTTATTAAATCATATATTTGTCTTCCTATTAAAATAAAAAGTGATATATTTGTATGAATTAAAATATATTTAAAATATTAAAATATATTTTGCTTCTTTATAGAAGCTACTCAAGATAAATTTGACTGGATTAATTAAGTTAGAAGTTTGAGTAAGTGTGATCTTATCAAGTGTTTTAGTACTAAGTTACATGGTTGAGAAAGATTTTTAGTGAAAAATCATTTAAATTGAATGAATTCAAGGTAGCTTTCAATTGGATAATGAAGTATGATAAATTTTATGTATTTCTCTATTTTCCATTTACTCTATTCCTGATTTCACTACCTTTACCTTAATAGTAAGTTTTAAAATTCATATAAATTTAATTTGTACCTAAAGATAAATTTTAAAAGACTGTTTTTATAAAAAGTTTTAAAATATAATTCAAATTTTTTTTTTTGTGTTATAACTCATTTTACCACCACTATGCTAACAATCAGACATTTTCAATTATTAAAATTATCATTCAAGATATGATGATGAAAACCGACCTCATTCCTCACTTTCCATATCACCTAAATCGTAATCGATAGATTACTCGAGAACAAGAAAATAGACCATCAAATTGATTAGGATGATTGATTGCATCCAAAAGAAATATACCGAATATATAAGACTAACTCAAAACATCATACTACACGTACTCAAATATTATAAGACATTTTTTGTTTTGAGTTTTTAACTTTTCGTTAATTTTTATTTTAGTTACATTTAATTTGGATTATTTTTTATGTAATCTACCAATTTTATTTAATGAATATAATTTTTAGTAAAAAAAAGTACAATAATTTTTCATAAAAAATAAAAGTACAATAATTTAAATACTAATGATGCACAATTTTAAATCATCATATAATATAAAAAAATTTCTGGGTAATAATGTGAGAGTCCGCAAACATGATTATTGAAAATAGCAATAATGAGAACGTGTTTTTGAATTTGTCATGTGAAGTAACATGTCAAAAATTTATTATATTTTGAAATTAAAATATTATGGTAGGGCTAACAGCCCTACATCAATTAAATATTATAATGTGATATATTAATA
>JBBPBR010000003.1:27339459-27351718 GCA_037974775.1 Cicer pinnatifidum | reverse complement strand
TATATATATATATTTGTAATTTTTATAACTCAATTAAATTTTTTATTTTTCTTCTTATCATATAATTAATATATCATATCTAATACATCTTTTTTATAGTTATTTCTCTCTAAAGTAGTTAATTTGATGTATGAGCGTCCACCAATCTTTTTTCTTAATGAAGTGAGGCTATTTTCTGTATATTTTTATTTTGCTCTCGGATTAACATTAAATTGTAAAACTTGTATAATTATCAATGACATTGGGTTTAGCAGGAAAGGATAGACTGTCACAACATGGTAAATTTAAGTTTGAATCTCTGTCAGAAGAAATACTCATATTTATTGTATGACATGCCTTAGATATGATTCACTCTTATAAAGGGAACTTATGGAAAAAAAATACATTAAATTGTAAAACTCGAAATCAAAACAAATAATAATTGTTTTAGTTTTCAAAAGTAAAAAAATAAAAAACAATTTTGAAAATGTTATGAAATTAAAAAAATTGAAGCAAGATAAAATGTAGGAAAGTAGCAAAAAACTAAAGTTTAGAGAATTTGAAAGATGAAGAAGAAATTAGAGATGAAAGAAGTTATCATTATATTCTTGTGTATATCTCATAAGTTCCTTGAACCCTCTATAGGGTCTATATTACAAAGGTTTACAAGAATATCAAAAGCCATAATTAAATCTCATTAACATATACATCAATATGTGTATTCTAATGTCGTATTCTATGTAACTCATGTAGTAAATGAAGAATCACCATTACATGATTCGTAACATTCTTCCTTGAATATTTATTAAAGATGTGTATCATTAAAATATTACTGGCAAGAAATTATAGAGAAGGAAAACAAAATACAATATTCTTGGTTCAAGAAAGTGCCTCATTAAAAATCTTAGCACAAAAACCCAGTGGAACAAAATCAAGGTGAAGAAAAAAAAAATAGTCCACAACACATTTATTTAACACTCTAGATGCAATTATATCTGAGACGAAAAAATTACAATTAATATCTGATATTAATTATTCAAAAGTTTCATTTGACAGAGATTCTTTAGAAAAATATGTTTTATCTTATTTATTATGCTCTCGTCCAAATTAGTACTGCATACGATGTTATCTTCTCATAGAATTGTTGCAATACTATGAGAAGATAACATCGTATGCAGTACTAATTTGGACGAGAGCATAATAAATAAGATAGAACATATTTTTCTAAAGAATCTCTGTCAAGTGAAACTTTCGAGTTTTACAATTTAATGTATTTTTTCTCAATCTTTGTTCATGTCTAGTGACCTAAGAACCATATTAACACTTTTTCTACATAAGCTTCACGAATTACAAATGTTCTTCTCGAATATTTAATTTGTAATCTAAAAACAAATACGTGTTTTATCTCAAACTTTTTCTTAAGTTAAACAAATTGCAGAAGCTCTTCAAAAGTTCTAATCATATTTATTTAATCAACATGAACATTAATTATAAAAAATTTCCAAATATTTTCTTTAAAAAAAATAGACAAATGATATCATCTTTATATCCCTCATTTGAAAATATTCACTAAAAATATTGTACAACATGTGTAGATTGTTTGAGTATATAAAGAGACCTATTCATTTTGATGAAGTTGTCTTTTCAAGAGTGTGGATTGTTCATCTCACGAAAATAAAATCCTTCAAATAATTTTATATAATCATCATGAAGGTGCAAACACGAGAAGGGGAGAGGGGGTTGAATTGTGATTGCCAAAATTGATAACTTTTTATTAATTTGATGAAGATTGATTGATTTTTATGAATTACTTAGATAAGAAGCAATCACATTCAGAAGTAGTAAACAATGAAAGCATAACTAATTTGACCCATATATTTATCCTGATTCACCACTAACTTGGCTACATTCAGTCCCATCATTCAAAAGACTTTAATTCACTAATTCAACTTCCTTGAATTACAAAGCATCTGGCCCTCCAAGCCATTCTTTCCAAACAGTCTGACAACCCCAGACTTTTGAGGAACTAACCACTTTGACCCTACAAGCCAACTATTCTCCTAACAACCCCAAATTGAAGAAGGAACTAAACCACCACTACAAGAAAAACCCTCATTTGTGGCCAACTTTATAAATATTTTGTGGCCGAATAAAACCCTCACAAATTTGTGACCGAAAAAGCCCTCACAAAGGCTAAAACTGAAATTGGTCATTTTTTGTGGCTGAAAAAGCCCTCACAAATTTTTAAATATTTAACTGGATTTTGTGGCTGCCTAAGCCCTCACAAAATCACAACATTGTGATTTTGTGAGGGCTTAGGCAGCCACAAAATCCAGTTAAATATTTCTGGATTTTGTGAGGGCTTTTACAGCCACAAAGGATGACTTTTGTGAGGGCCAAATTCGTCACAAAGGCGTGATGTGACCAGTGGAATTTGTGGCTGCAAAGGCCGCCACAAAGGAATGACCACGTGGAATTTGTGGCTGCAAAGGCCGCCACAAAGGAATGTACAATCCAGCTGACATTTGTGGCCGCTTTTGGCCGCCACAAATGCTCAAGGTAACACTATATATATTTTTCTCCCCTCCTCCTTCATTTTTTCACATCTAACTTCTCTCTAAAATCTCATTTTAACTATTCTCTCCTCCTTCTCTCTACACAAAATTACTCTTAAGCTTCATTTAAATTATATTATATATGTAGTTATAATTATTTAAATATTTAAATATTTAAATATTTAAATATTTTATTGTTAATTTAAATATTTTATTCTTAATATTTTATTATTTTAATTAATGATTAATTTAATTATTAATCTTTAATTTTAATTTAAATATTTTATTTTAAATTTTTAATTATATTAAGATTAGTTTATTATATATTAAATTTAATTTATAATTACATTATATTTTAAATTTAATTATAATTTAAATTTTAATATTATATTTATATTAATTTATTATATATAATATTACAATAAACTATTAATTTTAAATTTAAAAATTAATTTATTAAATACGAATTATTTTGTTGCGGCCTAAGCCCTCACAAAATATATTATTTTTTAATTACGTTGGTATTTGTGGCGGCCAAAAGCCCTCACAAAGGTCCAGACAAATTCAGCCTGTCCTTTGTGGCGGCCTATGCCCTCACAAAGGTCCAATCAGACAAATTCAGCTTGTCCTTTGTGGTGGCCTATGTCCTCACAAAGGCAGACTTTTGTGGCTGCAAAAGCCCTCACAAATGCCTGTCTTTTGTGGCTACAAAAGCCCTCACAAATGCCAACCTATTTCAGACATTTTGTGGCTGCAAAAGCCCTCACAAAATTTTGTGACCAGCTTCTTTGTGACTGCCAAAAGCCCTCACAAAATCCACCTTTGTGGCTGTTTTTTCCCCTTTGTGAGGGCTTTTGGCCCTCACAAAATTCATGTTTTCTTGTAGTGCACTATTGGGTTGGATACAAAAGATTGGAATTTTAAGTGTTTTCTTCTAACAAAATTGATAATAATAATAATAATAATAATAGTAATAATAATAATAATAATAATAATAATAATAATAATAATAATAATAATAATAACTCTCACACTCTAAGAAAAGAACAATAAGAAAATATTTGTAACCTTAACAATTGTCTCTCTCTTTGAACTATAAGATGAATTTAGAATTTTGAGATTGAGTTCTTACTCTTTTCTCTTTTTCAATGATTTTCTCCTTCAGCCATGAGTGTGTATCTATAGTTAAAACTTGGGCTTCAATGTAATCCTTGTTTAACTCTGAATTGTATCTTGCTTAAATTGAGTTTGTAAATTTTTAAGTCATTTTTGTTCTTGTAAAAAATCAGTCATTAGCTTCATATCTTCAAATGTATGGACAATAAATCCAAAACCCTTTTACTTTGCAAAATGAGTTTAATTCAACTTCAATTACTTTGTATTTTCATAATATTTCTTTGTCTATAATATTTAATAGACTTTAGTTAATGATTTTCATTATCATGTATCACATATATCTTCATATAATTTGCAAAAATATTGTCAATGTTGACTTTCTGTTGGTTTTAACATATTTGATTCATGACATAATTTATTAAGATCCTTTTATTTTCATAAGTTTCAGATGCTTGATCAGTTCTTTTGAACGTGAAAATTGTAAGACCCTTAATTTTAAATTCTAATTTATGTATTTGGGGGAATTTTGTGCTGAATTTCTTAGGCTTTTTAGCCAATTTTATGGTATTTTGTGAGTTAAATGCCAAAAATATCTTTTTAGAGACCCGATTAAAATTATTTGTCGATGAATAATTTTACTTAATTACGGTGAATCTTTTGTCGAAGAAATTTTTTTCTGAGATACAACATTTTTCAGAAAAATTCATCTGCCGATTGATTTGCAGCGAGAGTAGATATTTTTCTGAAAAAGTAATTTGTGATGTGATGTGAGGTGATAGACGTAATAATGATTGTTATAAAAATATCTAGATATTTGTAAATATCTAGATATTTATTTTGGAATTGGTTTTATTATATATATATATATATATATATATATATATTATGGAACCAAGAGAAACAGAAAACGTTCCTGCTCCTTGCCTTGCTCCATGCCTTCTCCTTTCTTCTTCACCTTTCTCTTTCATGGGTTTAAAGAAATAAACAAAACTAAAAAATAAACCTCCATTAATTTATTAGATCTAAGCTTCCATTCGAGAAGTGACAGAAGAGAAAGTTGCTCATTGTCACGCTACGGTGCTAGTGAGCTAGTTTTCGACGCGACATCACAAACTTAAATTTTACCGGAATTAATTACGGTACTGTAATCACGTGTTAGAGCTATCGTTAAGGTAAGGACTCCTTCTAAACTTTTATTTTGCATTTAGGACATTATTTGTGATTTTGTGGAAAAGAAATTTGATGTATTTGATGTGTGAATTTGTTGAAAATGAATTTAATTCTTTTATGTGGGAATTAGTGGAATTTGTTTTTGGTGTGTTTTGAGGTGTGGTTAGTGGTGATCCATATTTGGTTTGATTTATATGCTCATAATTATTATTATGAATTTTTGAGATGTGATTTAGGTGTGGATTTTGTGGATATTGAATTAATTAAATTTGTTGAGTTTGAGTTACGTAATGAGTTATTTTCAAATAAAGGAGTTTGATCTGAAATTGAAATTTTACAAAAAAATTAGCGTTGTTAAAGTTGTGAAAAAGTTCAAATTTTAACTAAGTTAAAGAGTTTGAGCAAAAAGATAGATTGAAATTAAAAACGTTAGAGTATAAAATAGTACTCTTTTAATTACTCTTTGATTGAGTTTAAAAAGAAAAAAAAATTAGAAAATTTTATTAACTCAAAAATTTCGGTGTTTTAATAGTCGAGTGTGTGTATGTGAAATTTGGACAATATTTGATTTATTTAGTTTTAAGTGAATAATATAGATTATTTGGTTTTAAAAGTTTGGTGTGTGAGAAAAATTTAATTTTAGGAATTTTGTTGTGTGTGAATTAATTTTATTGTGAACAAATTGTTATAAATATTTATGTTTATGTAGTTAGCTCCTTGAGTCTTGAAAAAGAATCGAGACGGTTGGCACCGAGTTAGCGGTGGGGAGAACTCTGATATATTAATGTTGTTGTGGTGATTTATGGTTGAAAATTTTGGAGATTGAATATAGGTGATTAATGTTTGAAAATTATAGTGACTCATGTTTGGTGAAATTGAGGTGTTCATAATTAATATTATGAATTTTTGAGAAAAAATTTATGTGTGGATTGGTGGAAAAAGAATTTAATTCAATTTATGTGTGGTTTGGTGGAAAATGATTTTAATTCAATTTATGTGTGGTTTGGTGGAAAATGAATTTAATTCAATTTATGTGTGCATTGAATTTAGAAATGTGATTTATGTGTGTTTGTGGAAGTTGAAATTGGTGTGAATAAATATGTTTGAGTATGCTCTGTGTGGTATTTGAAAAATCACTAGTGTTAAATGAATACTAAAAATGGGGAGTCTTTTAATAGTTGCATTTACTTAATGATTGTGGTGAAAAGAGTCAAAGTATGCTCATGCATTTCATAGTACATGGAGACTGCGATGGGGCCATGGTGATAGTGGTGACCGTGATGGGTCACGGGATGATGCCATTTGAATTGTTGGTTCATCTTATCCTTGCGGGGATTGTCGCGTCGTGCTGATCTGTGAGAGATTGCACTCTAGAATGTGCTGATCTATGAGCGATTGTGTAACACCCCGATTTTTAACAGCGTGGGTGTATTTTTTTTTTAACAAAGAAACACTTTTGGATAAATATTTTAGTCGTAACATAACGACAAAGTAAACAAATATTTACAAGCTGCGGAATAATTTTTGAAATAAAAATCCAAAGTATTCGAACACCATAATACACCGGGGCTATGAGGCTTATCAGACATAGCTCATACCCCTGGGGTATTCTCGGCAGACCTGTACAAAAGCACTGCCCCCAAGAAATTTAACTCCCCCCTCACGTCACATCAAAAAGTGGTACATGGACCCATCAAAATAAAAGTCATCAATTAGTTTAAGCATAGATACAATCTTCCAAAATGAAATAAATACAATCACAAAAGAAAGACATCTAGTCCTTATACAACCACCTAATCTGATCATGCTACAAAAACTACACAACCCGGGTGATCTCCACGCTCCCCGCAAGATCCTCCGGACACAACTTCGGTTAGGTATGACTAACTACTTTTCCATCTCCAGGGTACTAACCGGTAGGATGATCTTGGTTCTTATCTGTGGGCAAAGTCCAGATTTCTACAATAATTGTAAAGGTCACCAACCGAAATTAACAAATATCACATAGCAAAATTCTTATATTTTTAAATGATCAAAAGAACCTTTCGTCTTAGCATACTCCTCGAAAGGGTTTTCATATGTCCAAAAATGCATAAACAATGTTGAAAAATGAAGTTTTAACAACCTGCATTGTCGTAGCCGAATACAATTGAGAAAATGCAGATTTTCAATTCTAAAGTGGCTCTGAATTAATCAACACTTCAAACATTAATATTATCAATTATGAACACATAATTAACACCAAATTAATCTCCACAAATTCACACATCAAATATTCATTAAATCAATTATGAACACATAAATACATCAAAACTTAATCAACCCAACTTCACACCTCAAAGCAATTACGACAAATCACAACAACAACCGAATATGTATATACAATCATCATAATATAACAAACATGACTCTCATGCCAAGTACCCTAATGCAATGCATATATGTCAAAATGCATGATTCCGGAATTCCAAACCAAAACCCTCCTCGAGGGGCGTAAATCATAATTGTACAACCTCTCACAGACCATTACTAATTACCGAGGTGCAACCTCTCACGGATCAACACGATTTACTAACGTGCAGTCTCTCACAGACCAGCACGACATACAAGAGTGCAGTCGCTCACAGACCATAACAATTTTCTAGAGTGCAATCGCTCACAGATCAACACATTCTAGAGTGCAATCTCTCATAGATCAGCACGACGCGACAATCCCTGCAAGGATAAGATGAACCAACAATTCACATGGCATCATCCCGTGGCCCATCACGGTCACCACTATCACCATGGCCCTATCGCGGTCACCATGTACTATGAAATGCATGAGCATACTCTGACTCTTTTCACCACAATCATTAAGTAAATGCAACTATTAAAAGATTTCTCATTTTTAATACTCATTTAACACTAATAATTTTTTCAGATACAACTCAGAGCATACTCAAACATAATTATTCACACTAATTTTAATTTCCACAAACACACATAAATCACATCTTCAAATCCAATCCACACATAAATTGAATTAAATTCATTTTCCACCAATCCACACATAAACTTCTTCTAAAAAAATTCATAATATTAATTATGAACACATTAATTTCACCAAACATGAATCACCAAAATTTCCAAACATTAATCACCCATATTCAATCTCCAAAATTTTCAACCATAAATCACCACAACAACATTAATATATCAGAGTTCTCCCCACCGCTAACTAGGTGCCAACGGTCTCAATTCCTTTTCGAGACTCAAGGAGCTAACTACATAAACATAAATATTTATAACAATTTGTTCACAATGAAATTAATCCACACACAACAAAATTCCTAAAATTAAATCTTTCTCACACACCAAACTTTTAAAACCAAATATTCTATATTATTTAGTTAAAACTAAAAAAAATAAATATTGTCCAAATTTCACATACACATACTCGACTATTAAAGTACCGAAATTTTTGAGTTAATAAAATACTCTAAACCCTTTTTTTTTTCTTTTTAAACTCAATCAAAGAGTAATTAAAAGAGTAACATTTTAAACTCTAACGATTGTTAATTTCAATATATCTTTTTGCTCAAACTCTTTAACTTAGGTAAAATTTGAATTTTTTCACAACTTTAACAACTCTAAATTTTTCGTAAAATTTCAACTTCAGTTCAAACTCATTTATTTGAAAATAACTCATTACGTAACTCAAACACATCAAATTTAATTACCGCCAATTTACACCAAATTCAATCAATTCAATTCCACAACACATATATAGCACCTCAATTAAATTTCAACAATTCAAACATAACTCCTCCAATTTCAAAACTCCATATTTTTACACATAAACCACCAAATTTCATCAATTCATTTTCTACAAAATCCACAAATAAATCACATCTCAAAAATTCATGATAATAATTATGAACATATAAATCAAACCAAATATGGATCACCACAACCCAACCCTCAAATTTAAATTTCACTAAATCGCACATAATCGCATTAAATTCATTTTCTACAAATTCACACATCAAATACATCAAATTTCTTTTTCACAAAATCACAAATAATGTCCTAAATGCAAACTTAAAGTTTGGAAGGAGCCCTTACCTTAATGGTAGCTTTAACAAGCGATTACGGCACCGCGATTAATTTCGGTAAAATTTTAGTTCGTGACGTCGCTTTAAAAGTTGGCTCATTAGCAAAGCAACGTGGAGATGAACAACTTTCCCTTCTGTCACTTCTCGAAATGAAGCTCATAAGTCGAAGAAAAATGGAGGTTTGAGTTTATGAGTTTTGGTTTCAAAAGCTTTGAACAGAGAAGAATAAGAAGGAATTCGTTTCATTTGGCTTTCTGTTTCTCTTTTTCCTTTCATTCTTTACCTTTTCTTTCATATATATATATATATATATATATATATATATATATATATATATATATATATATATATATATATATATATAATAATAATAATAATAATAATAAATATCTAGATATTTTTATAAAAATCATCATTACGCCTGTCACCTCACATCACATCACAAACCACTTTTTTAGAAAAATATCTACTTTCGCCGCAATTCAATGGGCAGATGAATTTTTCTGAAAAATGTTGCATCTCAGAAATTTTTTTTTTCGACAAAAGATTCACCGTAATTAAATAAAATTATTCACCGAAGAATAATTTTAATTGGGTTTGCAAAACGATATTTTTTGGCATTTAACTTACAAAATGTCAAAAAATTGGCTAAAAAACCTAAGAAATTCAACACAAAATTCCCCAAAATACGTAAATTAGAATTTAAAATTAAGGTTCTTACAGATTGCACTCTAGAAAATTGTGTTGGTCTGTGAGCAACTGCACTCTTGTATGTCGTGCTGGTCTGTGAGAGACTGCACGCTAGTAAATCATGTTGATCCGTGAGAGATTGCACCTTGGTAATTAGTATTGGTCTGTGAGAGGCTGTACAATTATGATTTACGTCCTTCGAGGAGGGTTTTGGTTTGGAATGCTGGAATCATGCATTTTGGCATATACGCATTGCATTAGAGTGTTTGACATGTGAGTTATGTTTGTTATACTATGATGATTGTATATACATATTCAATTGTTGTTGTGATTTTTCGTAATTGCTTTGAGGTGTGAAGTAGGGTTGATTAAGTTTTGATGTAATTATGTGTTCATAATTGATTTAATGAATATTCGAAGTGTTGATTGATTCAGAGCTATTTTAGAACTGAAATCTGCATTTTTTTTTGTTGTATTCGACTGTGACAGTGTAGTTTGTTAAAACTTCATTTTTCAATATTGTTTATGCATTTTTGGACATATGAAAACCCTTTCGAGGAGTATGCTAAGACGAAAGGTTCTTCTGAGCATTTGAAAATATTAGAATTTTGCTATGTGATATTTGTTAATTTCGGTTGGTGACCCTTACAATTATTGTGGAAATTTGGGCTTTGCCCTCTGATGAGAAACATGATCATCCTACCGGTTAGTACCCTGGAGATGGGGAAAATAGTTAGTCATACTTGACCGAAGCTGTGTCAGGAGGATCTTGCAGGGCGCGTGGAGATCACCCGGATTGTGTAGTTTTTGTAGCATGATCAGATTAGGTGGTTGTATAAGGACTAGATGTCTTTCTTTTGTGATTGTATTTATTTCATTTTGGAAGATTGTATCTATGCTTAAACTGTTTGATGTCTTTTCTTTTGATGGGTCCATGTTCCATTTTTTGATGTGACGTGGGGAAAGTTAAAATTCTTGGGGCAGTGCTTTTGTATAGGTCTGCCGAGAATACCCCAGGGGTATGAGCTATGTCTGATAGGCCTCATAGCCCCGGTGTATTTTGATGTTTGAATACTTTAGATTTTTATTTCAAAAAAACTATTCCGCTGCTTGTAAATATTTGTTGACTTGGTCGTTATGTTATGACTTAAATATATATCCAAAAGTATTTCCTTCTTTATTTCTTTGTTTGTTTCTTTGTCGTTATTTTTTTGTTTAAAAAAAAAATACACTCGCGCTGTTAAAAATCGGGGTGTTACAAAAATCAATTATGTCGAAGTACTTTTTTTGAATTTTCATATTCTCACTTGGTTCACCTTTCTTTTTAACCCCTTACCTTATTGAAGATTTTTTATATTTAGAACCAACAAATATATATCATGCTTCATGCATGGGTATTCATTTTCAATGATACATTGTCCAACAATAATATATATTTTGCTTCAAATATTAACTATTGATAATTGACTTCCTAAACTTTCATATAATTAATCTTTTTGAACTTCCATATCACATTTGTTTGTAAGAAGATCAAGGTGAGATAACAACATATTTAATAATCATTTTTAGTTTCTTATTTTCTCCTCTTAACAGTGGAAATAATAATTCATCAAATAATATTCAACAAACTAAGTTCTAAATAAATTTTCAATTAATGACTCAACATTCATTATTATTGAGGGAGATTCATATCCAATATATATTTTCAGTGTTCTTCTAAGACTCCTCTTAAAGAATTATATTGGAGCAATTGGAATATACACAACATATACAAAAAATTCTCTTAGATGAGGAATATTAAGCTACTAACTCAAAGTCAATTGTAAATTAAGGAGATAACATACATATCATAACTTGTTTGCTTGATGTAAAACGATATATCAACATGCAAGATTGAATGTTCCAAAGTAGAAATTGAAACTTATGATCTCATAAGTATTTATTTTGTAATAAATTTTAAACATATGAAGAATGATCATTCAAGATCATTTTTGTGTATGAAGATATGCTACATGTTGTTCAATAACAATTTCAATTCAATATTTATCAAATGAGGAAAATGAGATCTTAGTCACATTAGTTAAGCAAATAATCTCATAAGTTTTTTATTATGAGTTGTCAACAAACATACATGTTATCATATAGTTGATGCATCAATGAAATATCTAAATGGTTCACATGATCGATGAATTGGTTCACAAATATCACCTTAACGTACATTCTAGAAATGAGATTGACTCATTTCCTGAAATTATCACTTTCCTTTGGAAACTATTAATACAAAAAAGTTGAAGAATCTACTAGTTCTTCAATACATACTCACAATTTTTGTAACTATTTTTTGCATCACAATAGATTTAGAATACAATTTTTGTAACTATTTTTTGCATCACAATAGATTTAGAATGAGCCAACCAATCTTACCAACGAAAATTTTGTTATTGATGGTAAGCTTCTAGTTTACAATAATATACATGCTTCAATCGTTATATACTACTTTCAATAATAAACATTCAGAATTTATAAAAAAAATTATTGTCAACTCAATTACTTCAACTATGGTTTCTATAAAAAGTTCATGGTCTAATAGTTTAGTTCTTCAAAAACTAAGAATGCATGATATTATATTATTAGTTCTTAAAGAAACATATA
>JBBPBR010000003.1:27310031-27330577 GCA_037974775.1 Cicer pinnatifidum | reverse complement strand
ATACTTTTATTGCATAGGAATGATTTTTTTACAAAAACATGCCACCTCTAATTCCAGTTTGGAAGTTGCATATAATAATAATAATAATAATAATAATAATAATAATAATAATAATAATAATAATAATAATAATAATAATAATAATAGTTTCTTAAAATTAATAATAACACTTTAATATCACTATCGATGACATATTCATTTGATCACTGTTATAAATAAAATTAACTATTTTTAAATTATTTAATATTAACTTTTAAGAAAAAAGTGATAGACACACTACTTTTACCACACTCTCAATTATTGGACTACCTCACCCCATTTTTTAAACTTTTAATTTGGTCACCGGGTTTTAATGTTAATGTTATTGTTATTTATTTTATTTTGTAGACTTAATTGCATCGCCAACTGAATTGGGTCAAATTTATAAATAGATTTGACTTTGGTGAAAGTGAGTCCGACCCAAAATAATAATTATGAGGTTCAACTTCAAAAGACACTATAAATAATAATAATAATAATAATAATAATAATAATAATAATAATAATAATAATAATAATAATAATAATAATAATAATAATAATAATAATAATAATAATAATAATAATTGTTTCCTTATTAAGTTAAAATGCTTGTTTGAAAAAACTATTGAAGATAAAAAGTTGCCAAAAATATGCTTAGCAATGGATTAGAAAACTACAAAAAAAAACAAAGCAAGACAACCTAGGAGATCCACTTGCCCCGATATGTTTTGGGATCATTAATGTATTTTTTTTTTTCTTACTTGTTTAATGGTATGATATTTGGTTACTAAAAAATGGGTATTTATCTAAAACTAGTAGAAAGAAACTAACATGGTAGTAGAAGATGAAATTGTTGGGTATTCTATCCCTCCTTATACTTAAGACTTATGAAGCTATTTAGTAAGAATAATTTATTATTCCCTGATTTAGAGGCAAACAAAGTCTCTATCTTATCCTACATAGTTTTTGCATCTGTCTCATTAGCAATATGATTGTAAACATTATCTTCTACATATTGTCTAACAAAACCACATACCTGTTGATGATCAAAATCCCAGTCTTCCGTAGATTTATTAACCGGCTTTTTAGAAAAAATAGGAAGATGCATTTTCTTCACATATAACAAATCTTTCATCTTGCCATTCCATAAATGGTAATTAGTATCATTCAAGCATACCATCTTTATACTCATATTTGCCTCCATCTTTCAAGCAAGTCAAATAACCCTTCAACCAAGAGCTCTGATACCACTTGTTGGGGAGTCCGGAGGAGCACAACAATTCGGAATGGGCTAAACAAGGATTAATAAGAGACTTTGACACCACATCACAACCCAAAGCCTTAAGGTTTTGGGTTGATATATGGTGTCAAAGTCTCTTATAAATCCTTGTTTAGCCCATTCCGAATGTCGGGCTCCCCCGGACTCCCCAACAAGTGGTATCAGAGCCGGGTACGGCTTGACGGGGGAGCAAAAATTAAGGACTTGGATCAAGTGGATCAAGTCTAGTGGTGGACCAAAAAGGACTCGGATCAAGTGGATCAAGTCTAGTGGTCAAGTGGTCAATAAAGGAATGGACTCGAATCAAGTGGATCAAGTCTAGTGGTGGGAACTCATAATTGAGGGGGAGATTGTTGAGTATTCAATTATGAGTCTTTAGTCCCACATTGACTAGGAATGGAGGCTGTATTGGATATATAAGGAGAATGACCCATACACCTAATGCCTTAAGGTTTTTGGTTGAGATGTGGTGTCTAAGTCTCTTATGAATCCTTGTTTAGCCCATTCCAAATTGTGGTGCTCCTCCGGTTTCTTTCTCCCCAACAGAAATTGTGCAACAAATTAGGAGATTAGTTGAGATGGCAGTTGGTGAATTTTGAGATGACGAGAGTAGCTCCGAGAGAGGTGACAGGGGGAAATGGTTGGTGGAGAAAAAGATTGGGTAAGTAAATCTACATGTCCTCTCAAACATGGAGGGTCAGTAACTAAGGTAACTAAGTTGATGGTTAAAAAAAATGGGGTGAGGCCAATAATTGAGAGTGTAATAAAAGGAGTCTCTTTGTGACGCTAAATGAAGGTCCTAGTTTGTTTATGTCTTGATGTTCGTTGGCCATGCCTAATTAATAGTTATTATAAATTTAATGTTGATGCACTAGGCTTGATAGAGGCGGTAGGTGGAGTATCAGTATAGTAGTAAAAGATGATAATGGTCCAGTGGTTGCAGCTAGCTGCCACCAAGTCATTTTATTACCAGATTTAGATGTAGCTAAAGTTTTTTCATGCGAAAGAGTTTAGAATTTATATAAGATATGTCTTTCTTGAATCTTACAGTAGAATTATATACTTCAAATGTGGTCGTGGAACGCTAATCAATAATCTCTCACCTATGTTGGTTTTATAATTAGAGATTGTATTAATTTTAGGTTTACTTTCACAGTTTAATTTTTTTACATTTAAGACATGAGGCCAACCAAATTGTTCATTATTTATCTACATATGTTCTTTATAATTTAAATTGTGTGTGGATTGAAGAAACTCCACCTTGAATTTATGTCGTCTTGATTTTTGATTTGATGCAAAACTTTCTTTAATTACATTATATTTGACATAAAAAATAAACAATAATACTTGAATATCCTAACGTGATAAAAAGTTGATATTTAATTAGACATCCTTAATTTTAAAACTCTCATTCAAGATCTCATTTTCTCTTTATTAAAGTTGTCAAACTCAAGATTTTATGTAAACAAATTTATTTAGTTTAGGTAAATTTGATATGTAAACTCTACACGTAAATTTGTCAAACTTACCTAATATTAAAATAACCAGGGATTATGCCTATGCATTAAACAAATTTGATGGTCATTTTGATAAGGAAGCCAATTATCCTCCCATACACAAATTTGATGGTCAATGCCTACTTTCCCAATACCAGCTTTATCAATAACATCAAAATGAGCTTTCAAAATACTTTTCCATGTATAGGGTTAATGCAAAAGTGGTTTTAGCTGCAATTCTTTGGTAGATATTTTGATGATAGCAAAAATAAAAATAAAGAACAATTGTCCCCTAAGTTAAAAGACATGGATTTATATTAATAACTATCTATTTTAAATAACTATGTAACTATGTCTAATAATAAAACAACTTGAAATATAACAATATAAAGTATTGCAATATGTAGTTTAAGTCAAAGTGTTACAAGTATGTGTTATGATATAACCTATATCTTCTAATGAACAAATACAAGAGAATCTTATAAACAAATATCATAATAACTCTGAAGAAACTACTATAGTTGTGTTTGACTATGATGAATACACTCTCAAATGCGCTTTCGGTGAATCTGTTAATACAAGCAACAATCTAAATGGTCTACCTCTAATACGTGTGTCAAGCAAAACATCGTTTGCCTCTGACAAGCGTGTCAAGAAAAATAATTGTTGTCTCGGATAACTATGAAAAACACTGTATTGTCTGACTCTAATGAAAGTCAACGCTCTGAAAAGTCAAAGATTTGAATAGTGAAAGCTCTAAATAAGACAAATATGTTTATTATCTGGTCAACACCTGAATCTATTAAATTATCTAAAAGTTTGTGTGACATCCTCTTTTAGTAAGATTTGTCCTCTTAAATTAAAGACCTCCAACTGTAATATTCTCAGCGGACACTTATTCATTATCTAACAACAACAACCTCATATAAAACCTTGTACATTTTGAAACTTATTCATCTCAAAATCTTTTATCTTAGTTTTTGAGAGTAATACACAAATGGAGTCTTTATCTTGTAATAAATATTTTGTTCTAACTGTCCGTGGATTTCCATCCCCACGACAAGTCAAAGCTCTACAACTCATTGTCTTCGATAGTCCTAAAATATTCTTATTGAAAGGGAAAACAAAACCTCCTTATTAAAAGGGAAAATCAAAACTCCTTATTATATTATTTTTTCATCACAAGTCCATGTACCCATAAGCCAAAATCTAAATGCATCCAAATGACATGATCCAATAAAAAATATTTTCCACAAGCAATTTATCAAACATGTTAAGGGCTTCTTTAATTTCTAAATGACGAACAATCCAACATTTGATACTTACTTGGTATGAAGTGGGGATATGCAATTGAACAATAACAATGAATTTGAATTCTTGGATGTAAAGGTAATAGCGGAAAAAGGAAATCGAAAATTGTGGCAACCGTGAATTGTTTTGAATTGTTTTGTTTTTCACGATAAGTAAAAGTTGATGGGTTCTGTGTTTGGACGAAGCCTTTTGCTATGGTATATATCTTTTGTTCAAAATATGCCAAAAAATTATTGGATTAGAGCTTTTCATAAATCATTAATTAATTTTTTCGCTACTACGAATTTTTCACTATCACATCTTAAAATATGATATAATACCAAAAAATTGTAGGAGTTGGAATAATAAGGAAAAAAAAAAAAACTATTGTAGATTTTCTATTTTCAATTCCAACGGATGTATTTTTGAGGCATGAAACGGCTATGTATAACAAGATTAATGTAAAATATCTAACCGTTGAAAATAATGTAACTGTTGCAAGACAGTGGGAAATTCGACCGTTGACAGGCAGAAGTCTTTTCAGTTTCAAAAAACAGCTCTAATTTCTTAAAAAAGAAACTCTAACGGCTAATATTATACACATTCATTCGTTATATAATCACAAGAGAAGCAAAGAGACTCTACTCATCGTTGCACGACAAGTCAGAGGTAATTTTTGTATTCATTTTTGACATATATTATGAATTTTTATTCCTTGGTTTGAGCTGGTTCTTGAGATATGAATTTGGGTTTCTTCAAAGTTTTCTCCATTTTTGGTTTTGGTTTTTTTTCTTCATGAAGTCCCAAACTTTAATAGTTTTGAGTAGTGGGTTTGGTGAGAGAAATTTTGTGTCAGCTTCAAATTTTACTTCAAGTCTCTTAAAAGATTCATGTGGGTGCTTTTGATTTGTTGTAGGAATTCAAATTGCAGACCACGTCATATGATGTCATATGATGCAATTGGAATTGCATCACACTGCAACAAACTACATGTTTCATGAATGTTCTATCAAAGTAATGACTTACATTGAATCTTCAGGAAAGATATAGTTTTGGTGAGTTTTTTTTAATGGCATTTTTATATTATATGTCTCTTCTTCTATGTAATGGTATTTGTTACGGTTTTTCTAAGAAAAACATACGTTGTTTTGTGGTTTATTTGTCATAAAAAATAACATTTTTGAGAAATTGCTTAAAAGCAGCATGTCTTACAAAATATATTATAACATATGGAATCTTACTTTAACCAATAGAAATTTGTGAGATTCATGTAGATTTTAATCAATTATAGAAAGTGTGTTGAATAATATTTCAATATTCTGTCTTATGTTCTTATCTACATTTAAATTTATTTTTATATTATTCGGTTAAGCTACTATATCTTAATATAGAAAACAATTTTTGAAAGAGAAGTTATATTTCATTTTTTTAAAATATATTTTTTTTAATTATTTCTTAATATACTCTCTTTTTAAAATTATATATCAATCTAGGGTCGTTTTTTGGTATAGTAGGAAGTTTGCAAAAGAAAATTTCATAAGTGAAGTCTACTTTTGCAATGATAATTTAATGTTGCTTTGTTTTTCTTTTATTTTATTTAATATAGTTTACTTTTGAAGAAAAAAAACTTTATTTTATTTTATTATATCATTCATTCATACAATTTTATGCTTATATATTTTATATTAAATTATACTATATAGTTAATTTAATGAGTTAATATGTCTTTGGTCTTTATTTATTTAATTTTGATGTTTGGTTTACATTATAGAAATATAATTTTATTTTAAAATAGTTTTTCAGTTCAACTTCTGTTACGAAAACTCTAACACTGTTAAGATAACTAATTAGCATTCTCAGGTTGAATAATCCTCTATAGTGATGACTAACTTAACATCATATAGGTATCATACTCTCTGGTGATGACTTTCTCACATGTACTACATATTGACAATGTATATATATATACTTATATATTTTATACACTAAATTATACAATATAGTTTAATGTAAGTTTAAATATGCCATGAAAAGTTAACTCAAAAGTATTGTGCAAATGTTCCGACAAACTCTAATCAAATCTATTTAATTTTTATAAAATTTATGTTGTTTTTTATAAATGAATTTTAATAAATTATATATTTAAAAAATGTTATAATTGCAAGGATCAAATATATAACTTAGTCTAAAATATATAAACATTCATCCTAAAAAACTCGTACGTGTGAGGAAATCATCATCAAAAGATGTTAAGACAATCATCACCATGATGACGATGCAACCAATGAATACTAAGTTAGTCATTAGGGGTTTGAACTAAAAAAACTTATGACAATCAAATCAAAAAACGTCATAATACGAAAGACAAAGACATTTTTAAAGCTACATTACATTATATAGTATAACTTAATATAAGATATATAAACATAGACGTTGCAAAATTCCGTACATGTAAGAAAACTTCGATAATATAGTATTATTTTTTTGAATGAATTTTAATGAAATATCTCTTTCTTTTTTCATTATTTTTTAAATAATGAACGTGTAAATTTCTTTTCTAAAAAAATGACTTATATAAAATTCAACATTGCCTTAGCATCATCTGGTATCATCCTCGTGACTTACTAGCATATGATATAACTCATTAAAATTCATTCATAAAAAACAAACCAATTTTATAAAAATTAAATAGACTAGAGTTTCCTGTAACATTTTTGTACCACTCCAATTCATATATATATATATGGCTTTTTTATTATTATACCACTAAAATAAAAATTAAATACCATAATACCACTATTTTCAAATTATATACCAAAGTATTTTTTTCTCTTAAAAATCGGTTCTTGCTCTTACATTTTTTCAACTATTTTTTTTTTTTTGAGAAAGATGGGAAATCGGTTTCTTGAATACCGATTTCTCAACATGAAATATTTTTTTTTTAATTTTTGTTTTTTTTTTAATTATTAAAATTATTTTATTATTTATAAAATTATTTTTTATTAGTTAATAGGCACGTTCACCCACTGCCAAATAATGCAACACATTATTTTTCGTTAACTTTCTTAATAATAAATATATATTTTATTAATCAATAATTGTTATTTTAATTAAATAATTAATTTAAGTTTTATTAATTATTTAATTAAGTAATTAATATTTCAATTCAATAGATAAATACAATGTTAATTTTATATTTTATAATTATTAAAAAAAATTAATTAAATGGACTCCATAAAATAACAATATTTAATTTAATATTATAATTAAACATACAAACACCAAAAGTAAAAA
Source organism: Cicer pinnatifidum (assembly GCA_037974775.1). Lineage (NCBI taxonomy): Eukaryota > Viridiplantae > Streptophyta > Magnoliopsida > Fabales > Fabaceae > Cicer > Cicer pinnatifidum. Next base: position 27,323,197 of record JBBPBR010000003.1, on the reverse strand, counting down.
AAATCTATACAAATTTTATTACAATATTTTTATTACATTAATCTCATATATGGTGTCTAGTCCCACATCGTGGTGGTCGACGAATACGACGTGGACGACGTGGAGGTGAGTTTTCTTCGTCAACGGGGAGAATATGTCTCTCGAACATTTTCACTTAGTTAGTCGACATGCATCGAAGAAGTATGATCTACTTGATTTGGGAATGATGGAACACCAAATGAGTACATCGCCTATTAAATAGTACTACTAATAAAAATATTTTAATAAATGATAAAATAAATTTAATAATTAAAAAAAAATAAAAAAATATTTCATGTTGAGAAATCGGTATTCAAGAAATCACTTTTTTTTTCTAAGAAAAAACAAAAATTAGTTGAGAAAGTGTAGGAGCAAGAACCGATTTCTAAGAGAAAAAAATGCAAAATTTAAAATTAGTGGTACTTTAGTATATAATTTAAAAAGAGTGGTATTATGGTATTTAATTTTTATTTTAGTGGTATAATAATAAAAAAGTCATATATATATATATATATATATATATATATATATATATATATGTGCGCCTTTTAGTAATTTTTGGAATTTATAATTTATTCATTGTATAAAGAAATTAAATTGAATTTTATCACCCTATACTTTACCCGAATAATTATATAACCTTTGTTTTTATTTAAATGTTTTGGCGTGACACTTATTTATGGTAAACTTATTTCTTAAAAGGACTATTGTATATTTTGTTTGTTTGATTAGTTTCGATAATCATAGAATTGAAGTGTAAAATATGTTTGGTTTTACTTATTTATGCGTACAACCTGATAATTTTGTCTTAGGTTGATTTATTTAGTTGATGAAAATATTGTTTGAATGATTTAATTAAATTATAATTTATAGAAGTTGTATTGTTTGTTAGAGTGTCCGTCCGGCTTTTTGATTGTTATGCCATGAAATAAAAAAAATAAAAAAACCAAACTACCACTAATTCCTAATTAAATATCAAACTATACCATCCTTTTTTATTTCCTCTCAATTTCCATTGAGAAATCGATCCCTCTCCCACCGATTTCTCAATGTATTATTTTTTAATTATTAAATTTAATTTATCATTTATAAAATCATTTTTATTAGTAGTGCTATTTAGTAGGCACATATATATGAAATTTCATCATTGATGCTCCTTATCGTATCAATGCTACTAACAAAAATTAGTTCATTGTAATAAACATAGTTAATTTGGTATTTTTATGTTTAATTATAATATTAAATTAAATATTGTTATTTTATAGACTTCATTTTATTAATTTTTTTAAATAATTATAAAATATAAAATTAGCATTGTATTTGTTTATTTAATTAAAATAATAATTACTTAATTAAATAATTATTAAAATGTAAATTAATTATGTCATTAAAATAATAATTAATTAAATTAACAATTAATGAAACAATAAATTAATTATTTAATTAATCAATTCGTTGCTCTAAGACTACACTGGTCCAATCGAGATGATTGGACACATTCCTTCATGTGAGGACGATTTGTGGAGATAAGGTTTCTAATGGGAGGGATATTGAAGAAGTTAAAGTAATAGGTAGGTTTGTAGAGTCTGTTGTTTCCATGGTAGTAACAAGGCTCTCATACCACGCTGGTTGGGAGCCTTCCATATATCATGAGATATAGTCCTAATTGAATCATCATCAAGCCGAGATAACAAACACCCATCCTTAGGCTTACAAATCTCAAGGCACAGCTTATCAATTTAAACTAAGATCTCGTGATAGAAAGGATCGTAGCAAGGATCAACAGTCTGATGCTTTCTGATACACAAGATCCTCATAACTGAGGCGAGTGTAGAGCATGCATCTCTTACAAGGTGTTTATGATATGAACACAATAGCTAAAGCTTTCAGAAAGAAAAGAAGAACTTAGAATAACATGTTTGTATTCAAGAACACTTAAGATTTTATTTCAAGTTCACTCTAAGTCCATATGTTACAATACACCTCCTTTTATAGCCAAGGAGTTACCTAAGAGACAAAATACAAACTATTCATGATCATGCCAAGATAAGCATTATTGGAATGTTTTATCATGATGGGAGATTACATGAAACCTTTTGACTATTATGCCATAATCATGACACCTTTTGACTATAATGTCATTATGGAAGACATAATTATGACACCTTTTGACTATTATGCCATATAGGCATAATTAATACACATTTGGACTATTTTGCCACATTATTATCATTATTTTACATAGGCATACGAAAATACAATAATTATACAACACACATTTATGACTCTGACACACATTCATGACTCTCGGGACTCATTATCCTTTACGGATAGGCTCGTGACTTGGAGACATATTCTGATCAGACAAGTATCCTTCAGTGAGATAATTAAAATAGCCTGGCTCATACTGCCAGATATAGCATTCTCTCAAAGATTCTTCATGAAGACTCTCTGAAGTGTCAACATCCATTGAATTTTCTTCAAAATTCATTGTTGCAAATTGTTGTTCAATTTTTACTGCAGAGTCTTGTTCCTGTTGAGTAGAGCTTTCTCCAATTTCAATTTCCACTTCCTGCCATTGGGACCTCTTAAGGATTTTATGACCTTCCCCTTAGACTTCTTGAGGGTTAACTAGTTGCCATTGGGAAAGAATATTTCCTTGACTAATGCAAGTTATATTAACCTGAGTTTTTTCTTGATAGATATTAATAAAATTGAGATAATCTATTAATTCTCTTATGACTTTTAGACTTGGAGGATAATCATCAATGGTTTCTCATATATCAACATAATTCGAGCTAATGAGAAGTTTAGTTCTGGAATCAATTTGATATGGCCTATGTATGACGAAAACCGTTTTAAGTTTGCCTATAGCATCCTGTGCTAATTTATTTTCTTCCTTTGACCTCATCTAAGGCTGATTCTAATTGTTTCCTCTACCATTCTAGTGGAGAGTACCATCCAAGTACAATCCATATCAATGAGTTATGGTTCTTTGGATCTATCAGGTGGTTGTACAGTGCTTCAGTCGGAACATAAGCATACAGACTAGTTGCACACCAAATATACCACAAGTGATTTTCAGTAAACTTAAATTTTGGGTCTATCTTGAATGGTAAATAGAACAATGTGTCTAGAAGAAAAGGAGAGTGATCTGGGAAATTTCATGTTTCTTTCATAATCTTCGTCATGAAATAAAAGAGGTTATTCCTGGCGTACTCTTTGAGTCGGGATGGTTAGAAAGACGAGTTTACTCCGGGAGGAAAGTCTTTGATGGTAGAGCCATAGGCTGGTAGTGGTTTGACCATGAAAATAAGTGGAAAGACATGTTTTTTCGTGATGAGCTGGATGGGTTTCATGGGTCTGGAAAGTAAATCAAGAATCATATTTTGATTTCCTTTGATATGTTTTACCGTGAAATCATAACTTGAAAACCAATCTTTGAGCCTAAGAGTTTGTGGATCTGGAGGCATTTTATTTTTAAATTCGAGAATCCTAGGAAAAGAAGAATTATCCATTTGGACTTCAAACTGGTAACCCCTTAGGTGGAAATCGAATTTTTGAATTCCCAATTTGACTGCAAGTGCTTCCTTGTAAGTGGTGTGGTAATGTTTTTCGGCTTCCTTGAATTGATCACTCGCATGACCACAATAGTGCTTTACTCCATTAATTTCTTCTATTAAGACCGCGCCCCAATAATGATCACTCGCATTGGTTTGCAGAATTCTTTTTCCATTTCCTTGAATTTTTACGGCAGGTGGAGTCTGTGCAATCCTCTTCAAGGCTTTGACGGCTTCAGTATGCTTCGCTTCCCATGGTGGAGGATTTTTCCTAAGCAATTGTGACAGTGGGCTTGTGTATCTGGCAAGCTTTGGGATGAAATTTCTGATATAATTAATTATACCAAGAAATTGTTGGATTTGTTTAATGGTGAGATTTTCATCAGGAAAATTTAACAGTTCTTGAGCAATGTGAGGTTGAGGCTGGTATTTTCCTTGAGAAAAATGCATCCCTAAAAAATCAATCTTTGTTTGGGCTAGCTGGCTTTTCTTTTCTGAGAGCATTATTCCATAATCTTTGGCTATTTGGGAAAATTGGCCCAATAACTGTTTATGAGCCTTTTCATCTTTTGAGAATAACAAGACATCGTCGATGTAGATGAGAATACTATCGAGGATGGGCTCAAAATTTTTTGTCATGGCCTTCTGAAATAGCGAGGGAGCTACCTTAAGCCCAAATGGCAATACTGTCCATTGGTATTGGGCATTAGGAATGCAGAAAGCCGTTTTGTAACGGTCCTTGGGATCAACACCCAATTGCCAAAATCCGGACTTCATGTCAAACTTTGAAAAGATCTGAGCATCTTTGAGAAAGATGTTTAGTGAAGAGGTTTTCGAAATAGGAAATTTATCATCTTTCAGAAAGTGATTAAGAGGTTTATAATCAATTACCAACCTCTTTTTCCCTCTTATTTTTTCAGATCTCTTTTCTACATAAAATGCTTGGCAAGCCCATTCAGATTTCATGGGCTCTATCAGTCCTAGTGTTAGCAACTGATTGCATTCTTCCCGGGCCAAAGCTAAATCTGACGGGATCATTCCTAGATGAGTAGCTTTGGTTGGGTTGACATCTTCGTTGAGCTTGAAGGGAAGTTGGACAAAATAGTCTTTATTTGTCCATAATGGTTTTGGATGAGAGAATTCTCCATGATTGTCCGCACAAAGTTTCAGCAGTTTGGCTTTAATTTCTTCATACCCAGCAGGAACTTCTGAAAGGGAATACAACTTTAATATTCTTGAATAGGGATTAAATTCTCATTTGTATTTGATTCATGTAGGGAGAATCTGAAGCCTATTTGCTGCTGAATAAACATTTATTCCCACAACAATATCTTTATTTGGGACGCTACTACCGATGACCTTTGTCCAAACTATGCATTCTGGAAAGAATCTGATACCAATCTTTTCTTTTGTCATCAAATTTGTTCTGAAAGTTTTGCCATCTGCTGCTACAAAGTATGCATCATATTTCACCCATGCTTCTGTAGGGAGAATGCTTGGGTTCATCATTGTTATATATGCACCAGTATCCATGTAAGCTATAACCTTCTTGGGATGAGAAAACTTGGAGGCGAGAAACATGGATCTCAACACAAGGGAGAGGAGGAGTAGGTAAGGTGCTTTCTATTTCTTTGAATAAGTAAATAGGAAAACGTTTGTCATCTCTCGATTCAACAGATGATACCTCATCTGAAGAAGAGTTATCTGAGGAGGAGTCTTGAAGAGCGAAAATTGTGTCGTCATCGGCAGAGCTTTGTTTAGAAAACAAGGATTCTAGATCACCTTATAGGGGCTGAGGGGAGTTGATCATCTTGGCGGCCTTGTTGGATTTGTTGGGACATCTTTTAGAAAAATGTCCTCTTTCTCCACAAACAAAGAATCTTTGATTTTCCTTTTTCCCTCTAAATGGCTTTCTTTTGAAAAACTTCAAAGCTTTCCTTTTTCTTACTTTCTTGAAAATTTTGGAAGGTTTGATGTAACTTTGCCGGTGATGTTTCTTTCTTGTTAAACAGTTGCATTTGTTATCCTTACACTTGATCTCCAAGTAGGGCTTCTGGCAAGCCTTAATGAATTTGGATTTTTGTTGTACGATTTCTGAGAAATGCTAGTGGAACCTACACAGCTTTTCAAGTGCTTCTAATGTTATCTGATGAATCTAGCTGAGACTCAAGGCTTTGATATCCTTTTGAGCTGCTGTTATCATTCTATGGATTTCTGGCTGGAGTTCTTGAGGCAGTGAAGAGATATATGTATTTTTTAGACTATGATCATTAAATCCATTGAGGACATAATATCTCTGGGTCATTCTTTGATAATGTCTTTCAAGATCTTTGACCTTGAGTGAGCAGCACCTCATCTCATAGAACTCTTGTATGTTCTTCATATCGAATATCTCCATATCACCGATAAATTCACTGTGAAGAATTCCAAGGACAGCAACAATGTTTACTAATATGTGTAACTCATCTTGTTTTAATGGACCAAGATTATGGTACCATTCCTTCAACGTGCCAATCATTCTACAACAAAACTCTTCAATGATCTTGTAAGTATCTTCACTTGTTTTCATCATCTGAGTGTCAAGCCAGGCGCCAAATTCAAGGAGTCTTTTTCTCCACATACTAGGCGGTATATCATCAAGCGTGAACCATGGTCCACTATTTATCTTTGATTTCTCCGAGACTAGATTTTCTTCAAATGACTCTTCATAAGTGGATCCTTCTTCTTTTACATTTACCATGAAAAATTTGGAAATGCTTCCATAATTCTTCTCAGATTCTGATTCTTGTTCTAGTACTGATGAAAAGGATTCAGATCTTTCATCACTTGATGCATCTTGGGAAGAACCATCTTGTCCAAAGGAAGAGGAATCTTCTGGAAGAGAATTGTTTTCTTGTGGAAATGTTTGATCTTTGGTGATTGTTTGGAAGCTTTTTTCTGGAATTTCTTCCTTTTGGATTTTTGGGGGAGGTGTTTCAGCAACATCCTGAGAATCAGAGGATGATACACTCAAACAAGTAGTTTTCTCTTTGGACCTGGAGGTCGAGGTTTTGGTAGTTCTATTTGGCTTTGGTCTACAGGCTGTGTGTATGTATTTGACGTAATTTGGAGGTGATGAAGCATAGGTAGGGTAAAAAGGAGATACTTTTCTTGGACGCGAAAAGTAGGATGGAAAGCTAGGAGGATTAAGGAAAGGATCTTCAACGGGTTTCAGTTCCAGGAAAATACCAGCCTCAACCTCACATTGCTCAAGAACTGTTAAATTTTCCTGATGAAAATCTCACCATTAAACAAATCCAGCAATTTCTTGGTATAATTAATTATATCAGAAATTTCATCCCAAAGTTGCCAGATACACAATCCCACTGTCACAATTGCTTAGGAAAAATCCTCCACCATGGGAACCGAAGCATACTGAAGCCGTCAAAGCCTTGAAGAGGATTGCACAGACTCCACTTGCCCTAAAAATTCCAGGAAATGGAAAAAGAATTCTGCAAACCGATGCGAGTGATAATTATTAGGGCGCGATCTTAATAGAAGAAATTAATTGAGTAAAGCACTATTGTGGTCATGCGAGTGGTCAATTCAAGAAAGCCGAAAAACATTACCACACCACTTACAAGGAAGCACTTGCAGTCAAATTGGGAATTCAAAAATTCGATTTCCACCTGAGGGGTTACCAGTTTGAAGTCCAAATGGATAATTCTTCTTTTCCCAGGATTCTCAAATTTAAAAATAAAATGCCTCCAGATCCACAAACTCTTAGGCTCAAAGATTGGTTTTCAAGAAATGATTTCACGGTAAAACATATCAAAGGAAATCAAAATCCGATTCCTGATTTACTTTCCAGGCCCATGAAACCCATCCAGGTCATCACGAAAAAACATGTCTTCCACTTATTTTCATGGCCAAACCACTACCAGCCCATGGCTCTACCATCAAAGACTTTCCTCCCGGAGTAGACTCGTCTTTCTCACCATCCCGACTTAAAGAGTACGCCAGGAATAACCTCTTTTATTTCATGACGAAGATTATGAAAGAAACAAGAAATTTCCCAGATCACTCTCCTTTTCTTCTAGACACACCCTTCTATTTACCATTCAAGATAGACCCAAAATTTAAGTTTACTGAAAATCACTTGTGGTATATTTGGTGTGCAACTAGTATGTCATGCTTGCTTATGTTCCGACTGAAGCACTATACAACCACCTGATAGATCCAAAGAACCATAACTCATTGATATGGACTGTACTTGGATGGTACTCTCCACTAGAATGGTGGAGGAAACAATTAGAATCAGTTTTAGATGAGGTCAAAGGAAGAAAATTAGCACAGGATGCTATAGGCAAACTTAAAACGGTTTTCATCATACATAGGCCATATCAGATTGATTCCAGAACTAAACTTCTCATTAGCTCGAATTATGCTGATATATGGAAAACCATTGATGATTATCCTCCAAGTCTAAAAATCATAAGGGAATTAATAGATTATCTCAATTTTATTAATATCTATCAAGAAAAAATTCAGGTTAATACAACTTGCATTAGTCATGGAAATCTTCATTCTTAGTGCCAACCAGTTAACCCTCAAGAAGTCTCAGGAGAAGGTCATAAAATCCTTAAGAGGTCCCAATGGCAGGAAGTGGAAATTGAAATTGGAGAAAGCTCTACTCAACAGGAACAAGACTCTGCAGTAAAAATTGAACAATAATTTGCAGCAATGAATTTTGAAGAAAATTCAATGGATGTTGACACTTCAGAGAGTCTTCATGAAGAATCTTTGAGAGAAATGCTAGAGGATATCTGGAAGTATGAGCCAGACTATTTTAAATATCTCACTGAAGGATACTTGTCTGATCAGAATATGTCTCCAAGTCACGAGTCTATCCGTAAAAGACAATGAGTCATGAGAGTCATGAATGTGTGTCAAGAGTCATGAATATGTGTTGTATAATTATTGTATTTTCGTATGCCTATGTAAAATAGTGACAATAATGTGGCAAAATAGTCCAAATGTGTCATAATTATGCCTATATGGCATAATAGTCAAAAAGTGTCATAATTATGTCTTCCATAATGACATTATAGTCAAAAGGTGTCATGATTATGGCATAATAGTCAAAAGGTGTCATGATTATGTCTCCCATCATGATAAAGCATTACAATAATGCTTATCTTGGCATGATCATGAATAGTTTGTATTTTGTCTCTCATGTAACTCCTTGGCTATAAAAGGAGGTGCGTTGTAACATATGGACTCAGAGTGAACTTGAAATAAAATCTTAAGTGTTCTTGATTACAAACATGTTCTTCTAAGTTTTCTTTTCTTTCTGAAAGTTCTAGCTATTATGTTCATATCATAAACACCCTATAAGAGATGCAAGTATGCTCTACACTCGCCTTAGTTATGAGGATCTTGTGTATCAGAAAAGATCAGACTATTGATCCTTGCTACGGTCCTTTCTATTACGAGATCTTAGCTTTAATTGATAATCTGTGTCTTGAGATTCGTATGCCTAAGTATGGCTGTTTGTTATCTCGGCTTGATGATGATTCAATTAAGACTATATCTCATGATTTGAAAGGCTCCCAGCCAGCATGGTATTAGAGCCTTGTTACTAGAAGAGGGGGGGGGGGGGGGGGGGGGGGGGTGCATATGGGTATGAATATGATAGAGAGAGTGAGTAAGGAAGGAACCACCACTACCATGGAAACAACAGACTCTACAAACCTACCTATTACTTTAACTTCTTCAATATCCCTCCCAAAGAATTGTAAAAAGACTATCTCTAATAAAATAGAAAACCTTATTGAGTATTCTAACGTCCCAGAGGATGCTCAAATAACCGAAACCATACCTCCCCTTTTAAGCCCTTATAATATCTTTAAGAGACAAAGATCCATCACCAGATCCATTAGAATCCTTATCTCCACAAATCTTCCTCACATGAAGGAATATGTCCAATCATCTCGACTGGACTAGTGTAGTCTGAGAGCAACGAATCAGGAGCAATACGTTGATTTGGAGATTCCTCACAGTCTCATAAATCACTGGAAATCTGAAGGTTACACAACTCTACACTTTGGAGCCGTAAGGCTAATCCTTTCTCTCCATGGAAGGAAAAATCAGCCTGTCTTCTGCAAAATAGCTTTCCTAGATTCCATCTACCTTCACTACGAAAATGCTGTAATAGGGACTATTTTGACATCACTCTATGTTGGAAGTGTTGTCCTCACCATCTTCCCGAATTATAATGTGAGTCTCAATGACATGACTTTTTCTACAAGGTTGAAAGTCCAAGTTCAAATTACTGGATCTGATCAAGTTCCAGAAGCCTTGTCTGCAACTCTCTATCATCAGATAGTCTACCGTCTCCAAAATCACTCCATAGATTTGCCACTCTCTGGATGTTCTAATTCACTATTGGTCGTCACCAATAGAGAAGAGGACATACCCTCCATCGTCCAGATCCCTAGGAGAATCACAAGAGAGGAATTATCCCAACTAATTCCTCTGGAATGGATAACGAACTATGAAAAACTCAATCAGGACAGAAGACCAATACAATCCCAAGAAGCCACTTTCAGGAGATCCGTTGACAGGACAATCAAGACGATCTTCAAAAAGCTAGACGAAGGATCAAGCTCGGCCTCTCCTATTTTCCAGACCATGATGATACAACCAATACTCGAGGAAGATTGGTGTCCTATTCATGTTGTCACTGCTAAAGGAGAACAAATCTATACTGACAAGATAGATGGCCATTTTATCTGGGATGTAGATCCCAGTAAGTGCGACTCAGGATGTGACTGTTGGTTGCATGATGATGATATCGACAACGATATCATCCTTCCCAAAAGAAAAGGGACGTGTAAACCATCTCATCCACCAAGAAGAAACTCGTATCCTGACAATGGTCCATGGGTAGAAATCCATGATAGGAAAAAGCCTCTTCCTATCTACGAAGAAGCGTTTAAAATTCTCAGAAAGGAGAAGTTGTTGCCGCCAAATGACCCTACTCTTGTTTCTATGTCACCGTCAGACTACTGTAAACTTCTAGACCCTCCAAAAAATATCCAGCCAATCCCTTATTCATGTACTCAACTGCAACCGAATATGACCAACAATTCCTTGCTCTAGAAAGGAAAGTGGACCCAATTACTAACAGATCGTCCAAACCTTTCATACAACCCAATGAAGTCCAGCCTGACGGAAAGCTCAAACCTTTAACCCAAGCAGAAGAAGTTCTAAATTGGCAATCAGAACAAAACGACTCTCTTCAGAATCTGAACAGAAAAATGAATAAGATCGCAGAAAAAATAGAAGAAACAGATGACGATCTCAGATTTCTGTCTCAAAAAATGCAGAAACATTACAAGACCTTAAAAGCTCAGGTCTCTTAGTTGGAACATGACTTGAGATGGATGTTGGACGAAAGAACTTTTGCCCAAGACTCTGACCGAAAGGAAAGAGCATTCAGAAGTCTACAAAGCCAATCAGTACCAGAACAAGAATCAGAATTTGAGAAGAATTATGGAAGAATCATTTGAAGAAAATCTAGTCTCATGGAAGTCAAAGATAAATAGTGGACCATGGTTCACGCTTGATGATATACCGCCTAATATGTGGAGAAAAAGACTCCTTGAATTTGGCGCCTGGCTTGACACTCAGATGATGGAAACAGGTGCTGATACTTTCAAGATCATTGAAGAACAAACAACAGTTCTATGAGATGAGGTGCTGCTCACTCAAGGTCAAAGATCTTGAAAGACATTATCAAAGAATGACCCAGAGATATTATGTCCTCAATGGATTTAATGATCATAGTCTAAAAAATACATATATCTCTTCACTGCCTCAAGAACTCCAGCCAGAAATCCATAGAATGATAACAGTAGCTCAAAAGGATATCAAAGCCTTGAGTCTCGGCCAGATTCATCAGATAACATTAGAAGCACTTGAAAAGCTGTGTAGGTTGCACCAGCATTTCTCAGAAATTGTACAACAAAAATCCAAATTCATTAAGGCTTGCAAGAAGCCCTACCTGGAGATCAAGTGTAAGGATAACAAATGCAACTGTTCAACAAGAAAGAAACATCACCGGCAAAGTTACATCAAACCTTCCAAAATTTTCAAGAAAGTAAGAAAAAGGAAAGCTTTGAAGTTTTTCAAAAGAAAGCCATTTAGAGGGAAAAAGGAAAATCAAAGATGCTTTGTTTGTGGAGAAAGAGGACATTTTTCTAAAAGATGTCCCAACATATCCAACAAGGCCGCCAAGATGATCAACTCCCTTCAGCCCCTAGAAGGTGATCTAGAATCCTTGTTTTCTGAACAAAGCTCTACCGATGAAGACATAATTTTCGCTCTTCAAGACTCCTCCTCAGATAACTCTTCTTCAGATGAGGTATCATCTGTTGAATCGGGAGATGACAAAATTTTTCCTATTTACTCATTCAAAGAAATAGGAAGCACCTTACCTACTCCTCCTCTCCCTTGTGTTGAGATCCATGTTTCTCGCCTCCAAGTTTTCTCATCCCAAGAAGGTTATAGCTTACATGGATACTGGTGCATATATAACAATGATGAACCCAAGCATTCTCCCTACAGAAGCATGGGTGAAATATGATGCATACTTTGTAGCAGCAGATGGCAAAACTTTCATAACAAATTTGATGACAAAAGAAAAGATTGGTATCAGATTCTTTTCAGAATGCATAGTTTGGACAATGGTCATCGGTAGTAGCGTCCTAAATAAAGATATTGTTGTGGGAATAAATGTTTATTCAGCAGCAAATAGGCTTCAGATTCTCCCTACATGAATCAAATACAAACGAGAATTTAAGCCCTATTCAAGAATATTAAAGTTGTATTCCCTTTCAGAAGTTCCTGCTGGGTATGAAGAAATCAAAGCCAAACTGCTGAAACTTTGTGCGGACAATCATGGAGAATTCTCTCATCTAAAATCATTATGGACAAATAAAGACTATTTTGTCCAACTTCCCTTCAAGCTCAACGAAGATGTCAATCCAACCAAAGCTACTCATCCAGGAATGAGCCCGTCAAATTTAGCTTTGGCCCGGGAAGAATGCAATTAGTTGCTCAAACTAGGAAATTATATTTCCTGTCACGGTGGTTTTGTAGATTTTCTTTAGAAAGATGTATAGTCTCAAAAGGGTTTAGATAAAGGGATATATTTTTTTTATTATAAAATCCGTTTTGAGAGATTTTTGAAAAAGATAGATTCATAAACCTGATATTTTTTAAAGTTTTTTGGGATTTTCCAATTATTAATGGATTTTTGAAAATCTTTAATAGTAATTTCTTCACTATTGATAGGTTCTTTTTTTCCTGAGGAGAGTTGGGTAGAAGAACATGAAAAAGAAGTTCTACAAAATAATTTACTCATATTAAAAAAATTTCTTTTTAAATTGAAAAAACTTTCAAAGGATTCACTGCCCTAAACGCCATTTCTTTACGTCGACTAAAGACGAGACTTACTATCTAGAAACTATCATTTTCCAAATTAATTTTTTTGAAATATTTATAACCAATTTTGTATAACTTATTCCCCCCCCCCCCCCCCCC
>JBBPBR010000003.1:27246312-27309839 GCA_037974775.1 Cicer pinnatifidum | reverse complement strand
CCCCCCCCCAAGTTCCAATACCGCCCGAAGTTATTATTATTATTATTATTATTATTATCAGCTTTGTTATAAGCAAACACTTAAAGTATCTTTTGTATCCAATCTGATAATGGTTTAGTTCCTTCTTCAATCTGGGGTTGTCAAGTTGTTTGGACAAGACTTGACTTGTAGGGTCAATGTGGTTAGTTCCTCAAAGGTCTGCGGTTATTAGACTGTTTGGGAAGACCGATTTGCTTATAACAAAGCTATTCGAATTAAAGGATTAAAGCCAGGTTAATGGTGAACCAAGATAAATATATGCGTCAAATTATTTATGCTTTCATTTGTTTGGTACTTTTGAATGTGATTGCTTCTTATCTAAGTAATTCATCAAAACTAACCAACCTTCATAAATTTAGCAAAAAGTGATCAGCTTTGGCAAACAAATTTAACCCCCCTTCTTGTGTTTGCACCTTTAATTGGCATTAGAGCTCGATCTCAAGGTTGAGCACTTTACAGTGTTTGAGGAAATATTCAAGAGTTCAACTTGTCTAGTAGTGAATCAACAGATGAAGAAATTGAGTTATTTCAGAATTTACTTGATTTGTATTTAATTACTTCTATGAATGATTTTTTAAATAAGAATCACAAATTGACTTTAAAATTAAAAACACTTAGGAAAGAAAATACAAATCTAACTGCAAAAGTAAATGTTTTAAAGAATCAAAGTGTTAAATATAGATCAAACACTACAAATTTGAAAACTGATATTACTGAAATTAAAATAGAGAATGCAAATATGAAAATTGATATTATTGAACTTAAGACAAATAATGCAACTCTAAAAACTAATATTATTGAACTTAAGATAGAAAACACAAATCTAAAAACTGATATTCCTAAACTTAAGGCTGAAAATCTAACTCTGAAAAGTAACAACATTTCAATATCAATTGAAAATACCACACGTAACTCTGATAAGCATAAAGAAGTATTTCAAGCTTTTCTTGATAATAGTATGGAAAGAAGCAAGTATAAGCACAACATCAGTTTTAGTTTTGATTTCTGTAGGGAAAATTTGAAGCCTATTTGCTGTTGAATAAACATCCATACCCACAACAATATCTTTATTTGGGAGGCTACTACCAATGACTTTTGTCCAAACTATGCATTCTTCTTACCCAACACTATCTCTTCCTAAATAAGTCCAACCTTTCATACTGCTAGATGTCTGCTAGCATTTCTCTAAAAGTTTCTTCATTAGGATTTTCTAAAGTATCAATATCCATTGAATTTTATTCTTCCTTTGAAAACCGTCTTATGTTTGCTTATGACATCTTGTGCCATTCTTCTTCCTTCGACCTCATCTAAGACCAATTCTAATTGTTTTCTCTAGATCAAGATAAACATCCATACCATCCAAGTGTAGTCCATATCAAGGAGTTGTGATTCTTTGGATCTGTCAAATGATTGTACGTTGCTTCAATCGGAACATAGACATGCATAACATACAAACTAGTTGCACACTAGATATACCACAAATGATTTTCAGTAAACTTAAATTTTGGGTCTATCTTGAATGATAAATAGAAGGGCGTATCTGGAAGAAAAGGGGAATGGTATGGAAACTACCTCTTCTCTTTCATAATCATCACCATAAAATAAAAAAGATTATTCCTAGCGTATTCTTTGAGTCAGGATGGTGAGAGAGACAATTCTATTCCGGGAGGAAAGTCCTTGATGGGGTAGAGCCATAGACTGGTAGTAATTTTATCAGGAGAATCAATGGAAATGTGTGTTTTTTAGTGATGATCTGGATAGGTTTCATAGGTACGGAAAGTAAATCAGGAATTAAATTTTGATTTCCTTTACTTCCAGCATGGAGTGATGTTAAAACAATCCCTATTACAAAATTATTATAGTGGAGGTAGCTCGAATCTAAAAAGGCTATTTTACAAAAGACAGGTTGATTTTTTCTTCCATGAAAGGAAAGGATTAGCCTAACGGCTCCAAAATGTAAAGCTGTGTATCCTTCAGATTTCCAGTGGTTTATGAGACTTTGAGGAATTTCTAAATCAATATATTGTTCTTGGTTTGTCGCTCTCAAACTACATTTGTCTAGTCGAGATGACTGAACATATTCTTTCATGTGAGGGCGATCTGTTCGAGTAGAGCTTTCTCCAATTTGAATTTCCACTTCCTGCCATTGGGACCTTTTAAGGACTTTATGACCTTTTTGAGGGTTAACTGGTTGCCACTCGGATGAAAGATTTCCATGACTAATGCAGGTTGTATCAGCTTGAGTTATTACTTGATTATAGAGATTATTAAAATTAAGATAATCTATTAATTATTTCACGACTTTTAGACTTGGAGGATAATCATTAATGGTTTCCCATATATCAGCATAATTTGCGTTAATGAGAAATTTAGTCATGGGATCAATCTGATATGGCCTATGTAGGATGAAAACTGTCTTAAGTTTGCTTATAGCATCATGTGGTAATGTCCTTCCTTTGACCTCATCTAAGACTAATTCTAATTGTTTCCTCCACCATTCCAGTGGAGAGTACCATCCAAGTGCAGGTAATATCAATGAGTTGTGATTCTTTGGATCCACCACATGGTTGTACATTGCTTCAGTCGGAACATAGGCAGTCATGACATATAGACTAGTTGCACACCAAATATACCACAAATGATTTTCAGTAAACTTAAATTTTGGGTCTATCTTGAACGGTAAATAGAAGGGTGTGTTTAGAAGAAATGGGAGTGATATGGGAACTTTCTTGTCTCTTTCATAATCTTCATCATAAAATAAAAGAGATTATTTCTAGCGTATTCTTTGAGTCGGGATGGTGAAAAGGACGAGTCTATTCTAGAAGGAAAATCTTTGATGGTAGAGCCATGGGCTGGTAGTGATTTAATCATGAGGATTAGTGGAAAGGTGTGTTTTTTAGTGATGATCTGGATGGGTTTCATGGGCCTGGAAAGTAAATCAGGAATCAAATTTTGATTTCCTTTGATATATTTTACCGTAAAATCATATCTCGAAAACCAATCTTTGAGTCTAAGAGTTTGTGGGTCGGGAGGCATTTTATTTTTAAATTCGAGAATCATGGGAAAAGAAGAATTATCCATTTGGACTTCCAACTGATAACCTCTCAAGTGGAAATCAAAATTTTGAATTCCCAATATGACTGCAAGTGCTTCCTAGTAAGTGGTGTGGTAATGTTTCTCGGCTTCTTTGAACTTACCACTAGCTTGACCACAATAGTGTTTTACTCCATTAATTTCTTTTATCAAGACTGCACCCCAATAATGACCACTCGCATCGGTCTGCAGAATTCTTATTCCATTTCCAAGAATTTTTAGGACAGGTGGAGTTTGTGCAATCGTCTTTAGGGCCTTGACGGTTTCAGTATGCTTTGGTTCCCATGGTGGAGGATTTTTCCTAAGCAATTGTGACAGTGGGCTTGTGTATCTAGCAAGCTTTGGGATGAAATTTCTGATATAATTAATTATACCAAGAAATTGCTGGATTTATTTAATGGTGATATTTTCATCAAGAAAATTTAATAGTTCTTGACCAATGTGAGGTTGAGGTTGATATTTTCCTTGAGAAAAATGCATTCCCAAAAAATCAATTTTCGTTTGGGCTAATTGGCTTTTCTTTTCAGATAGCATCATTCCATGATCTTGGGCTATTTGGGAAAATTGGCCCAATACCTGTTTATTAATATTTTCATCTTTTGAGAATAACAAGACATCATCGATGTAGATGAGAATACTATCAAGAATGGACTCAAAAATTCTAGTCATGGACTTTCGAAATAGTAAGGAAGCTACCTTAAGCCCAAATGGCAATACTGTCCATTGGTATTGGGCATTAGGAATGCAGAACGCCTTTTTGTAATGGTCCTTAGGATCAACACCCAACTGCCAAAATCATGACTTCATATCAAACTTTGAAAAGATGTGAGCATCTTTGAGGAAAATGTTTAGTGAAGAGGTTTTCGGAATAGGAAATTTATCATCTTTCAGAAAATGATTAAGAGGTTTATAATCAATTACCAACCTCTATTTTCCTCTTATTTTTTCAGATCTCTTTTCCACATAAAATACTTGGCAAGCCCATTCAGATTTCATGGGGTCTATTAGTCCTTGTTTGAGCAACTAATTGCATTCTTCCTGGGCCAAAGCTAAATCTGACAGGCTCATTCCTGGATGAGTAGCTTTGGTTGGATTGATATCCTCATTGAGCTTGAAGGGAAGTTGGACAAAAAAGTCTTTATTTGTCCTTAAGGGTTTTGGATGAGAGAATTTTCCATGATTGTCTACACAAAGTTTGAGCAGGTTGGATTTGATATCTTCATATCCAGCAGGAACTTTAGAAAGGGAATACAACTTTAATATTCCGGAATAAGGTTTTTATTCTCGCTTATATTTGATTCCTGTAGGGAGAATTTGAAGCCTATTTGTTGCTGAATAAACAACCATTCCCACAACAATATCTTTATTTGGGAGGCTGCTACCAATGACCTTCGTCCAAACTATGGATTCTGGGAAGAATCTGATTCCAATTTTTTCTTTTGTCATCAAATATGTTCTGAATGTTTTTCCATCTGCTGCTACAAAGTATGCAACATATTTCATCCATGCTTTCGTAGGGAGGATGCTTGGGTTCATCATTGTTATTTGTGCACCAGTATCCATGTAAGCTATAACTTTATTGGGATGAGAAAGCTTTGAGGCGAGGACCTGAATTTCAACACAAGGGAGATGAGGAGTAGGTAAAGTGCTTCCTATTTCCTTGAATGAGAAAATAGGGAAACGTCTATCATCTCCTGATTCAGCAAATGATGCCTCATCTGAAGAAGAGTTATATAAGGAGGAATCTTGAAGAACAAACATTGTTTCTTCATCGATAGAGCTTTGTTCAGAAAACAAGGATTCTAGATCGTCTTCTAGGGGTTAAAGGGAGATGATCAACTTGGCGGCTTTGTTGGTTTTGTTGGGACATCTTTTAGAAAAATGTTATTTTTCTCCACAAGCAAAGCATCTTTGATTCTCCTTTTTTTCCTCTAAATGGCTTCCTTTTAAAAAACTTCAAAGCTTTCCTTTTCCTTTCCTTCTTGAAGATTCTGGAAGGTTTGGTGTATCTTTGTCGATGATGTCTCTTTCTTGTTGAATAGCTGTATTTGTTATCCTTGCACTTGATCTCCAGATAGGGCTTTTTGCATGTCTTGATGAATTTGGATTTTTGTTGTACGATTTCTGATAAATGCTGGTGCAATCTACACAACTTTTCAAGTGCTTCTAATGTTATTTGATGTATTTGGCCGAGACTCAATGCTTTAATATCCTTTTGTGCTGCTGCTGTAACGCCTAGTTTTGTGGGTATAAAAATTGAGGTAATAACGGAAAATTTTTCAATATCATGTAAGAGAATAAGGTATTGTAATAAATAATGAATTGTTAGAAAGAAGTAATGTTATGAAATCACAAAATAAATCCTTACAAATGGAAAATCTTTAATAATTAAAATATTCAAAACTGGGCAAATAGTGTCTTATCCCAACATAAAGTACGATGTTGACATTATGTCTACTTATACTTGATCTACTAACCTAATCGAAAGAAATTAGTCTTCTCAAAGGAGGTAGGACTTCTCATCTCTCAACGTTCCCAACGGTCTTAGTATATGAAAATAACACTTTAATGAGATACAAAATCCCAGTGAATAATACACACAATTTTAAAACAAGTATTATTCTCAGCCAGAGCGGATAACTGGAAAGTCGATCATGGCATCCGCCTTCATCCAAAAATATTCTTTAGAACTATTCGTGATATAACTAAGATTTCTCTATAATAACCTACTACTTCCAATAATTAATAAAAACTCATCAAATAAATTAACGATAATCCACATCTATCATAATCAGATAATTCCAATATACACATTTATTCCAGAAAAATAATCAATTAATCCAATGATGGAGATATACTACTTCTGTAAAGTGAGTATTATCTAATCATGTGGAGCACCAGCTCATCTAGTGTTGGTTACAAGACCCATCTATGTGGAGTTTAAACCTCATCTCTTTGTGAAGTTTAATACTCATCCATATGCGGAGTTTAAACCTCATCTCTTTGTGAAGTTCAAAACTCATCAATATGTGGGGTCTAAGACCCATCCCGGTGGAGTTTAAACCTCATCTCTTTGTGAAGTTTAATACTCATCCATGTGGAGTTTAAATCTCATCTCTTTGTGAAGTTTAAAACTCATCAATATGTGGGGTCCAAGACCCATCCATGTGGAGTATAATCCTCATCTCTTTGTGAAGTTTAATACTCATCCATGTGGAGTTTAAACCTCATCTCTTTGTGAAGTTTAATACTCATCCATGTGGAGTTTAAAACCTCATCTCTTTGTGAAGTTTAAAACTCATCCATGTGGAGTTTAAAACCTCATCTCTTTGTGATGTTTAAAACTAATCAATATGTGGGGTCCAAGACCCATCCATGTGGAGTTTAAACCTCATCTCTTTATGAAATTTAATACTCATCCAGGTGGAGTTTAAACCTCATCTCTTTGTGAAGTTTAATACTCATCCATGTGGACTTTAAACCTCATCTCTTTGTGAAGTTTAAAACCCATCAATATGTGGGGTCCAAGACCCATCCATGTGGAGTTTAAACCTCATCTCTTTGTGAAGTTTAATACTCGTCCAGGTGGAGTTTAAACCTCATCTCTTTGTGAAGTTTAATACTCATCTATAGGTGGAGTTTAAACCTCATCTCTTTGTGAAGTTTAATACTCATCCAGGTGGAGTTTAAACCTCATCTCTTTGTGAAGTTTAAAACTCATCAATATGTGGGGTACAAGACCCATCTCCAGCAAACACAATCTAAATCATTCATAATTTTAACAATCATATTCGCTAAATCATATTTATAATATAATATTTCATTTGAATATATAATATCAATGATCATTCATGAAAATATAGTAAAAAAATCTTTTTAAAGAATATATATTTCTCAAACACAATCGAAATAGTTCATATTTCAACAACTATATTCGTAAAATCATATTTATAATATAATATTTCATTTGAATATATAATAACAATGATCATTCAAGAAAATATAATAAAACAATTTTTTTAAAGTATATATATGTCTCAAATGCATACAATCCAAATAATTCGTATTTTAACAACTATATTCGTAAAATCATATTTATAATATAATATTTCATTTGAATATATAATAACAGCAATCATTCAAGAAAATATAATAAAACAATCTTTTTAAAGAGTATATATTCAAACAATCATAAAAACGGTAATCCAACAAGCAATAGTAAACAAATCCATTCATAATCTACTATTATAGTTCATAGACTTCTAATTTTAATAGAGTTAGGTTTTCGACAAAATATATTTTTATAAGAAAATATCATTCATAATATCTAACTCTTTTTCCATTCTAAATTTCCAAAATAAATGTACCATGAAATTTTAAAGGGTGTGATTACTCACCTCTTAAAGCGTTCTTTTATAAAAAGTTTCGTATGTGTTAGTCATTACTAACCGCTGCTACTGCAAACGCAATCATATTTTCCCTCCTCTTTATGGTGGCATATATTGTTCTTTCTATAGAGTTTTTTTTTTTATTTTTTTTTTATTTTTTATTTTTTATTTTCTTCTTTGTATCTATTTATAATTAAATATTTATAAGATAGTTTGACTAGGTAACCTATATTTACCCCACTAAACTCTTGGTTGTTACAAATAAAACAAATATATATTGAATTCATATAGGATTGTTTGTTTGGTTTTGTTTGACTCCTTAATAATAGATAATTAAGTAGTAAAAGTTTGTTATAACAACTTGTTTGTTAATGTCTATTTCACATAAACCGTTAACAACCAAAACAAACTTTCTATTATTACAGTCTCAAACAAACAACAACTTACTATTGTTACCTTATTTTATGCAAATTAATAGTTGATATGGTAGTAATAATAATAATAATAATAATAATAATAACAATAATAATAATATAATCATAATACTCTATAAATTAGAATATTTTAAAATTCTAATTATTTTTAATTCTTTAATTTGGGATGTTACAGCAGCTATCATCCTATGGATTTCTGACTGGAGTTCTTGAGTTAGTGAAGACATATATATATTTTTTAGACTACGATAATTAAATCCATTGAGGACATAATACCTCTGGGTCATTTTTTGATAATGTATTTCAAGATCTTTGACCTTAAAAGAACATCATCTCATTTCAAAGAACTTTTGTCTGCTTTTTCTATCAAATATTTCCATATCATCAATGAATTCGCTGTGAAGAATTCCAACGACAACAACAATATTTACTAATCTGTTTAATTCATCTTTTTTGAATGGACCAATATTATGGTACCATTCTTTCAACGTGTCTGCCATTCTACAACAAAATTCTTCAATAACCTTGTAAGTGTCTGCACCTGTTTTCATCATTTGAGTGTCATCCCAAGCGCCAAATTCAAGGAGTCTCTTTCTCCACAAACTAGGTGGTATATCATCAAGCGTGAACCATGGTCCATTATTTATTTTTGTTTTTCCAGAGACTGGATTTTCTTCAAGTGATTCTTTATAAATGGATCCTTCTTCTTTTACATTCACCATGAAAAATTTGGAAATGTTTCCGTAATTCCTTTCAAATTTTGATTCTTGTTCTGATGCTGATGAAAAGGATTTGTATCTTTCATCAATTGATGCATCTTTGGAAGAATCATCTTGTTTAAAGGAAGAGGAATCTTCTGGAAGAGGATTATTTTCTTGTGGGAATGCTTGGTTTCCGTTGATTGTCATGGCTTGGAAACTTTTTTTTTGGAATCTCTTTTAATTTTTATTTTTTGGGGGAGGTGTTTCAGGGACATCCTGGGAATCAGAGGATGATACACTTAAGCAAGTAGTTTTATTTTGGAACTGGAGGTCGAGGTTTTCGTAGTTCTAGCAGGTTTTGGTCTATAGGTTGTGGGTATGTATTTGGCGTAATATGGAGGTGATGAAGCATAGGAAGGAAAGTTATGAGGGTTAAAGAAAGGATCTTCAACAGGTTTTAGTTTTTCTTCTTTGGAAGCTCTTAAGAAATCATCAATCTCTTTGACTTGGCCTTGTAGCCTTCTGATTTCTCTTTCCTTTCGATCAAAATCATGGCAAAAAATTCTTTCCTCCAACATCCTTCTTAAGTCATGGTCCAACTGAGAGACTTGAGCTTTCAAGGTTCTGTAATGCTTTTGCATTTTTTGAGACAAAACTTTGAGATCGTCATCTGTTTCTTCTATTTTTTCAGTGATTTTATTCATCTTTCTGTTCAGATTCTGAAGAGTGTCATTTTGAGCAACCATATTTTCTGATTGCCAATTTAGAACTTCTTCTGCTTGGGTTAAAGGTTTAAGCTTTCCATCAGGTTGGACTTCATTGGGTTGTATGAAAGGTTTGGACGATCTGTTAGTGATTGGGTCCACTTTCCTCTCTAGAGCAGGGAATTGTTGGTCATATTCTGCTACAGAAGCTGAGTACATGAAAAAGGGATTGGTTTGATATTTTCTGGAGGGTCTAAAGGTTTACGATAGTCTGAAGGTGACCAAGAAACAAGAGTAGGGTCATTTGGCTGCAAAAGCTTTTCCTTTCTAAGGATTTTAAGTGTTTCTATATAGATAGGGAGAGACTTCTTCTTATCATGGATTCCTACCCATGGACCATTGTTAGGATCTGGGTTTCTTCTTGGTGGAGAATATGGTCTGCACGTCCGTTTTCTATTAGGGAGGATGATATCCTTGTCGATCAGAAAATATCTGACTGTTGATCCTTGCTACGATACGGTCCTTTCTATCATGAGATTTTAGGTTTAATTCATAATCCGTTCCTTGAGATTTGTAAGCCTTGGAATGGCTGTTTGTTATCTCGACTTGATGATGATTCAATTAAGACTGTATCTCATGATATGGAAGGCTCGCGACCAGCGTGGTATCAGAGCAATGTATTAGAAGAGGGGGTGCATATGGTATGAATATGATAGAGAGAATGAGTAAAGAAGGAACCACCAAATCATGGAAACAACAGACTCGACAAACCAACCTATTACTCTCACTTCTTCACTATCTCTTCCAAAAAATTGTAAAAAGACTATTTCCCATAAAATAGAAAACCTTGTTGAGTATTCTTACGTTCCAGAAGATGCTCAAATAACTGAAACTATATCTCCCCTTTTAAGTCCTTACAACATCTTCAAAAGACAAAGATCAATCACCCGATCCATAAAAAATCTAATCTCTACAAATCGCCCCCACATGAAAGAATATGTCCATTCATCTTGACTAGACCAATGTAGTCTGAGAGTGAAAAACCAAGAACAATATGTTGATTTAGAAATTCCTCAAAGTCTCAGAAACCAATGGAAACCTAAAGGATACACAGCTTTAAATTTTGGAGCTGTTAGGCTAATCCTTTCCCTTCATGGAAGAAAAAATCAACATGTCTTTTGTAAAATAGCCCTTTTAGATTCGAGAAACCTCCACTATGAAAATGTTGTAATAGGGACTATTTTAACATCACTCCATGTTGGAAGTGTTGTCCTCACCGTCTTCACAAATTATAATGTAAGTATCAATGACAATACTCTTTCTACAAGGTTGAAAGTCCAAGTTCAAATAACTGGATTTGATCAAATTCCAGAAGCCATGTCTACAACTCTTCATCATTAAATAATCTATCATCTCCAAAATCACTCCATAGATTTGCCACTCACTGGATGTTCTTCTGACTCATTGTTGGTCGTCACCAATAAGGAAGAAGATATACCCTCCATCGTCCAAATCCCAAGGAAAATCACAAGAGAGGAATTAGCCCAACTAATTCCCCTGGAATGGATAACAAACTATGAAAAATTCCACGAGGACAGGAGACCAATACAATCCCAAGAAGCCACCTTCAGGAAATCTATTGACAGGACAGTCAAAACAATCTTCAAAAAACCAGATGAAGGATAAAGCTTAGCCTCTCCTATTTTTCAGACCATGATGATACAACCAATACTCGAAGAAGACTGGTGTCCTATTCATGCTGTCACTGCTAAAGGAGAATCGATCTATACTGACAAGATAGATGGCCATTTTATCTGGGATGTAGATCCCACTAAGTGCAACTGCTGGATGCATGATGACGATATTGACAAGGATATCATCCTCCCTAAAAGAAAAGGGATGTGCAGATCATCTCCTCCACCAAAAAGAAACCCTTATCCTGACAATGGTCCATGGGTAGGAATCCATGATAGGAAGAAACCTCTCCCTATCTACATAGAAGCACTTAAAATTCTTAGAAAGGAAAAGCTTTTGCCGCCAAATGACCCTACTCTTGTTTCTTGGTAACCTTCAGACTATTGTAAACCTTTAGACCCTCTAGAAAATATGAAACCAATCCCTTGTTTCATGTACTCAGCTTTTGCAGCAGAATATGACCAATAATAACCTTCTCTAGAAACGAAAGTGGATCCAATCACTAACAGATTGTCCAAACCTTTTATACAGCCCAATAAAGTCCAACCTGATGGAAAGCTCAAACCTTTAACCCAAGCAGAAGAAGTTGTAAATTGGCAATCAGAAAACATGGTTGCTAAAAATGACACTCTTCAGAATCTGAACATAAAGATGAATAAAATCACTGAAAAAATAGAAGAAACAAATGACGATATCAAAGTTCTATCTCAAAAAATGCAAAAGCATTACAAAACCTTGAAAGCTCAAGACTCTCAATTGGACCATGACTTAAGAAGGATGTTGGAGGAAAGAACTTTGAGCCAAGATTTTGACTGAAAGGAAAGAGAAATCAGAAGGCTACAAGGCCCAGTAAAAAATATTGATATTTCTTGAGAGCTTCCAAAGAAGAAAAACTAAAACCTGTTGAAGATCCTTTCTTTAACCCTCCTAACTTTCCTTCCTATTTTTAATGACCAGGAAAGTTGTCTCCTTTATACCCTACCTATGTTTCATCACCTCCAGATTATGTCAAATACATACCCACAACCTATTGACCAAAACCTGCTAGAACTACGACAACCTCGACCTCCAAGTCCAAAGAAAAAAGTATTTGCTTAAGTGTATCATCTAAGATTCCCAGGATTTCCATGAAACACTTCCCCTAAAAATCCAAAAACAAGATATTCCAAAAAAAGTTTCCAAGCCATGACAATCACCGAAAACCAAGCATTCCCACAAGAAAATAATCCTCTTCCAGAAGATTCCTCTTCCTTTGAACAAGATGATTCTTCCAAAGATGCATCAATTGATGAAAGATATGAATCCTTTTCATCAGCATGAGAACAAGAATCAGAATATGAATGGAATTACGGAAACATTTCCAAATTTTTCATGGTGAATGTAAAAGAAGAAGGTTCCATTTATGAAGAATCACTTGAAGAAAATCCAGTCTCTGGAAAAACAAAAATAAATAATTGACCATGGTTCAAGAAGGATCCATTTATATCACCTAGTATGTGGAGAAAGAGACTCCTTGAATTTGGCGCCTGGCTTGACTCTCAAATGATAAAAACAGGAAAACAGGTGCAGACACTTACAAGATCATTGAAGAATTTAGCTGTAGAAAGTCAAGCACGTTGAAAGAATGGTACAATAATATTGGTCCGTTCAAACAAGATGAATTCATTGGAATTCATTGGTGATATGGTGATATTTGATAGAAAAAACAGACAAAAGTTCTTTGAAATGAGATGTTGTTCCCTTAAGGTCAAAGATCTCGAAAGACATTATCAAAGAATGACCCAGAGCTACATTTCTTAGAAATCGTACAACAAAAATCAAAATTCACCAAGGCATGCAAAAAGCCCTATCTGGAGATCAAGTGCAAGGATAACAAATGCAGCTGTTCAACAAGAAAGAAAAATCATCGAAAAAGATACACCAAACCTTCCAGAATCTTCAAGAAGGAAGGAAAAAGGAAAGCTTTGAAGTTTTTTTAAAAGGAAGCCATTTAGAGGAAAAAAGGAAAACAAAGATGCTTTGTTTGTGGAGAAAATGGACATTTTTCTAAAAGATGTCCCAACAAAACCAACAAGGCCACCAAGTTGATCAACTCCCTTCAACCCCTAGAAGGCGATCTAGAATATTTGTTTTCTGAACAAAGCTCTACCGATGAAGAAACAATGTTTGCTCTTCAAGACTCCTCCTCAGATAACTCTTCTTCAGATGAGGCATCATTTGCTGAATCAGGAGATGACAAACGTTTCCCTATTTTCTCATTCAAGGAAATAGGAAGCACTTTACCTACTCCTCATCTCTCTTGTGTTGAAATCCAGGTCCTTGCCTCAAAGTTTTCTCATCCCAAGAAAGTTATATATTACATGGATACTGGTGTACAGATAACAATGATGAACTCAAGCATCCTCCCTATGAAAGCATGGGCGAAACATGCTGCATACTTTGTAGCAGCAGATGGAAAAACTTTCAGAACATATTTGATGAAGAAAGAAAAAACTGGAATCAGATTCTTCACAGAATGCATAGTTTGGACGAAGGTCATTGGTAGCAGCCTCCCAAATAAAGATATTGTTGTGGGAATGGATGTTTATTCAGCAACAAATAGGCTTCAAATTCTCCCTACAGGAATCAAATATAAGCGAGAATTTAAACTTTATTCAGGAGTATTAAAGTTTTATTCCCTTTCTAAACTTCCTATTGGGTATGAAGAAATCAAATCGAAACTGCTCAAACTTTGTGCAGACAATCATGGAAAATTCTCTCATCCAAAAACTTTTTGGACAAATAATGACTTTTTTGTCCAACTTCCTTTCAAGCTCAATGAGGATATCAATCCAACCAAAGCTACTCATCCAGGAATGAGCCCGTGAGATTTAGCTTTGGCCTGGGAAGAATGCAATCAGTT
Source organism: Cicer pinnatifidum (assembly GCA_037974775.1). Classification (NCBI taxonomy): domain Eukaryota; kingdom Viridiplantae; phylum Streptophyta; class Magnoliopsida; order Fabales; family Fabaceae; genus Cicer; species Cicer pinnatifidum. Next base: position 27,295,883 of record JBBPBR010000003.1, on the reverse strand, counting down.
GCTCAAACAAGGACTGATAGAGCCCACGAAATCTGAATGGGCTTGCCAAGCATTTTATGTGGAAAAGAGATCTGAAAAAATAAGAGGAAAAAAGAGGTTGGTAATTGATTATAAACCTCTTAATCATTTTCTGAAAGATGATAAACTTCCTATTTCAAAAACCTCTTCATTAAACATCTTCGTCAAAGATGCTCAAATCTTTTCAAAGTTTGATATGATGTCAGGTCTTGGCAGTTGGAAATTGATCCTAAGGACCATGACAAAACAGCGTTCTGCATTCCTAATGCCCAATACCAATGGACAATATTGCCATTTGGGCTTAAGGTAGCTCCCTCAATATTTCAAAAGGCCATGACTAAAATTTTTGAGCCCATTCTTGATAGTATTCTCATCTACATCGATGATGTCTTGTTATTCTCAAAAGATGAAAAAGCTCATAAACAGTTATTGGGCCAATTTTCCCAAATAGCCCAAGATCATGGAATGATGCTATCTGAAAAGAAAAACCAGTTAGCCCAAACGGAAATTGATTTTTTGTGAATGCATTTTTCTCAAGGAAAATATCAGCCTCAACCTCACATTGCTCAAGCATTGTTAAATTTTCCTGATGAAAATCTCACCATTAAACAAATCCAGCAATTTCTTGGTATAATTAATTATATAAAAAATTTCATCCCAAAGCTTGCTAGATACACAAGCCCACTGTCACAATTGCTTAGGAAAAATCCTCCACAATGGGAACCGAAGCATACTAAAGCCGTCAAGGCCTTGAAGAGGATTGCACAAACACCACATGCCCTAAAAATTCCTGGAAATGGAAAAAGAATTATGCAGCCGATGCGAGTGATCATTATTAGGGCACAGTCTTGATAGAAGAAATTAATGGAGTAAAGCACTATTGTGGTCATGCGAGTGGTCAATTCAAAGAAGTTGAGAAACATTACAACACCACTTACAAGGAAACACTTGTAGTCAAATTGGGAATTCAAAAATTTGATTTCCACCTGAGAGGTTATCAGTTTGAAGTCCAAATGGATAATTCTTCTTTTTCCAAGATTCTCGAATTTAAAAATAAAATGCCTCTAGACCCACAAACTCTTAGGCTCAAAGATTAGTTTACGAGATATGATTTTACGGTAAAACATATCAAAGGAAATCAAAATTTGATTCCTGATTTACTTTCCAAGCCCATGAAACCCATCCAGGTCATCACTAAAAAACTCACCTTTCATCTGATCCTCATGATTAAATCACTACCAGCCCATGACTCTACCATCAAAGATTTTCCTCCCGGAATAGACTCGTCCTTTTCACCATTCCGACTCAAAGAATACGCCATAAATAATCTCTTTTATTTTATGACGAAGATTATGAAAGAGACAAGAACGTTTTCAGACCACCCCCCATGCTTGCATATGTTCTGACTGAAGCAATGTACTACCATATGATGGATCCAAAGAATCACAACACATTGATATGGACTGCACTTGGATGGTACTCTCCACTGGAATGGTGGAGGAAACAATTAGAATTAGTCTTGGATGAGGTCAAAGGAAGGAGATTAACACATGATGCTATAAGCAAACTTAAGACAGTTTTCATCCTACATAGACCATATCAGATTGATTCTAGGACTAAACTTCTCACTAGCACAAATTTTGCTGATATATGGGAAACCATTGATGATTATCCTCCAAGTCTAAAAGTCGTGAAAGAACTAATAGATTAGTCATGGAAATCTTCCATCCTAGTGGCAACCAGTTAACCCTCAAAAAGTCTCATGTGAAGGTCATAAAATCCTCAAAAGGTCCCAATGACAGGAAATGGAAATTAAAATTGGAGAAAGCTCTACTCGACCAGAACAAGACTCTGAAATAAAAATTGAACAACAATTTGCAGCAATGAATTTTGAAGAAAAACCAATGGATGTTGATACTTCAGAGAATCTTAATTAAGAAACTTTGAGAGAAATGCTAGAGGACATCTAGCAGTATGAGCAACATTATTCTCCTAGTTACCTCTCTAAAGGATACTTGTCTGATCAGAATATGTCTGCAAGTCATAAGCTGATATCTAAGGGATAATAAGTCAAAAGAGTCATGAAAATGTGTTAGAGAATCTTGATTATGTGCTGTATAATTATTGTAATTTCGTGTGCCTATGTAAATTAGTGTTAATAATGTGGCAAAATAGTAAAAAAAAAGTATCATGATTATGTCTATATGGCATAATAGTCAAAAGGTGTCATGATTATGTCTTCCATAATGGCATAATAGTCAAAAGGTGTCATGATTATGGCATAATAGTCAAACGGTGCCATGCTTATGTCTTCCATAATGATAAAGCATTTCAATAATGCTTATCATGACATGATCATGAATAGTTTGTATTTTGTCTCTTATGTAATTCCTTGGCTATAAAAGGAGGTGTGCTGTAACATATGGACTCAGAGTGAATTGAAATAAAACCTTAAGTGTTCTTGAGCATTTAAATGTTCTTCTAAGTTTTTCTCTTCTTCCTGAAAGCTCTAGCTATTATGTTCATATCATAAGTTCCCTGTAAGAGATGCAAGTATGCTCTACACTCGCCTCAGAGATGAGGATTTTGTGTATCAGAAAACATCTGACTGTTGATCCCTGCTACGTTCCTTTCTATCATGAGATTTTAGGTTTAATTGATAATATGTGCCTTGAGATTTGTAAGCCTTGGAATGGCTGTTTGTTATCTCGGTTTGATGAAGATTCAATTAAGACTGTATCTCATGATATGGAAGGCTCCGGGCCAGCGTGGTATCAGAGGCTTGTACAAGAGACTCAACAAACCAACCTATTACTCTCACTTCTTCACTATCTCATCCAAAAAAATTGTAAAAAGACTGTTTCCCATAAAATAGAAAACCTTGTTGAGTATTCTTACGTTCCAGAAGATGCTCAAATAACTGAAACTATACCTCCCCTTTTAAGTCCTTACAACATATTTAAAAGAAAAATATCAATCACCCGATCCATCCGAAGTCTAATCTCTACAAATCGCCCTCAAATGAAAGAATATGTCCAGTCATCTCGACTAGACCAATGTAGTCTAAGAGCGACAAACCAAGAACAAGATGTTGAAATATGAATAAACAGGAAATCTGAATGATACACAGCTTTACATTTTGGAGCCGTTAGGCTAATCCTTTCCCTTCATGGAAGGAAAAATCAACCTATCTTTTGTAAAATAGCCCTTTTAGATTCGAGCTACCTCCACTATGAAAATGTTGTAATAGGGACTATTTTAACATCACTCCATGTTGGAAATGTTGTCCTCACCATCTTCCCAAATTATAATGTAAGTCTCAATGACAATACTCTTTCTACAAGGTTGAAAGTCCAAGTTCAAATCACTGGATCTGATCAAGTTCCAGAAGCCTTGTCTGCAACTCTTCATCATCAAATAATCTATCGTCTTCAAAATCACTCCATAGATTTTCCACTCTTTGGATGTTCTTCTGACTCAATATTGGTCATCACCAATAGAGAAGAAGATATACCCTCCATCGTCCAAATCCAAAGGAGAATCACAAGAGAGGAATTAGCCCAACAAATTCCCCTAGAATGGATATCGAACTATGAAAAATTCCACCAGGATACGAGACCCATACAATCCCAAGAAGCCAAATTCAGGAGATCTGTTGACAAGACAGTCAAAACAATCTTCAAAAAACCAGATGAAGGATCAAGCTCAGTCTCTCCTATTTTTCAGACCATGATGATACAACCTATACTCGAAGAAGATTGGTGTCCTATTCATGTAGTCACTGCTAAAGGAGAACCGAACTATACTGACAAGATATATGGCCATTTTATCTGGGATGTAGATCCCAGTAAGTGCGAACCAAGATGCGACTGTTGGATGCATGATGACGATATCGACAGGGATATCATCCTCCCTAAAAGAAAAGGGACGTGCAGACCACCTCCTCCACCAAGAGGAAACCCAGATCCTGATAATGGTCCATGGGTAGGAATACATGATAGGAAGAAGCCTCTCCTTATCTACATAGAAGCACTTAAAATCTTTAGAAAGGAAAAGCTTTTGCGGCTAAATGACCCTACTCTTGTTTCTTGGTCACCTTCAGACTATTGTAAACCTCTAGACCCTCTAGAAAATATGAAACCAATCCCTTGTTTCATGTAATCAGCTTTTGTAGCAGAATATGACCAACAATTCCCTGCTCTAGAAAGGAAAGTGGACCCAATCACTAACAGATCGTCCAAACCTTTCATATAGCCCAATGAAGTCCAAACTGATGGAAAGCTCAAACCTTTAAGTCAAGCAGAAGAAGTTCTAAATAGGCAATCAGAAAACATGATTGCTCAAAGTGACACTCTTCAGAATCAGAACAGAAAGATGAATAAAATCACTGAAAAAATAGAAGAAACAGATGCCGATCTCAAAGTTCTGTCTCAAAAAATGCAAAATCATTACAGAACCTTGAAAGCTTAAGTTTCTCAGTTGGACCATAACTTAAGAAGGATGTTGGAGGAAAGAACTTTTGGCCAAGATTTTGACCAAATGGAAAGAGAAATCAGAAGGCTACAAGGCCAGGTAAAAGATATTGATGATTTCTTAAGAGCTTCCAAAGAAGAAAAACTAAAACCAGTTGAAGATCCTTTCTTTAACCCTCATAACTTTCCTTCCTATTTTTCACAACCAGGGAAATTGTCTCCTTTATACCCTACCTATGCTTCATCACCTCCAGATTACGTCAAATACATACCCACAGCCTATAGACCAAAACCTGCTAGAACTACGAAAACCTCGACCTCCAGGTCTAATGCAAAAACTACTTGCTTAAGTGTATCCACCTCTGATTCCCAGGATGTCCGTGAAACACCTCCCCCTAAAATCCAAAAAGAAGAGATTCCAGAAAAAAGTTTCCAAGCCATGACAATCACCGAAAACCAAGCATTCCTACAAGAAAATAATCCTCTTCCAGAAGATTCCTCTTCCTTTGTACAAGATGATTCTTCCAAAGATGCATCAATTTATAAAAGATCTGAATCCTTTTCATTAGCATCAGAACAAGAATTAGAATCTGAATGGAATTACGAAAATATTTCCAAAATTTTCATGGTGAATGTAAAAGAAGAAGGATCCATTTATGAAGAATCACTTGAAGAAAATCCAGTCTCTAGAAATTGAAAAATAAATAATGGACCATGGTTCACGCTTGATGATATACCACCTAGTCTGTAGAGAAAGAGACTCCTTGAATTTGGCGCCTGGCTAGACACTCAAATGATGAAAACAGCTGCAGACACTTACAAGATAATTGAAGAATTTTGCTGTAGAATGACAGGCACGTTGAAAGAATGGTACCATAATCTTGTTCCGTTCAAACAAGATGAATTACACAAATTAGTAAATACTACTGCTGTCCTTGGAATTCTTCATAGCGAATTTCATTGGTGATATGGTGATATTTGATAGAAAAGGCAGACAAAAGTTCTTTGAAATGAGATGTTGTTCCCTTAATGTCAAAGATCTTCATATATCTCTTCACTACCTCAAGAACTCCAGCCAGAAATCCATAGGATGATAGCAACAGCTCAAAAGGATATTAAAGCCTTGAGTCTCGACCAGATACATCAAATAACATTAGAAGCACTTGAAAAACTATGTAGATTGCACCAGCATTTCTCAGAAATCGTACAAAAAAAATCTAAATTCACCAAGGAATGCAAAAAGCCCTATCTGGAGATCAAGTGCAAGGATAACAAATGCAACTGTTCAACAAGAAAGAAACATCATCGACAAAGATACACCAAACCTTCTAGAATCTTCCAGAAGGAAAGCTTTGAAGTTTTTTAAAAGGAAGATATTTAGTGGAAAAAAGGAAAATCAAAGATGCTTTGTTTGTGGAGAAAATGACATTTTTCTAAAAGATGTCCCAACAAAACCAACAAGGCCGCCAAGTTGATCAACTCCCTTTAACCCCTATAAGGCAATCTAGAATCCTTGTTTTCTAAACAAAGCTCTGCCAATAAAGAAACAATGTTTGCTCTTCAAGACATCTCCTCAAATAACTGAATGGGCTTGCCAAGCATTTTATGTGGAAAAGAGTTATGAAAAAATAAGAGGAAAAATGAGGTTGGTAATTGATTATAAACCTCTTAATCATTTTCTGAAAGATGATAAATTTCCCATTCCAAAAACCTCTTCATTAAACATCTTCCACAAAGATGCTCAGATCTATTCCAAGTTTCATATGAAGCCAGAATTTTGGCAATTGGGTGTTGATCCTAAGGACTGTTACAAAACACCATTCTGCATTACTAATGCCCAATACCAATGGACATTATTACCATTTGCGCTTAAGGTAGCTCCCTCACTGTTTCAAAAGGCCATGACTTGAATTTTTGAGCCAATTCTCGATAGTATTCTCATTTATATTGATGATGTGTTGTTATTTTCAAAAGATGAAAAGACTCATAAACAGTTATTGGGCCAATTTTCCCAAATAGCCCAAGATCATGGAATGATGCTATCTGAAAAGAAGAGCCAATTAGCCCAGACGAAAATTTATTTTTTGGGAATGCATTTCTCTCAAGGGAAATATCAACCCCAACCTCACATTGCTCAAGAATAATTAAAATTTTCACCTGAAAATCTCACTATTAAACAAATCCAGCAATTTCTTGGTATAATCAATTATATCATAAATTTCATACCAAAGCCTGTAAAATATACAAGTCCACTATCACAACTACTCAAGAAAAATCCTCCGCCATGGGATACAAAGTATACTGAGGCCGTCAAAGCCTTGAAAAAGGTTGCACAAACTCCACCTGCCCTGAAAAATCCCTGGAAATGGAAAAAGAATTCTACAAACTAATGCCATTGATCATTACTGGGGTGCAGTCCTGATAGAAGAAATTAATGGGATAAAACATTATTGTGGTCATGCTAGTGGTCAATTCAAAGAAGTTGAGAAGCATTACCACACCATTTACAAGGAAGCACTTGCAGTTAAATTAGGAATCTAAAAATTTGATTTTCATCTGAGGGGTTATCAGTTTGAAGTCCACATGGATAATTCTTCTTTTACTAGGATCCTCGAGTTTAAAAATAAAATGCCTCCAGATCTGTAAACTCTTAGGTTCAAAGATTGGTTTTCAAGATATGATTTTACGGTAAAACATATCAAAGAAAATCAAAATTTAATTCATGATTTACTTTCCATACGTATGAAACATATCCAGATCATCACTAAAAAACACTCCTTTCCATTGATTCTCATGATAAAATTACTACCAGCCCATGGCTCTACCATCAAGGACTTTCCTCCCGGAATAGACTCGTGTCTCTCGCAATCCCGACTCAAAGAATACGCCATGAATAATCTTTTTTATTTTATGACGAAGATTATGAAAGAGACAAGAAAGTTCTCAGACCACTCCCCCTTTCTTCTAAACACTCCCTTCTATTTACCATTCAAGATAGACCCAAAATTTAAGTTTACTGAAAATCACAACTCCTTGATATGGACTACACTTTGATGGTACTCTCCATTGGAATGGTGGAGAAAAAATTAGAATTGGTCTTAGATGAGGTCAAAGGAAGAAGAATGGCACAAGATGCCATAAGCAAACTTAAGACAATTTTCATCCTACATAGACCATATCAAATAGATTCCAGGACTAAACTTCTCATTAACGCAAATTATGTTAATATATAGGAAACCATTGATGATTATCCTCCAAGTCTAGAAGTTATGAAATAATTAATGGATTATCTCAATTTTATTAATCTCCATAATCCAGAAAACACTCAGGCTGATACAACCTGCATAAGTCATGGAAATCTTCTATCCCAATGGCAGCCAGTTAGTCCACAAGAATCTTCATGTGTCGGTCATAAAGTTCTTAAAAAATCCCAATGGCAGGTAGTGGTAATTAAAGAAATTGGAGAAAGCTCTACTCGAACAGAACAAGACATTGAAATAAAAATTGAACAACAATTTGCAGCAATGAATTTTGAAGAAAATTCAACGGATGTTGACACTTCAGAGAATCTTAATGAAGAAACTTTGAGATAAATTCTAGAAAACATCTGGTAGTATGAGCCACATTATTCCCCTAGTTACCTTCCCAAAGAATACTTGTTTGATCAGAATACGTCCCGAAGTCACGAGCTTATCTCTAAAGGATAATGAGTCAAAAGAGTCATGAATATGTGTTGCATAGTTATTGTAATTTCGTGTGCTTATGTAAAATAATGTGACATAATAGTCAAAAGGTGTCATGATTATGTCTATATGGCATAATAGTCAATTGGTGTCATGATTATGTCTATATGGCATAATAGTCAAATGGTATCATGATTATGTCTTCCATAATGGTAAAGCATTCTAATAATGCTTGTCATGGCATAATCATGAATAGTTTTTATTTTGTCTCTTATTTAACTCCTTGGCTATATAAGGTGGTGTATTGTAACATATAAACTCAGAGGCAATTGAAATAAAACCATTAATGTTCCTAAGTAAAAACATGTTCTTCTAAGTTTTCTCTTCTTTATGAAAGCTCTAGCTCTTACGTTCATATCATAAGTTCCCTTTAAGAGATGCAAGTATGCTCTACACTCGCCTCAGGGATGAGGATCTTGTGTATCAGAAAACATCTAACTATTAATCCTTGCTACGGTCTTTTCTATCATAAGATTTTAGTTTTAATTGATAGTCTGTGCCTTGAGATTTGTAAGCCTTGGGAGGCTCCCGGTCCTTACTACGGTCCTTACTATATCTCATGATCCAAAATCTGCTAGAACTACGAAAACCTAAACCTCCAGGTCCAAGGAAAAAACTACTTGCTTAAGTATATCATCCTCTGATTCCCATGATGTCCCTGAAACACCTCCTCCAAAAATCCAGAAAGAAGAAATTCCAGATAAAAGTTTCCAAGACATGACAATCACCGAAAACCAAGGATTCCCACAAGAAAAATAATTCTCTTCCCAAAGATTTCTCTTCCTTTGAGAAAATGATTCTTCCAAAGATGCATCAACTGATGAAAGATCTGAGTCCTTTTCATCAACATCAGAACAAGAATTATAATTTGAAAAGAATTATGTAAACATTTCCAAACTTTTCATGGTGAATGTAAAAGATGAAGGATCCATTAATGAAGAATCACTTGATGAAAATCCAGCCTCTGAAAAAACAAAAATAAATAATGGACCATGGCTCACGCTTGATGATATACCACGCAGTCTTTGGATAAAGAGACTCCTTGAATGTGGTGCTTGGCTTGACACTCAAATGATGAAAACAGGTGCAGACACTTATAAGATCATTGAAGAATTTTGTTGTAGAATTACAGGCACGTTGAAGGAATGGTACCATAATCTTTATACATTCAAACAAGACAAATTACATAGATTAGTAAACATTGTTGCTGTCCTTGGAATTCTTCACAGCGAATTCATGGGTGATATGGAGATATTTTATAGAAAAAGCAGACAAGAGTTCTTTGAGATGAGATGCTTCAATTAAGATTTGGGTCTATCATGAATGGTAAATAGAAGGGTGTGTCAAGAAGAAAAGGGGAGTGGTGTGGAAACTTTTTTGTTTTTTTTTTATAATCTTCCTCATAAAATAGAAAAGATTATTTCTGGCGTATTCTTTGAGTCGGGATGGTGAGGAAGACGAATCTATTCCAGGAGGAAAATTCTTGATTGTAGAGCCATAGGATGGTAGTAGTTTGATCATGGGAATCAATGGAAAGGTGTGTTTTAGTGATGTTTTGAATAGGTTTCGTCGGTCTGGAAAGTAAATCAGGAATCAAATTTTGATTTCCTTTGATATGTTTTACAGTAAAATCATATATCGAAAACCTATATTTGGACCTAAGAGTTTGGGGATCTGGAGGAATTTTATTTTTAAACTCGAGGATCCTAGGAAAAGAAGAATTATCCATTTGGACTTCAAACTGATAACCCCTCATGTGGAAATCAAATTTTTCGATACCCAATTTCACTGCAAGTGCTTCCTTGTAAGTTGTGTGGTAATGTTTGGTTTTGCATGAATTTTCAGGGCATGTTGAGTTTGGTCAACCCTTTTTAGGTCTTTGACGACTTCAATATGCTTCTATGAAGAATCTTTTGAAGACTCCTTGAGTGAGTAAGAATGAACTAATTGATTCAATTTACACAAACAATGGCTTAATCTTGGACATTTCATTTGGAATGTAGATCCCGATAGGTGTGACCCAAACTGTGACTCTTGGATGCATGATGATGAGATGGATGAAGATGTCATTCGCCCTAAAAGAAAAAAGAAAGGTAGGTTTAAACTACCACAACCTCCACAATGAAGGACTAATCCGAATAATGGTCCTTGGGTAGGAATTCACAAGAAAGCTCATCCTCTCCCAATTTACGAAGAAGCTCTTAGGATCCTAATAAAGTGGAACAAACAGATAAAGTGTAAACTACATGGAGTATAAATACATCATAACTTCTGATCAAACCTAACACAATCCTTGAATCAATACCTTGATTAACTTTGATCAAAAGGAAAGGGAAATTAGGCCCAAGTAAAAGAAATTGATGACTTCATAAGAGCTTCTAAAGAGCACAAGCCTAAGCCTGTTGAAAACCTTTTCTTTATTCCTTCTAGTTTTCCCACTTATTTTACCCAGCCAGAAAGATCCTCTCATTTCTTTCGAACATATGCTTTTTCACCACCAAATTATGTTAAATACATACCTACAACTTATAGACCAAAAAGTGCTAGGACTACAACCTCAGCTTCCAGAAATAAAGGAAATATTGTTTGTGCAAGGTCTTTAACTACCAGACCAACGCTATCCAGCCATGCCTATGAAGAATTTCAAGATGATTACTCTTCTACAAGCTCTGCCTCAGCAATCAGCAAACATTCCCTTTCCTATGAAGAAAGCCAAAAGTCATTCATAAACAGAAATTCAGAATCCTCCTCAATTGAATCAAACTCTGAAGAATACCATATGAACATCTCCAAACTCTTTATGATAAACATTAAAAATGAAGACTCCTTCTATGAAGAATCGTTTGAAGATGAACATGCCACCAGAAAATCAAAGATAAACAGTGGTCCTTGATTTACTATGGATGATATACCTCCTTCTATGTCTCCAAACTCTTTGAGTTTGGAGCATGGCTTGACACCCACCTTATGAAACATGGTTCAGATTCCTACAAAGTCATTAAAGAATTTTGTTGTAGAATGACAGGAACCTTCAAAGAATGGTACCATAATCAGGGTACATTTAAGCAAGATGAGTTGCACAAACTAGAAAATGTTGCTGCAGTTCTTGGAGTTCTACATGGATATTTCATTGGTAAAATGGAGATATTTGACAAAAAAAAAAAAATAGGCAGGAATTCTTTGAAATGAGATGTTGTTCACTTAAGGTAAAAGACCTGGAAAAACATTTTCAAAGAATGACTCAGAAATTTTATGTGCTGAATGGATTTAATGATCCAAGCCTCAAACATACTTATGTCTCCTCTTTAGCACAAGAACTTCAACCTGAGATACATCGATTAATAGCCACAACTAATAAACTTATGATGAGCTTAGGCCAAATTCACCATAAAACTTTGGAAGCTCTTCAAAAGTTATGTAGATTGCACCAGCATTTCTCAGAAGTGGTCGAACAGAAATCTAAGTTCAAAAAACCATGTCAAAAGCCTTATTTAAAAATCAAGTGCAAAAAGGACATGCCATTGCTCAACCAAGAAGAAGAACCATCAGTCTACTTACTTAAAGCATCCTCGATCCTCCAAAAAGAAAAGAAAAAACTTGAAGTTTTTCAAGAAGAAATCATTCAGGGGAAAAAACAAAGGACAAAGATGCTTCGTTTGTGGTAAAAAGAGGCATTTTTCCAAAAACCGCCCAAAAAAAGTAGGCAAAGCCTTAAAGTTCTTTCTTAAACCTTTAGAAGGAGATCTAGAATCCTTATACTCAGAACATAGTTTTGTTGATGAAGAGACAATATTTTCTCTTCAAAGATCCTCTTTTAAAGAAAACTCACCAGTTGAGTCAAAAGAGGAAGACAAATGCGTACCTGTTTACTCTCTCAAAGAAGTAGGGGGCACCATGCCTACTCCTCCTCTTCCTTGTGTTGAAATCCATGTACTCGCCTCAAATTTTTCTCATCCCAAGAAAGTTATAGCCTATATAGATACTGGTGCTCAAAAAACCATGATGAACCCAAGCATCCTTGCTACAGAGGCCTGGGTGAAACATGTCGCATATTTTGTGGCAGCAGATGGAGAAACTTTCATAACAGATTTGATGACAAAGGGGAAAATTGGAATCAAATTCTTCCCCGAATGCATAGTTTGGACAAAGGTCATTGGTAGTAGCCTCCCAAATAAAGACATTGTTGTGGGTATGGATGTTAATTCATCAGCAAATAGGCTTCAAATTCTCCCAACAGGAATCAAATTTAAACGAGAATTTAAATCCTATTCAGGAATATTAAAGTTGTATTCCCTTTCTGAAGTTCCCACTAAATATGAAGAAATTAAGTCCAAATTGCTTAATCTTTATGCAGATAGTCATGAAGAATTCTCTCATCCAAAACCTTTATGGACAAACAAAGACTTTTTTGTCCAACTTCCTTTCAAGCTCAATGAGGATATTAATCCAACAAAAGCTACTCATCCATGAATCAGTCCATTAGATTTAGCTTTGGCCCGGGAAAAATGCAACCAATTACTCCAATAAGGTCTGAGAGAACCCACAAAATCCAAATAGGATTGCCAAGCATTTTATGTTTAAAAGAGATCTGAAAAAATAAGATAGAAAATGAGGATAGTAATTTATTATAAACCTCTTAATCATTTTTTTAGAGTTGACAAATTTCCTATTCTGAAAACCTCTTCATTAAACACCTTCCTCAACGATGCTCAGATCTATTCCAAGTTTGATATGAAGTCAGGATTTTGGCAATTACGTGTTGATCCTAAGGACCGTTACAAAATGGTGTTATGCATTCCAAATGCCCAATACCATTGGACAATATTACCATGCGGGGTTAAAGTGGCTCCCTCACTATTTCAAAAGGCCATGACTAGAATTTTTTAGTCGATTCTCGATATTATACTCATCTACAACGATGATGTGTTGTTATTTTCAAAAAATGAAAAGGCTCATAAACATTTATTGGGCCAATTTTTCCAAATACCCCAAGATCATGGAATGGTGCTCTCTGAAAAGAAGAGCCAATTAGCCCAGACATAGATCAATTTTTTAGGAATGCATTTCTCTCAATGGAAATATCAACCTCAACCTCACATTGCTCAAGAATTGTTAAATTTTCCTGATGAATATCTCACCATTAAACAAATCCCGCAATTTCTTGATATAATCAGTTATATCAGGAGTTTCATCCCAAAGCTTGCCAAATACACAAGTCCACTGTCACAATTACTTAAGAAAAATCCTCCAACATAAGAAACGAAGCATACTGAAGCCTTCAAAGTCCTAAAAAAGTTTGCACAAACTCCACCTGCCCTGAAAATTCCTGGATATGGAAAAAGAATACTACAAACTGATGCTAGTTATCATTACTGGGGTGCGGTCCTGATAGAAGAAATTAATGGAGTAATGCATTATTGTGGTTATGCTAGTGGTCAATTCAAAGATGCTGAGAAATATTACCACACCACTTACAAGAAAGCACTTGTAGTCAAATTAGGTGTCCAATAATTTGATTTCCACCTGAGGGGTTATCCGTTTGAAGTTCAAATGGATAATTCTTCTTTTCCTTGGATCCTCGAGTTTAAAAATAAAATGCCTCTAGATCCCCAAACTCTTAGGTTCCATGATTGGTTTTCAAAATATGATTTTAAAATAAAATAAATCAAAGTAAATCAAAATTTGATTCCTGATTTACTTTCCAGACCTATGAAACCTATCCAGATCATCACTAAAACACATACCTTTCCATTGATTCTCATGATCTCACTACTACCATTCCATGGTAGACCATCAAGGATTTTCCTCCCGGAATAGACTCGTCTTTCTCACCATCCTGACTCAAAGAATACGCTAGAAATAATCTTTTCTATTTTATGGTGAAGATTATAAAAAAGAGAAGAAAGTTTCCAGACCACTCCCCTTTTCTTCTAGACACACCTTTCTATTTACCATTCATGATAGACCCAAATTTTAAGTTTACTGAAAATCATTTATGGTATATTTGGTTTGCAACTAGTTTGTGTGTTATGCTTATATATGTCCCAACTGAAGCAATGTACAAACACCTGACCGATCCAAAGTATCACAACTCCCTGATTTGGACTACACTTGGATGGTACTCTCCACTGGAATGGTGGAGAAAACAATTAGAACTGGTCTTAGATGAGGTTAAAGGAAGAAGATTAACACAAGATGCTATAAGTAAACTTAAGACGGTTTTCATCTTACATAAGCCATATTTGATAGATTCTAGGTCTAAACTCCTCAGAAAATTCAATGGATGATGACACTTCAGAAAATCCTAATGAAGAAACTTTGAGAGAAATGCTAGAAGACATCTGGAAGTATGAGTCACATTATTCCCCTAGCTACCTTTCAGAAGAATACTTGTCTTATCAAAATTCTTGCCCAAGTCACAAGCCTATCTCTAAAGCATAATGAGTCAAAAGAGTCATGAATATGTCTTGTATAATTATTGTATGAATAGTTGTACTTTTGTTTGCTTGTGTGAAAGAATGCTCATAATATGGTAAATACTCAAAAGGTGCCATGATTATGTCTATATGGCATACTAGTCAAAAAGTGTCATGGTTATGTCTTCTATAATGGTAAAGCATTCTAATAATGCTTATAATGACATGATCATGAATAGTTTGTATTTTGTCCTTTTGTGTAACTCCTCGGCTATAAAAGGAGACGTATTGTAACATATGAACCAGGAGGCAATTGAAATAAAACTATAAGTGTGCTTAAGTATAAACATGTTCTTCTAAAATTTCTCTTCTTTCTGAAAGCTCTAATTTTTATATTCATATCATAAATTCCCTATAAGAGATGCAAGTATATTCTACACTCGCCTCGGAAATGAGGATCTTGTGTATAAGAAAACATCTGACTATTGATCCTTGCTACGGTCTTTTCTATCATAAGATTTTAGTTTTAATTGATAGTATATGCCTTGAGATTTGTAAGCCTTGGAATAGCTGTTTGTTATCTCAGTTTGATGATTCAATTAAGATTATTCTCATGATATGGAAGCCTCTTGGACAGTGTGGTATCAGAGCCTATTTGTCTTAAAAGCTGCATCTTGAGACTGGATTGGGTTTTTGTCTTGTTGTATCTTTTCGTAGTTTGTGATCCATTCAAGAGGAATCAACTGTGCTAATTCTTCTCTTGATATTCTTCTAGGGATTTGGACAATAGAGGGTGTTGCTTCTTCTTTATTAGTGATTACCAATAACGAATCCAAAGAACATCTCGTGAGTGGTAAATCTATCAAGTGATTTTGGAATCAACAGATTATTTGGTGATGGAGGGTGGCCGACATGGCTTCAGGGGTTTGATCAGTTATGGTGATCTAAACTTGGACCTTTATCCTTGTTGATAAAGTATTGTCATTAAGACTTACGTTGTAGTTTGAGAAGATAGTGAGAACTACACTTCCTACATGCAATGAAGTCAGACCAGTCCCGATTACTACGTTTTCATAGTGAAGATAGCTAGAGTCTCACAACGCTATCTTACAAAAAATAGAGATTTTTCCATTCATGGAGAGAAATGATTAATCTGACAGCTCCAAACTGTAAGGCTGTGTATCCTTCATTTATCCAATGATTTATAAGATTATGAGGAATCTCTAAATCAACATACTGCTCTTGATTTGTCGCCCTGAGGCTACACTGATCAAGTCATGAAGATTGTATATACTCTTTCATGTGAGAAGGGTGAGTTGTGATCAGATTTTTGATAGATCTGGTGAAAGATCTTTGTCTTTTAAAGATGTTATAAGGGGTCAAAAGAGGTGGCATGGTTTCAACAAATTGTACATCATCAGGAACATAAGTATATTCGATAAGGTTCTCTATCTTATGGGAATCGATCTTTTTACTGGTTTTGGGAAGAGATATGAAGAAGCTTTTAGGATCCTAAGAGAAGAAAACCTTATTCCACTAGATGACCCTGACCTTATCTCAGACGACTCCCATTTTCTTCCAAACACACCCTTCTATTTACCATTCATGATAGACCCAAATTTTAAGTTTACTGAAAATCATTTATGGTATATTTGGTGTGCAACTAGTTTGTATGTTATGCCTATCTATGTCCCAATTGAAGCAATGTACAAACACCTGACCGATCCAAAGAATCACAACTCCCTAATTTGGACTACACTTGGATGGTACTCTCCACTGGAATGGTGGAGAAAACAATTAGAACCGGTCATAGATGAGGTCAAAGGAAGAAGATTAACACAAGATTCTAAAAGAAAACTTAAGACGATTGTCATCCTACATTAGCCATATCAGATGATTTCCAGGACTAAACTCCTCATTAGTGCAAATTATTTTGATCTATGGGAAAATATTGATGATTATCCTCAAGTCTAAAAGTTAGGAAAGAATTAATGGATTATCTCAATTTTATTAATCTCCATGATCAAGAAGAAAAAAAACCCAGGTTGATACAACCTGCATAAGTCATGAAAATCTTCTATCCCAGTGCCAGCCGATTAGTTCACAAGAATTTTCATGTGTAGGTCATAAAGTTCTTACATAATCCAAATGGTATATAGTGGGAGTACGAAAAATTGGTGAAAGCTCTACTCAATTGGAACAAAACTCTAAAATAAAAATTGAACAACAATTTGCAACAATGAATTTTGAAGAAAATCCAATGGATGATGACCTTCAGAAAATCCTAATGAAGAAAATTTGAGAGAAATGCTAGAAGATATTTGGCAGTATGAGTGACATTATTCCCCTAGCTACCTTTCAGAAGAATACTTGTTTGATTAGAATTCGTCCCCAAGTCATGAGCCTATCTCTAAAGAATAATAAGTCAAAAGAGTCATGAATATGTCTTGTATAATTATTGTATGTGATGACTCTTCATCATAGGCATATTTTTTTTTATTGTTTTTAGTCTTATACGTTGTTAATTTCATTACTTTGATTTAATGAATTTTTTATCTTCTTATTTCCTTGATTAAGTACAGACTTTTTCGGAGTTTTGCGTTGCTACTTTGTTATAGTGCAGTGCTGAATTTTGGTGAGAAATCAACATGACCTATCTGGAGTATTTCAGGCATATCTGGAGTTGTAGATATCCCGTTGGATTCAAACCAAGTGCAATCGAAATCTAAGATCTATAGCTTTAACTTTCATGAAGACACCAGAACCAAATTCAGATTCGAGAGAGGAGAAAAAAGCAGTATAAGTTATAGAACAAATGTTGTGCGTCTGAGGCGCATTTCTTGCCTTTCAGCATTGCCAGCGCACGCCTGAAGCGCGTTTTCTACGCCTGAGGCACATTTCTTGCCTTTCAGCACTGCCAGCGCGCGCCTGAAGCACGTTTTCTGCGCCTGAGGCACGTGGACGCGATAGCATTCATTAAAAATGCAACTTTTCACTTTTTAGGCATCTTTTTGACTATTGGGAAGTTGGGAGACTTGTGCCCTAGCATAGAAACTAAAAGATGGCCGTTTCTAACACCATTGGTGCAGTTTTATCAAGAATCATTCATGAATATTTCTTGTAATTCTTCTCTAATCTCCAACTTTTATATCTCTGTCATGAGTAACTAAACCCTATTTGTTAGGGATGAGTGTAACAAGATGAAACTCTTATTTTTCCAATTTGATTTCTATTTATATGAATGAGTTTATTGAATTACTTTTCTCATCTCTGTGCTTAATGTTTTTTATTGCTTGATCAACATTAAAATGTTCTACGATTCGTATTTTGAAACGGGAGTGGACTTTACGAATGCTTGAGATGAGAAATTCATGACTTTGTAGTATAGGGATAGATGCATGTCACGAAACCAATTAAATTAGTTGCAAAGACAATAGTTTAAAAAGAGGATTCTTGTACAGTAATGCTTCATTCTAATCTTAAATCTACTAAGGAATTAGGGGTTACTTTGGAATTAAAGTTTGTCACTAAGACATTAGGGCATGATTAATAAAGAGAATTCGGTAATAATTCAATAAAAGAATTCAGTAACTAGGATCAAATTAGACACCAAGGTTGGATTCGAAGTGAAACTCATCCTTGACATTTTTCTCATTATAAAGGATCAATTTTATTACAGTTGTTACTTTTAAATATTATTTCAACCAATTTGGAAACTTTTTGTTCATTTTTAATAATTAAATATAATTCAATAGTAAAACGCAATCCTTGAGTTCGACACTCGGTACTACCGTTTTATTATTACTTGTAACGATTCAGTACACTTGCTGAAACGCTATCAAGTTTTTGGCGCCGCTGCCGGGGATTGCCATATCACTATTGTATTTAATTTATTTACTTAATTGAAATTTTTTGCTCTACAATAAATTTTTTTATTTTATTTTTTTTGAAAAAAAAATCATTTATTTTTTTTATTTGTTGAACTTGCTAATGTCATGTCTAGTGGTTTGTCTCTTCTTAGAGCATTGAAGATTATAATGATTATATTCTACTACAATTATATGAAGAGTGTGATACTTGTCTTATATCGGGTATATGTCACATGATTGAGGGGAAAATCTAGAGCTATACATTTTTAAAATATCACCCTCAGATCCCTCTGATGCAGACTCTTAGGTGTGACTTTTGCGGAGAAGCACATAAGAATGGAAATTGTTCTGATGACCTTGCCGAACTAGTAGAATATGAAGATTTTTTGGTCAAAGCTGTAGAAAACGACCAGTGCTACATTAAAAAGATAAATTGGGAACAAATTCTACTTCCTAAAATTCTATCCAAAGAATCAGATGACACAGACATTCAAGTTACGGACGTTTTGGTTGAATTCATAAAGACTAACATGGTTTCAATTGAAAGATTTGAAAATCAATGTGAGAGGTTATTTGAGCAAGTGGCTAAGTTTGAGAAGATGGAGGAGAAGTTGAAGATTGAAGATAATTTCATTGTTGTGGTAGAAGAAGATAAGCAACAAGAAAAGACGAATGAGGAAAAGAAAAAAGAAGAGATTGATAAAGTTCAAGATTCAATCTATGCCTTGTTCATCAATGTCCAATTGAGAAGGACATGGAAGCAACATCTTTTATTTCTTAAGTTCATGGAATTTCTACCAAACAAAAAGAAAGAGAAGGATGATGTGTTCTTCCTATCATATATGCCTCCTTGACAATAGTTGAGGCGTCAAGCTAAGGACTTTAAAGAAGCGCTTCATGGGAGGCAACCCACATGTAGAGCTAACTTTTATTTTTTGCAATCTTATTTTTGTTATTTGAATTTGTTTCTTTCTATTTGTGTGTAAACATGCACCATGATGAAGAATTATTAACAACTTGCATTTGGTCTTAAGTTTTCTGTTCGGGATTTTGAAATTTAAACTCTATTTTGTTGCTCATATCATTACTCAATTCGATAAGTTTCACTAATGCATGCATTGTTGATTACTCCTTGGTTGTCGAAGTTTCACTTGCCATTAAATAAACTTTGTAGTAGCATGTTTGGCATCATTTAGATAGTTCATACTCTATCTTTCTATCCTAGCTGTGAGCTTTTGGGCCTAAACACTATTAAGCTTTGTTGTGTGATTATCCAGACATGCGTTATCCCTTCAGAACTTGCATTAATTCTGACTTGCATCACTTGTAATATATGCATACACTGAGGATATTTTGTTTGGTCGCTTGAGTCTTTCTAACTACCATATGAAAATTTTACCCTTTGCTAGCCCCTTTGAGCCTTGCCCTTTTATTTCGGTTACTTGCCACATTACAAGTCAAATACCTGACTTTAATTAAATCACCTTACTTGGAGTTAGGTAGAAAAAAAGTTTTTTGTCTTCACAAAGTTCTAAGTTTGGGGTTGCTCATAGGATAGCAACCTCTTAAGTTTGGGGTGGTGATTCTCACAAATAGAAAAAATAAAAAAAAAATAAAAAAATCAGTTTGTGTACTTTGGTAAATAATATCTTATTGGTTCTTTTGTCAATGTTTGAGAATCTCCAGAATGAAAAGGTGAAGAAAAATACAAAATGGCAGAATAATTTGGAAATGTATACCGAACTCCAAATAGTAAAGCCTACTATCCCAAAATATCCTACCCTTACCTAAGCCCCATTACAACCCGAAAGTCCTCCAAAAGTGTATGTGTTTGCTGCATTGTGATTGCTAACTAGAATTTTTTTTAAGCCTATGGTAGCGTGATGCATGTTCACGGATTTGAGTGATAAATTCATAACCCTTTTTAACACTTGAGAGAAATTTTAGTGAGATTGTGTGAAGAGAGAGTTGAATTTGATAAATGAATGCTAAAGTGTACAAACTTTGTTGTTTTTTGTAAGCAACCATGGATCATGATGAATGTTTTGTAGTAGCTGGAACTTTGAAAATTGAGTTTGATTTGATTTGAGAAATTGAGTTTAAGTTTGTGTTTAATTGCACCAAATCAGAAATTAATTGTTGCTTGGGGACAAGCAATAGATTTAGTTTGGTATTTTTTAGAAGGTTTAAAGGTTTACAATAGTATGAATGTGACCAAGTAGCAAGAGTAGCGTGATTAGGTGGAAAGAGCTTTTCCTTTTTGAAGATTTTAAGTGCTTCTCTGTAGATAGGAAGAGGTTTCTTTTTATCATGGATTCCTATCCATGGACCATTATCAGGATCTGATTTTTTTACTTAGTGGAGGAGATGGTCTGCACGTCCCTTTGCCTTTAGGGAGGATGATATCTTTGTCAATGTCAATATCATGCATCCAACAGTCACATCCTGGGTCGCACTTACTGGAATCTAAGTCCCAAATAAAATGGCCATCTATCTTGTCAGTATAGATAGGTTCTCTTAGCAGTGACAACATGAATAGGACACCAATTTTCTTCGGGTATTGGTTGTATCATCATGGTCTAAAAAATAGGAGAGGTTGAACTTGATCCTTCATCTAGTTTTATGACAATTGTTTTGACTGACCTATCAATGGATCTCCTGAAGGTGGCATCTTCATATTGTATTTGTCTTCTGTCATGATGGATTTTTTCATAGTTTCTTATCCATTTTAGGGGAATCAATTGAGCTAATTCCTCCCTTGTGATTCTCCTTGGGATTTAGACAATGGAGGGTATATCTTCTCTATTGGTAACGACCAACAGTAAATTAGAAGAACATCCAGAGAGTGGAAAATCTATGGAGTGATTTTGGAGCCGATATATTATTTGATGATGAAGGGATGCAGACAAAGGTTCTGGGACTTGATCAGATCCGGTGATTTGGATTTGGACTTTCAACCTTGTGGAAAGAGTGTTGTCATTGAGACTTATATTATAATTTGGGAAGATTGTGAGGACAACACTTCTAGCATGGAGTGATGTTAGAGCAATCCCTATTACAACATTTTCATAATGAAGGTAGCTTGAATCTAAAAGAGCTATTTTACAAAAGACATGCTAATTTTTCCGTCCATGGAGGGAGAGGAATAGCCTGACACCTCCAAAATGTAAAGTTGTGTATCCTTCATATTTCCAGTAACTTATGAGACCTTGAGGAATCTCTAAATCCACATATTGTTCTTGGTTTGTTGCTCTCACATTACATTGGTCTAGTTGAGATTACTGGACATATTCTTTCATATGAGTGCGATTTGTAGAGATTAAGTTTTTGATAGATCGAGTGATTGATCTTCGTCTTTTGAAAATATTATAAGGACTTAAAAGGGGAGGTATAGTTTCAATTATTTGAGCATCTTCTAGGACATAAGAATACTCAACAAGGTTTTCTATTTTGTGGGAATCAGTCTTTTTACAATATTTAGGAAGAGATAGCGAAGAAGTGAGAGTAATAGGTTGATGTGTTGGGTCTGGTGTTTCTATAATTGATTGATTTCCTTCCTTAGTCACTCTCTATATTATATCCATACCATATGCACCTCTTCTTCTAGTTAAGGCTCTGATACCACACCAGCCGAGAGTCTCACATATTATGCGATTAGTCTTAACTGTACAGTCAAGGGAGTTAAACAACAACCTTTCATAGGTATAAAGTCTTAAGCACATACCAAAACTAAAATTATCATCTCATAATATAGAGGACCGTAGCATGGATCAATAGTCAGATGTTTTCTGATACAAAAGATCCTCATTTCTTAGACGAGTGTAGAGCATAATTACATCTCTTATGGGGATTTATGATATGAACATAATAATTAGAGTTTTCTGAAAGAAGAGAAAATTTAGAAGAACATGTTTCTACTTAAGCACAATGATGGTTTTATTTCAATTCCCTCTGAGTTCATATGTTTCAACTTAAGCCAAGGAGTTACACAAAAGGACAAAATACAAACTATTCATGATCATGCCATTAAAAGCATTATTACAATGCTTTATAATTATGGAAGACATATCCACGACACATTTTCACTATTATGTCATATTATTAGCATTATTTCACACAAGCAGACAAGAGTACAACTATTCATCCAATAATTTTACAAGACATATTCATGATTGTTTTGACTCTTTAGTCATTAAAGATAGGCTCGTGACTTGGAGACAAATTATGATAAGACAAGTATTCTTCTGAAAATGAGCTAGGGGAATAATGTGACTCATACTGCCAGATGTCTTCTAGCATTTCTCTCAAACTTTCTTCATTAGGATTTTCTGAAGTATCAATGGACATTAGGAATGCAGAACGCCGATATACCCCTAGCTTCAACATCAAAATATGACCAACAATTCCCTGCTCTAGAAAGAAAAGTGGAACCAATTACAAACATATCATCCATACCTTTCATACAACCCAATAAAGTCTAACCCAAGCGGAAGAAGTTCTAAATTGTCAATAAGAAAACATGGTTGCTCAAAATGACACTCTCCATAATCTAAACGGAAAGGTAATTCAGAAAATGCTTCAGAAAATGGATATTGATACTTCAGAAAATCCTAATGAAGAAACTTTGAGAGAAATGCTAGAAGAGATCTGACAGTGTGAGTCACTTTATTCTCCTAGCATCTTTTTAGAAGAATACCTGTCTCATCAGAATTTGTCTCCATGTCACATGCCTATCTTTAAAGACTAATGAGTTAAAAGCGTCATGAATATTTCTTGTATAATTATTGTATGAACAGTTGTGCTCTTGTCTTTTAGTGTAAAAGAATATTAATAAAATGGCATAATAGTCAAAATGTGTCATGGATATATATCTTCCATAATTGTAAAGCATTGTAATAATGCTTTTAACGACATGATCATGAATAGTTTGTATTTTGTCCTTTTAAGTAACTCATTAGCTATAAGAGGACATGTGTTGTAACATATGAACTTAGAGGGAATTGAAATAAAACCATCAGTGTGCTTAAGTAGAAACATGTTCTTCTAAATTTTCTCTTCTTTCTGAAAACTCTAATTATTAGGCTCATATCATAAATCCCCCACAAGAGATGTAATTATTGTTTACACTCACTTCAGAAATAAGGATCTTGTGTATCAGAAAACAACTCACTATATACCGTGCTACGGTCCTATCTATTATGAGATGATAGTATTAGTTTTTGGTCTGGGCTTAAGACTTTATACCTATGAAAGGTTTTTGATGTCTCACTTAACTAGAAGAAGGGGTGCATATGGTATGCATATAATATAGAGAGTGACTAAGGAAGGAAATCAATCAATTATGGAAACACCAAACCCAACACATCAACATATTACTCCCACTTCTTAACTATCTCTTCCTAAATATTGTAAAAAGACTGATTCCCACAAAATAAAAAACCTTGTTGAGTATTCTTATGTCCTAGAAGATATTCAAATAATTGAAACTATTCCCCTTTTAAGTGCTTATATATTTTCAAAAGATGAAGATCAATCACCCGATCTATCAATAACTTAATCTCTACAAATTTCCCTCATAAGAAAGAATATGTCTAGTCATCTCAACTAAACCAATGTAATCTGAGAGCAACAAACCAAGAACAATATGTGGATTTAGAGATTCCTCAAGGTCTCATAAACCACTGGAAATCTGAAGGACACATAGCTTTACATTTTGGAGCTGCCAGGCTAATCCTGTCCCTTCATGGACGGAAAAATGAGCATGTCTTTAGTAAAATAGCTCTTTTAGATTCAAGCTAACTTCATTATTAAAATGTTGTAATAGGGATTGTTCTAAAATCACTCCATGTAGGAAGTGTTTTCCTCACCATCTTCCCAAATTATAATATAAGTCTCAATGATAACACTTTTTCCACAAGGTTGAAAGTCCAAATCCAAATCATTGGATCTGATCAAGTCCCAGAACCTTTGTCGGTAACCCTTCTTCATCAAATAATCTATCGCCTCCAAAATCACTCCATAGATTTTCCACTCTCTCGATGTTCTTCTAATTCACTGTTGGTCTTTACCAATAGAGAAGAAGATATACCCTCCATTTTCCAAATCCCAAGGAGAATCACAAGGGAAGAATTAGCTCAACTAATTTCCCTGGAATGGATAACAAACTATGAAAAATTCCATCAAAGACCAATACAATCTCAAGAAGCCACCTTCGTGAGATCTATTGATAGGTCAGTCAAAACAATTTTCAAAAAACCAGATGAAGGATCAAGTTCAGCCTCTCCTATTTTTCAAACCATGATGATACAACCAATACCCAAAGAAGATTGGTGTCCTATTCATGTTGTCACTGCTAGAGGAGAACCTATCTATACTGACAAGATAAATGGTCATTTTATTTAGGACGTAGATCCTAGTAAGTGCAACCCAAGATGTGAATGTTGGATGCATGATAATGATATTGACATAGATATCATCCTCCCTAAAAGAAAAGGGACGTGCAGACCATCTCCTCCACCAAGTAAAATATTAGATCTTGATAATGGTCCATGGGTTGGAATCCATGATAAAAAGAAACCTTTTCCTAGCTACAGAGAATGACTTAAAATCCTCAAAAAGGAAAAGCTATTGCCACCTAACAACCCTACTCTTGTTACTTGGTCACCTTTCAGACTATTGTAAACCATTAAACACTCCAAAAAATACCAAACCAATCCCTTTTTTTATGTTCTCAACTTCAACATTAGAATATGATCAACAATTCCCTGCTCTAGAAAGAAAAGTGGACCCAATCACAAACAGATCATCCAAACCTTTCATACAACCTAATAAAGTCTAACTTGATGGAAAACTTAAACCTCTAACCCAAGCGGAGGAATTTCTAAATTTGCACTAAGAAAATATGGTTGCTCAAAATGAAACTCTCCGTAATCTAAATAGAAAGGTAAATAAAATTACTGAAAAAATAGACGAAAAAGATGAAAATCTCAATGTTCTATCTCAAAAAATGCAAAAACACTATAGAACCTTAAAAGCTCAAGTCTCTAAGTTAGATCATGACATAAGAAGGATGTTTGAAGAAAGAACTTTTGGCAAAGATTTTGACCGAAAAGAAAGAGAAATCAGAAAGTTACAAAGCCATGTGAAAGAGATTGATGATTTCTTTAGATCTTCCAAAGAAGAAAAACTTAAACTTGTTGAAGATCTTTTCTTCAATCCTCCTAATTTTCCTACTTATTTCACACGACCAGGAAATCCATCTCCTATGTACCCTACCTATGCTTCATCACCACCAAATTATGTCAAGTACGCACCCTCAGCTTATAGACAAAAATCTGTCAGAACTACAAAAACGTCAACCTCCAAGTCCAAAGAAAAAACCGCTTGCTTAAGTTTATCATCCTCCAACTCCAAGATATTCCTGAAACACCTCCTCCAAAATTCCAAAAGGAAGAAATTCCCGATAAAAGTTCCAAGCCATGAAAATCATAGAAAACCATGAATTTCCCCAAGGAAATAATATTCTTGCACAAAGATGTATCAGCTGATGAAAGATCTTAATCCTTTTCCAAAGATTGAGAAAAATGATTCTTCCATAGACACATCAGCTGATGAAAGATCTTAATCCTTTTCATCAGTATCAGAACAAGAATCAGAATCTGAAAGGAATTACATGAACATTTCTAGACTTTTTATGGTGAATGTAAAAGATGAAGGATCCCTTTATGAAGAATCACTTGACGAAAATCCAGTCTTTGGAAAAACAAAAATAAATAGTGGACCTTGTTTCACGCTTGATGATATACCACCCAGCTGTTGGAGAAAGAGACTCCTTGAATTTGGGGCCAGGCTAAGCACTCAGATGATGAAAATAGCTGCATGCATGTATAAGATCATTGAAGAATTTTGCTGTAGAATCACAGGCACGTTGAATTTGGTGACGAATTACACAAATTAGAAAATATTGTTGTCGTCCTTGGAATTCTTCACAACGAATTCATTGGTGATATGGAGATATTTGATAGAAAAAGCAGACAAGAATTCTTTGAGATGATATGTTGTTCTCTTAGAGTCAAAGATCTTGAAAAACATTATCAAAGAATGACCCAAAGATATTATTTAATGATCATAGTCTAAAAAATACATATATCTCCTCACTACTCCAAGAACTCCAACAGAAAATTCATAGGATGATAGCAACAGCTCAGAAAGATATTAAAACTATGAGTCTTGGCCCGACACATCAAATAACATTGGAGGCACTTGAAAAGCTATGTATATTGCACCAACATTTCTAAGAAATTGTAGAACAAAAATCCAAATTCACCAAGGCATGCAAAAAGCCTTACTAGGAAATCAAGTGCAAAGATAACAAATGCAGCTATTCAACAAAAAAGAAACATCATCGACAAAGATACACTAAACCTTCTAGAATCTTCAAGAAGGAAAGGAAAATGAAAGCTTTGAAGTTCTTTAAAAGGAAGGAATTTAGAGAGAAAAATAAAAATCAAAGATGTTTTATTGTGGAGAAAAAAGACATTTTTCTAAGAGATGTCCTAATAAAACCAACAAAGCCGCAAAGCTAATAAACTCTCTTCAACCTCTAGAAGGAGATCTAGAATACTTGTATTCTAAACAAAGCTCTGTTGATGAAGAAATAATTTTTGCTCTTAAAAACTCTTCCTCGGATAACTCTTCTTCAGATGAATCATCGTTTGCTAAATCAGGAGATGATAGATGTTTTCTTGTTTACTCATTCAAAGAAGTAGGAAGTACGTTACCTACTCCTCCTCTCCCTTGTGTGGAAATCGATGTCTTCACCTCAAAGTTTTCTCATCCCAAGAAAGTTATAGCCTATATGGATACTGGTGCCCAAATAACAATGATGAACCCAAGCATCCTCCCTACAAAAGCATGGGTGAAACATGCTGCATAGTTTGTAGCAGCAGATGGAAAAGCTTTCAAAACAAATTTAATAACAAAGGAGAAAGTAGGAATCATATTATTCCCTAAAGCATAGTTTGAACAAAGTTCATTGATAGTAGCTTCCCAAATAAAGATATTTTTATGGGTATGGATGTTTATTCAGCCGCAAATAGACTTCAAATTCTCCCTACACGAATCAAATTTAAAAGAGAATTTAATCCTTATTCAAGAATATTCAAGTTGTATTCCCTTTCTGAAGTTCCTGCTGAATATGAAGAAATTCAGTTCAAACTGCTCAAACATTGTGTAGACAGTCATGGAAAATTCTCTCATCCAAAACCTTTATAGACAAACAAAGACTTTTCTGTCTAACTTCCTTTCAAGCTCAAAGAGGATATCAATCCAACCAAAGCTACTCATCCAGGAATGAGTCTATCAAATTTGGCCTTGGCCCTGGAAGAATGCAACCAATTACTCAAACAAGGTCTGATAGAACCTACAAAATCTGAATGGGATGCCAAGCATTTTATGATGAAAAGAGACTTGAAAAAAAAAAAGAGGTTAGTAATTGATTATAAACCTCTTAATCATTTTCTTAAAGATGATAAATTTCCCATTTCGAAAACCTCTTCATTAAACATCTTCCTCAAAGATGCTCAGATTTATTCCATGTTTGATATGAAGTCAGTATTTTGGCAATTGGGTATTGATCCTAAGGACCGTTACAAAACGACGTTCTGCATTCCTAATGCTCAACACCGATGGACAATATTACCATTTCGGCTCAAGGTAGTTCCCTCACTATTTCAAAAGGTCATGACTAGAATTTTTGAACCCATTCTCAATAGTATCCCCATTTATATCGATGATCTGTTGTTATTCTCAAAGGATGAAAAGGCTTATAAATAGTTTACTATGCCAATTTTCCCAAATAGCCCAAAACTATGGAATGATGCTATCTGAAAAGAAGAGTCAATTAGCCCAAACAAAAATCAATTTTTAGGAATGCATTTCTCTCAAGGGAAGTATCAACCTCAACCTCAACCTCGTATTGCTCAAGAATAGTTAAATTTTCTTGATGCAATTCACACCATTAAAAGAATCCAGCAATTTATTGGTATAATCAATTATATCAGGAATTTTATCCCAAAGCTTGCAAAATACACAAGTCCATTATCAAAATTACTTAGGAAAAATCCTCCACCATGGGAAACGAAGCATACTGAAGCCGTCAAAGCCTTGAAAAGTGTTGCACAAACTCCACCTGCCCTTAAAATTCCATGAAATGGAAAAAGAATTCTACAAACTGATGTCAGTGATAATTATTGGGGTGCAGTCCTGATAGAAGAAATTAATAGAGTAAAACATTATTGCGGTCATACTAGTGGTCGATTCAGCGAAGCTGAGAAACACTACCACACAACTTACAAGGAAACACATGCAAACAAATGGGGTATCCAAAAATTTGATTTCCACCTAAGGGGTTATCAGTTTGAAGTCCAAATGGATAATTCTTATTTTCCTAGAATCCTCGAGTTTAAAAATAAAATGCCTCTAGATCCCCAAACTCTTAGGCTCAAAGATTGGTTTTCAAGATATGATTTTACTGTAAAACATATCAAAGGAAATCAAAATTTGATTCGTGATTTACTTTCAGAACCTATGAAACCTATTCATAACATCACTAAAACACACACCTTTCCATTAATTCTCATGATCAAAATACTACCAGTCCATGCCTCTACGATCAAGAATTTTCCTCCTGGAATAGATTTTTCTTTCTCACCATCCGGACTCAAATAATACGCTAGAAATAATCTTTTTTATTTTATGGCAAAGATTGTAAAAAAGAAAAAAGTTTCTACACCACTCCCCTTTTCTTCTTGACACACCCTTCCATTTACCATTCATTATAGACCCAAATTTTAAGTTTACTGAAAATCATTTATGGTATATATGGTGTGCAACTAGTTTATATGTTATGCATATCTTTGGCCCAACTAAAGCAATGTACAAACACCTTACAGATCTAAAGAACCACAACTCCTTGATTTGGACTACACTTGGATGGTACTCTCCACTAGAATGGTGGAGAAAACAACTAGAACCAGTCTTAGATGAGGTCAAAGGAAAAACATTAACACAAGAAGCTATTAGCAAACTTAAGACGATTTTCATCCTACACAGGCCATATCAGATAGATTCCAAGACTAAACTCCTCATTTGCGCAAATTATGTTGATCTATGGGAAACCATTGATAATTATCCTCCAAGTCTAAAAGTAATGAAATAATTAATGCATTATGTCAATTTTATTAATCTCTATAATCGAGGAAAAACCCAAGCTGATACGACCTACATTAGTCATGGAAATCTTCATTCCCAGTGGCAGCTAGTTAATTCACAAGAATTTTCATGTATAGGTCAGAGAGTTCTTAAAAAATCCCAGTGGCAGATAGTGAGAGTACAAGAAATTGGAGAAAGCTCTGATCAAACTACTCAACTTGAACAAAACTCTCAAATAAAAATTGAACAACAATTTGCAACAATGAATTTTGAAGAAAATTCAATGGATATTGATACTTTAGAAAATCCTAATGCAAAACTTTGAGAGAAATGCTAGAAGACATTTGACAGTATGAGTCACATTATTCCCCTATCTCTTTTTCATAAGAATACCTATCTGATCAAAATTTGTCTCCAAGTCACGAGCCTATCTTTAAAGACTAATGAGTCAAAAGAGTCATGAATATGTCTTATATAATTATTGTATGAATAGTTGTACTTTTGTTTGCTTCTGTAAATGAATGATAATAATATGACATAATAGTCAAAATGTGTCGTGGATATGTCTTCCATAATTGTAAAGCATTCTAATAATGCTTATAATGGCATGATCATGAATAGTTTGTATTTTTTCTTTTTGTGTAACTCCTTGCCATAAAAGGAGATGTATTATAACATATGAACTCAAAAGCAATCGAAATAAAACCATTGGTGTGCTTAAGTAGAAACATGTTCTTATAAACTTTTTTTTCGTTTTGAAAACTCTAATTATTATGTTCAAATCATAAATCCCCCATAAGAGATGTAATTGTGCTCTACGCTCACCTCAGAAATGAAGATCTTGTGTATTAGAAAACATCTAACTATTGATCCATGCTACGATCTTTTCTATTATGAGATGATAGTTTTAGTTGTTGGTATGTGCTTGAGACTTTATACTTATGAAAGGTTGTTGCTTGTCTCATTTGACTATATATTTAAGACTAACCTCATAATATGTGAGGCTCTCGGCCAACGTGGTATTAGAGCCTTAACTAGAAGAAAGGGTGCATATGATATGGATATAATATAGAGAGTGAGTAAGGAAGGAAATCAATCAATTATGGAAACACCAGACCCAACACATCAACCTACTACTCTCACTTCTTCACTATCATTTCCTAGATATTGCATAGTTTAGGTTCCTGAATAAGCATCTATGATTTATGGGGTTAGTAGAAATGGTAAAAGAGGTATATGATTTGAAGAAACTGTAACTGAACCTAAACCTAAACCTATTCCCTCTGATATCTTGTGTATTGTTTGCTCTAAGAAAGGTCACTCCAAATTATCCTATGCCATGTTAAATACAAGGAAAGACAAGAAACTTTTCAAGACTAACAAACCAGGACCGAACCAAATTTGTGTACCTAAGAACAAAATTATCTTTGTTGCAGATGTTCTCAATAATCAAGTTAAAACACCAATCATGGTACTTGTACAGTGGATGCTCGCGACATATGCTAGGGGAAAGTTCTATGTTCCAAGAACTAACTTTGAGCAAATGAGGCACAATGACTTTTGGAGGAAAGCAAAAAGGTCAGATCATGAGTCAAGGTACAGTTGGTAATGGTACTTCCCCTTCTTTTACAAATGTCTTGTTTGTTAAAGGTCTTAAAAATAATTTATAAAGTATTAGTCAGTTAAGTTATAACAATTATGATATTCTATTCAATCAAAAAAAAATGCAAGGCGATTAGTCAGAAGGATGGATCTGTACACTTTATAGGTCAAAGGCAAAACAAAATCTATAAGATAAATATGTTTAGTCTAGAGAAAAAGAAGGTTAAGTTTTGTATGTCAGTAAATGAATAGAAATTAATTTAGCACAAAAGATTAAGTCATGCAAAACATAAATTATATGTGAAGCGTAAACCCTAAACCCTAAACTAAATACACTTCACCTAGTTAGAGGTCTACCTAACCTTAGTTGCAAAACATAAATTATATGTGAAGCTTGTCTAAAGGGAAAACAAACAAAAAACTCATTTACCCCTAAGAACTCAGTCTCTACCTCAATGCCCCTTGAGCTCTTACATATAGATCATCTCTTGGGCTAGTGAAAATAGCCTCTTAGTGGAAAGAAATTTGGCTTTGTTATAGTAGATGATTACACTAGGTGGACATGGGTAAATTTTTTAAGAAGTAAGGATGAATCCCACATAGTGTTTATCACTTTTTACAAACAAATAATGAATGAAAAGAGTCTTAAGATTGTAACAATTAGAAGTGATCATTGAAGAGAATTTGAAAACAAGTTCTTTGAAAGTTTTTGTGATGAGAATGGAATCTCTCACAACTTCTCATCTCCTAGAACACCCAAACAAAATGGAGTTGTAGAAAGAAAAAGTAAATCACTCCAAGGCCATAACCATGTTAAATTATATGAATGTTGCGAAACACTTTTGGTCTAAAACAATTAATATTGCATGTTATATTCAAAATAGAATCTATATTAGAACTATGTTGAATAAAACACCATATGAATTGTGGAAAGGTAAAAAGCCTAACATATCTTATTTTAAACAATTTGGTTTACTTGTTATATGTTAAATTTGATTCTATATCTCAAAAGTATACCTTCATTGAATACTCTGAAAGATCTAAGGCTTATAGAGTGTTTAATAAGGACACTCATATTGTGGAAGAATCCATACATGTTAAATTTGATGACAAACAGCTTGACCATGAAAAGTCAAAGTAAGATGATAATGGTGCAGGTTTATCGGAACCAAAGGAAGTAGATGCGAACAAACCAGAAGAACTTGAAAACTCATAGGATAGTAGCAAATCATAAGAATATGACAAACCATCAAAGGATGAATCTGTTCAAGTCAGAAATAGTCAAGATAAGTCAGAAGAAAGATCTGGATGGAAGTATCAGTCATCTCTATTGGAACCAAGTTGGTTATACATTTAGAGTTTTGATGTTAACAAAAGTATTTAATGACAACAATATATTTGACTTCAAAGAGTATGAAAGAAGATTCATGTTATTGAAGACAATTTTAAATAAGATTTGATTCAAATTTATAATTTTAGAAAATCTAAAATAAGATTTTATTCAAATTTATAATTAATGAAAATCTAAAATAAGATTTGATTTATATTTATAATCTTTGACTAAGTTCAAAAGACGATATAGTCAAGATTTAAAGAATATTTGAAAAATATTTGAAGCATAATTGATCAACATTTGATGAAGATTTGAGGATTTTAGTTGCAGAATTTACAAACACAATCTGAAGAAAACTAAAATAGAATCAATCTGAAGAATTTACAAACTCCATATAAACAAAATAGAAATAGAAACAATATGAAGAATTTACAAACTCAATCTAAACAAGATACAATCTAGAATTAAATAGGGACTAAATTGAAGCTCAAATTTTTACTATAAACAGACACTCAAGGATGAAGGAGAAAAGAATCGAAGAACATAAAAGAGTATAAGAACTCATAAGCTTAGATTTACAAACTCATCTTGGAGTTCAAAGAGAGAAAAGCACTTGTTCAAGTTAGAGTGTGAGAGTTATTATTATTATTATTAGCTTTGTTAGAAGCAACCACTCAAGTTCTAATCTTTTCTATTGAACCTGATAGTGGTTTAGTTCCTTCTTCAATCTGGGGTTTTCAAGTTGTTAGGAGAAGACTTGGCTTGCAGGGTCAAGGTGGTTAGTTGTTTCTTCAATCTAGGGTTGTCAGGTTGTTAGGAGAAGACTTGGCTTGTAGGGTCAAGATGGTTAGTTCTTTAAAAGTCTAGGGTTGTCACGTTGTTGGGAAAGACTGGCTTGGAGGGTCAAGTGCTTTGTAATTCAAGGTATTTGAATTAGTGGATTAAAAGGACTAGATTTAGCCAAGTAAATGGTGAACCAAGACAAATATAAGTGTCAAATTATTTATGTTTTCATTGTTTACTAATTCTATCTAATTTCTTCT
The DNA here is from genome assembly GCA_037974775.1 of Cicer pinnatifidum. Taxonomy (NCBI): domain Eukaryota; kingdom Viridiplantae; phylum Streptophyta; class Magnoliopsida; order Fabales; family Fabaceae; genus Cicer; species Cicer pinnatifidum. Next base: position 27,262,176 of record JBBPBR010000003.1, on the reverse strand, counting down.
TATCTAAGTAATAATAAAAACCAACCAACCTTCATCAAATTAGCAAAAAGTTATTAACTTTATCAAACACAATTCAACCCCTTTCTCATGTTTACACCTTCAATCTCATCTTAAAACTCTAACAATTGGAAGTTCAACTTCGAAGACCAAAACATCGCTTAAAGATACCAGTTTGTCTGGCTTACTCTTATCAACTGAGCTTACATCAATTGATGAAGCATTGACGTATGATGGACTAATTCTTGCAAAGCAAGAAGAATTAAATTAATTTAAGACGGATGATGTTTGAGATCCAATACCTAAACCAAAGAAGAATATCATTGGAACCAAGTGGGTTTTTAAAAACCAGCTAAATGAAAAAGGTGAACTGCTCAGAAACAAGGCAACACTTGTCGCACAAGGCTACTATCAGAAAAAGAATTTTATTACACTAAGACATTTTCTCTAGTGATCAGGTAAGAAGTTATTCATATCCTACTTTATTTTGCTGCAAATAATAACATTACATTATTTCAAATGGATGCTAAAGGTGTTTTTTCTAAATAGTTAAATAAGTGAAGAAGTCTATGTTAAACAACCTCCAAGTTTTGAAAGTACTGAATTTCCAAATCATGTTTTTAAACTTAGGAAATCTATGTAAGATTTAAAACAAGTACCTAGGGCATGGTATGATAGACTTAGTAACTTCTTGCTTAAAAAAAACTTTGAAAGATGACAAGTTGATAATACACTCTTTAGAAAATCAATGGGAAATGACATTCTTATTTTTCAAATTTATGTTGATGACATTATTTTTTGATTTACCAATGGCACTCTTTGCCAAGAATTTTCTAAATTCATGCAGCTTGAATTTCAAATGAGTATGATGAGAGAACTTAAGTTCTTCTTAGAAATACAAATTCAGCAAAGTAAAAAAGGTATATACATTTATCAAACTAATTATACAAAAGACCTACTTAGGAAGTTTAAGATGAATGATTTCAAACCTATAGCTACACAAATGTACCCTACTAGTTCTCTTAAAAACATGAATTAGGCGAAATAATTGTCGAAAAAACCTATAGACAGGAATGATAGGATCTCTACTTTACCTTACAACTTCCATACTTTACATCAGATTTAGTGTATGCCCAAGATTTCAAGTTGACCTTATGGAACCACGTTTAACTTCTATTAAGAGAATCCTTAGATACCTAAAATGAACTACCAACCTTACGTTGTTCTACAAGAAATCTCCTAAGAACAAACTAACTTAGTGGAGACTGTTATTTTGATTATCTTGGGGATAAACTTGAGAGAAAAAGTATTAGTGGCAATTGCACCTTTTTAGGAGACAACTTAATATCTTGGTCAAGTAAGCGATAAAACACCATTGCAATGACAAAAACAGAGGCTGAGTACATTTCAGCAATTGACTGTAGTTCTCAACTACTTTGAATGAAGCATCAACTTAAAGACTACAAAATTCTAGAATCCAACATTCCCATATATAGTGATAACACTTCTGCCATTTTTCTAACCAAAAACCATGTCCTACATTCTAAAGATAAACACAGAGAGATCAAACACCACTTCATTAGAGACTTTGTTCACAAAAGGGTACTAAATATTCAGTTTGTAGACACTGACAACCAATGAACTGACATATTCACCAAACCACTACCTAAAGATAGGTTTAACTTCACCAAGAAAAATACAAACCTTACCTTCATATCCGAATGATGTTGTGATCACCTAAAAGTAGTTAAGTTTTACACTAGTTATTGTATTTTATTGTATTATGTTATATTTATTTTGTTAAAAAAGGAGAGTAAAACGAAAAGGAAAAAAAAAACTAAGAGAGACAAAGTTTCACTTTCAAATCTTTTTGTCTGATGATAAAAAGGGGAGAAAAATATTTGATAAAGTGGGAAAATGATACTTAGACATAGGGGGAGCCCTATGTTAGGAAGAGTCAAAGAAATATTAAAAAAAAATTATAAAAAATACAAGTTTTATCATCATAAAAAATGGAAAGATTGTTGGAATCAAGTTGATTTTATACTTAGAGTTTTGATTATAACAAAACTATTTTATGAGAATAATATATATGACTTCAAAGAGTATGAAAGAAGATTCATGTATTTGAAGAAAATCTAAAATAAGATTTGATTCAAATGTACAATTGAAGAAAATCTAAAATAAGATGATTCAATTTTATAATTGAAGAAAATATAAAATAAGATTTGATTTAAATTTATAATTTATCAAAATCTAAATTAAGATTTGGTTCATATTTATAATCTTTGACCATATTGAAAAGAAGATATAGTCAAGATTTGAAGAATATTTGAAGATAACTTGATCAAGATTTATCTACTACAAAAAAAGGAACATAATCAATTTGATTAATTTACAAACGCAATCTGAACAAAATATAATTCATAATTAAACAATGACTAAATTGAAGCCCAAATTTTAACTATAAATAGATACTCAAGATTGAAGAAGAAAATCATCGAAAAATAGAAAAGAGTAGAAGAACGCAAGATCAAAATTCCAAATTTATCTTAGAGTTCAAAGAGAGAAACACTTGTTAAGGTTATAAATATTTTCTAAGTGTTTTTTTCTTAGAGTACGAGAATTATTATTATTATCAACTTTGTTAGAAGCAAACACTTGAAGTTTCAATCTTTTGTATCCAATCCGGTAGTGGTTTAGTTCTCTCTTCAATTTGGGGTTTTCAGGTTGTTGGGAGAAGACTTGACTTATAGGGTCAAGGTGGTTAATTCCTCAAACGTCTGGGGTTATTAGGCTGTTTTGGAAGACTGGCTTGGAGGGTCAGGTACCTTGTAATTCAAGGTATTTGACTAAGCGGATTAAAGCCTTCTAAATGTAGGGACTGGATGTAGCAAAGTTATGATGAACCAACATAAATATATGTGTCAAATTATGTATGCTTTCATTGTTTGCTACTTCTGAATCCAACTGCTTCTTATCTAAGTAATTCATAAAAACCAACCAACCTTCACCAAATTAGCAAAAAGTGATCGACTTTGGGAAACACAATTCAATCACCCTTCTCGTGTTTGCACCTTTAAATAAGTATTCAGTTTAGGAGGTAGTTGGGTCATGTATGAGTGTTCTTGCTTGACAATATTTTAGGTCGACTCATCTTTAGTATAAAAAAAAATGTGACTACCTCATTCCTTTTCCTCTCCTTCATAACAAGTATTTATGATAATTAATGGTGTTGTTTTGACATAATATAGACTTTGTGTCCTTGTCTCAACCAATTAAGAGAGGGGATAATGTACATTCACTCATTCTTAAAACTTTAATTCATTTTTTTAAAGAAATGATACAAATTTAATTATGGATCCGATCTTTTTTGTGCAATTAAGATAGGACAAAAAAGAATAATCTCTCCTCATTTGTTATATATCTCACACCTCCCTCTTTGGTAAACCAAGATTATATTTGTATTTCAATTCTCTACAAAAACAAGTCTAGGCAATTTTTGATGTCATAACTATTTAGCAAACAAAATTAAAATGTAGTCTACACACCTTCCTATTCTATTCTCATACCTATTTTTGTTTTCTTCTAAGTTATCAAATTTTCCATCACAAGCAAAAGAAAGAAAAGAAATAGAGAAACATTGTCTTCTTCCTTTTTCACATACCATCATTATCATTTACATCATCATTATCGTCAAATCAAATTACAATTTTATTTCTTGTTTTAATATCATCTCAAGTAACGTTTGGACCTTTTTTTTTGTTCTTTGATTCGTGGGGCTTAGAACATGTTGCTAGGAAGTAAAGCGCCTAAGGTAAGGACTTTTCCCCATGCAAAGTTAAGCTTGTAAGACATTGATATGATGTCTTGATGTTGTAAAAGAAAAATATTGATTTTATGTTTGTCTTAAAGAATTTAACTATAATGTTTTGATTTTTTTGAGTAATATGTTTGTCTTGATGAATTTAACTATAAAGTTCTATTTTTATTGTTATAACATGATAAAAGAAAATTTTAATGTACTTAATTATAAAAGTATGATATCATGAGTAATATATTTGTTAGGATGTATTTGATTTACAATTTTGATTTTTGTGTTACTTAATTTCAATGTTTTAATTTTTATTAACACTACAAGAGTTTTAAGAGAATTGATGAAAAGTTTTAATTTTAATTATGACAACATGATTAAGTTGATTATTCTAATACATTTAGTGTAAATTTTGATTTGTATTCTTAAATGACTAATAATGGGAGAAATTTTCCAATAGAAGGAATAAAGTTTCTATTTGTATGTGTTCTTCATCATTTAAATTTTAATGTATGCCGACAACATGTTGCCAAATCTAATTTTATAGTTTATAAAATGAATATTGTAATTTTGAGACATTTATTTACATGTATATTTGTTCTATATTGGGATAGCAAAATGAATGATTCTTGATTTCGATCACCCAAGAAAATATAAATTTGATGTTAAATTCTATGTGGATGTCTCAGTGGCTAGTTATATTCGAATCATATATTTTTAGAAGCATGCATAACTTGCATACATTTTATTGTTATTTTTATTTTGATCTAACTATTTATTCTAAGGTGAATTGTTGCTTGATTTATTTAGATACATTTTATGTGTTTTGATACATCTTTGTGAATTATTAAAAAATCAATTTCTTTAAATCTTTTAATACAAAAAGATGTTATATTTATATTTTATTGCTAATAACTTATTATTTAGTTTAATTTTTTTCGTGGAAATAACTGATCCCTTACATCAACATTTAGGTACTAATGATCTCAAAGAGTTGCATGAATGATGTTTACTTAGCACACAAATATGGAAAAATGGGACTTTTACTTAAAAATAATATTTTATATTAATAAAATTGATGTGGTACATTTTTAATTTATTTTCTTTTCATCGTTAACTTTAAATAGAAATATGGAAATGGGTTTTCTTTCGCTAGAAAATAATTGAATCATAGTTTATGTTAAACTAATTTATTTTAGAGCGTAAATGAATATCAACCTAATTGGAAGATTAAATTTGTAAATAAGTAAATAATATTTTAGTAAAAAATATATCAAGTCATTTTTCTGAGACATCTTTTATTTATTACATGATGAACCACTCCTAAGAAAAAGAAAATTATAGTCATTTTTAAAAGAATACAAATATTTTTAGCTAATGATTTGGATCGAAATCTAGAGCGTTATACATTTGCACAATACTTTCAAGTTAACAGAATAGTCCCATTTTCAGGACATATTTAAACCTACATTAAATTATATAGTACAACTTAGTGTATAAAATATATAAGCATATATGTCGTCAATATCTCGTACGTGTGAGAAAGTCATCACCAGAGGATGATACGAAGATGATGTTAAGTTAGTCATCACCATAGAGGATGACTCAACCAGAGAATGCTAAGTTAGTCATCTTAATGGTGTTAGAGTTTTTATAATAGAGTTTGGTCTGAAAAACTATTCTAAAATGAAACTATATTTGCAGGATGTAAACTAAAAAAAAACTTAGACCAAAATAAAAAAAAATGTTATAAGGACTAAAGACATATTTAACCTACATTAAATTATATACTATAACTTAGTATAAAATATATTAGCATAGATATCATGAAAATCTTGTACGTGTGAGAAAAATTCGACAATGTCGTATTGGAGACCACCTTCAATATTAATCTATGACATTAATTTTATCGTTTGTAAAATTTGTTTTGTTGTTTTCTATAAAAAAATTATATAATAAATAAATAAATAAAATAAAATTTTTTCAAAAGACGACTTCTATATTAAATAACATAAAATAAAAACAAAGTAACACTAAGTTGTCATTGCAAAAGTAGGGTGCATAAACAAAGTTTCCTTTAGCAAACTTCCTACTAAACCAAAAAAAAATGTAGATTGATATATAATTTTGAAAGGAGAATATTGTAAGACCCATAATTTTAAATTATACTTTATGCATTTTGGGTATTGAACTCGGAGGCTTTTTAGCCAAGTTATTAATATTTTGTGAGCTTAAATGCCCAAAAATATATTTTGATACCCTGATTAAAATTATTCGTCGATAAATAAATTAAATTAAGTGCGGTGAATCCTTTACGAAGAATTAAATCCTGAGCAGTTTCGTTAAAAATATCTCGGACTGCTAAAAATTGCATCTGTCAATTGAGTTGCGACGAGAGTAGATATTTTTAACAACAAGTGGTTTGGAGAGGTTATGGGTGAAATGGTAAATTTAATAAATATCTAAATATTTTGAGATATTTGTTAATTATATTTACTATATATAATGAATATTAGTTTGGAGGGAAAAAGAAAGGAAAGAGAAAGAGAAGAAAAGAAAAGGAAAGAAAAAGAAAGGAAAGAAAACAGAAAAGCTTCTTCCTCTCCCTCCCTGCGCGCGAGAACCTCCCTCCCTTCTTCTTCCTCATTTATTTTCTTTTCGTCCTTTTAGTTCAAGAAAAGAAACCCAAGGCTTAGTGGGTGAGAAAGATCAAATCCCCAACTTCTCCTCCTTCCCGGATTCGAAAACGGAGTTAAGGATTTCGAAACCGTCGAACACAAACCTCCACGTTTCATCTAGATCTAAGTTTCATTTCGCAAAGAGATAGAAGGGAAATTTGCTCATTACCACGCTACGGTGCTAGGGAACCATCTCTGGAAGCGACGTCGTGAACAGAGATTTTACCGGATTTACTCGCGGTACCGTAATCGCACGTTAAAGCTAACGTGAAGGTAAGAGCTCCTTCCAAACTTTTAGTTTGCATTTAGGGACTTATTTGTGGTTGTGTGGAAAAGAATTTTGTTAGGGTTGAAGTATTGTTTTGGGGGAAAATGAATTTAACTCATTATTGTATGATTTTGAGGAAATGAAATTTGATGCGTTCGAGTGGTATATTGTGATGATTTGTGTTCGTCGTATTTGACATGTTCCTAATTGATACTTATGAAATTTGAGATGTGTTTGGTTGGATTTTGTGAAAAAAATGAATTGATTTGATTTGGTGTGAATTGTGGATTGGATTTGATAATATGTTTGAGTTTGTTTTGTGTGGAGTTTGAAAACCATTAGAGTTAAACGAGTATTAAGAATGGGGAATCTCTTAATGTCTATGTTTACTTAATATTATCGTGAAAACCATTAGAGTTAAACGGTATTAAAAATGGGGAATCTTTTAATATCTCTGTTTACTTAATATTTGTTGTGAAAATCGTTTAAGTTAAATGAGTATTAAGAATGGGGAATCTCTTAATATCCTTGTTTACTTAATGTTGGTCGTGAAAACCATTAGAGCCAAACGAGTATTAAGAATGGGGAATCTCTTAATATCTCTGTTTACTTAATGTTTGCAGTGAAAATCGTTAGAGTTAAACGAGTATTAGAAATGGGGATCTTTTAATGTCTCTATTTACTTAACGACTGTTGTGAAAATGGTTAGAGTTAAATGAGTATTAAAAATGGGGAATCTTTTAATATCTGCATTTGATGAACGATTCTTGTGGATGGAGTCAGAGTATGCTCATGCATTTTCATTTTTTTTTTGTAAATCATGCAGACCCGTGATAGGTGGCACCTTGATAAATAGCACTTTGGCCTGTGATAGGCGGTACATTTATGATTTACGTTTTTTTGTAAATTGTGCAGACCCGTGATATGTGGCACCTTGGTAAATAGTACTTTGGCCCGTGATAGGCGGTACATTTACGATTTACGGTTTTTTGTAAATTGTGCAGACCCGTGATAGGTGGCACCTTGGTAAATAGTAATTTGGCCCGTGATAGGCGGTACATTTACGATTTACGTTCTTTTTAGAAAACCGTGCAGACCCGTGATAGGTGGCACCTCGTTAAATGGTATGGGCCCGTGATAGGCAGTACGTTTATGGTTTACGCTTTTTAGTAAATCATGCAGACCCGTGATAGGTGGCACCTCGGTAATTGGTACTTCGGCCTGCGATAGGCGGTACAATTATGATTTACGGCCCTTCGAGGAGGGTTGCGGTTTGGAATTCCGAGTCCATGCATTTTGGCATATACGCATTGCATTAGGGTGCTTGGCACATGAGTAGTGTTTGATTCAAGTTTATGATTGAGTGTTTGAACTTGAGTTGTCGTGGTAATTGTGTTGAAATTGTTAAGTGTTATGTTTTGGAGTTGTGTGTGAATGTGATTGAGTTAGTTTATGTAGTTTTAGAAAAACATTCAGGGAAATCGATTCTATTAAAAGTCATTCATAAAAATCGATTTGCCAATCGATTTGATGTATTACAAGAGCTCAGCCAATTTGACAAAATCGATGTGCCAATCGATTTTGTAAATATGTTTCATAAAATCAATTAAGAAATCGATTTCCCAATCGATTGATATGTCTCCTGTTTTCTGAATCTTGGAAAAAAAATAGTGAACTAATCGATTTGCCAATCAATTTGGGCTATTACAGTAGCTCGGCTAATTGGTCCAAATCGATTTGCCAATCGATTGAATTCGTTACAGGGGCTCAGCTATTCATTCAATTGATTGTCCAATCGATTGATTTAAGCCCAGAGTTCAGGTTTCACTAAAAACCTTCATCCAAATCGATTTCCCAATCGATTTGCTTAGTAGAAACTCTTACTCTGAGTTAGATAATCGATTGCTCATTGATTCATCAATGGATTGGTCAGTTATTTATTACTTGATTGATTAAAAACTTTATTTGGATTTCATTGTTATTTGGCAAGTGTTACATGAACTTTTAGCATATGGAAAACCCTATTAAGGTACATGCTAAGTTGAAAGGTTATTTTGTGCATTTAAAAGCTTAAATGTTATGTGTTAACTGTTAATTTTGGTTGGTGACCTTTTACAACTATTGTGGAAATCTAGGCTTTGCCCTCATATGAGAGCCAGGACAATCCTACCGGTTCGTACCCTGTGGATGGGAATGTAGATGGGAACGCCTGACTGGAGCTATGTTAGGAGGATCTTACGGGGCGCGTGGAGATCACTCATGGTGTTTAGTTTGTTTTGTAGAATGATCATATTAGGTTGACATAGAGGGAACAGATGTCTTTCTTTCGAATTGTGTTTATTTTAAATCGGAAGATTATACCTATACTAATATTGTCAGCATGACATGTTATTTTCGATGGGTTCCATGTACCACTTTTTGATGTGTAAATACTTTGGATTCATATTTCGAAAAACTATTTCGCTGGTTGTAAATTATATTGACTTAAATATTTATCCAAACGTATTTCCTTATTTATTTCTCTGTTTTATTTTAATTTCTTTTGAAAAAAAAAATACACCCTCGCTTTGAAAATCGGGGTGTTACAAATATATTGGTGAATTTTCAAAAACAATGTTTTTTTTTAAATGAAATATAACTCCTCTTCCAAAAATTGTTTTTTATATCAAGAAATTAGAAGTCAAACAGACAGAGTCAAACTATAGTTTGGACTTTCTCAGAAAATACCAGAGGATCCTAAAAATATTGAAACATTTCAACTATCAATATATGTGACACCCTAAATCTCAAATTAATATTTTTGAATTTTGACATTATGTAGTGAAATTCTTCAAGAAGAAAAAATTTCAAACATTTTTACAAGGTAAAGAATATGGCATAATCACTTAGCACGCCACATTAATCCAAAAATATCCATCAAATTTAACAACTCGAAGTCATAATACTAGACAACAAAATTCTTTAAATAAGTTTAGTAATAATTGTAAATATAGTCTCAATTATATGTCACTATCAGAGCGAGAGTTCCCAAAATAAAAGAATGTTCAAAAGTGAAGTTAACAAACGGCATATAATAAAAGTCTTCAAGATGAGATGACCTCCAACATACTAAGGGTACTAGTCATCATATGCAACTTACACCTCATCTGCTTCCATCACAAACCCCAAACACAACACAACTAAGTGTGAGTTTCAAAATCATGTAACAATATATAAGCGAGAAGAACATACAAGTAGTCAAATTGGCACAAGCATGAGACATATTTAAGAACATAATATCAAAGGTTAATCAAAATCAATCACAATAAAACAATTGCAAAGATGAAATGTTATGCATGTTCTATACTATATACTTCTTCATCATTTGGTACCATTCTACTATGAAGTACTTGGTTAGGAGGCCTGATACTGTGTCACTACAAGAGTGGACGGATAATTCATGAATGGTCAAGTCCTCATAGATCCCCTCAATTCAACTTGAGACACATATACGCGATGGTCGGGATACTCATGTGTTGCACGGTACCTCCCGACCTTAGGGAATAATCAACTAATCCACTTAGGAGTTCCCCATCAAAGATACCCCCTAGGTCTATTAGTCTTACCTTATGGTTCGACTGTACCCCTCCACGATCAAGCTCATTCAACTGTGTTTCCCCGAATCAGTAGACTTGTTAGACATTCCCTATATGATGACAAAATAAACCTCACTCCAACAATTTCCAACATCTAGCTCATACTTATTCGACTATAACAACTCAACAATTCTTAATTTGAATTCACAACATTCATCAAAATTTACGTCTACGTAAATATCAGTCATTTTACAATAATCATCAGAATTTACATCATTATATATGTACATTAGTCAATCTCAATAAAATCCCAATATTTGGTCTACACCACTCACAATGCACAATCTAGTCCTATCAATCAAACAAGTGGTGCAGTCAAGTAAAATCATAAAACAAGAGCATTCAAATACATATCATTCATACAATAATAGTTAGTATAATATTCCATAAAATCAAATATCATGCAATCTTGATAAAAATTAATTCACGACAATTCTATAGGTTTCTAAATTATATTTTAGTCCTCACTGTTACCATTGATATGTTATCAATTAATTATTATTACTTAATAGGGTTTTGACCGTATGTAGTAAGCCCTGGATGAATCTCTGAGAATTACGACACTCATGTTCATCCCACGTGATATTATACTCATAAAAGCATACCTCCTCTCACCCGTTACCTTGGTTGAAGATTTTGCCCAATGAAACCAATCTGCTTATTTAAAATGTCGCGTCTTCGTTAGTCATCGTCTCTAATAGTCCGCGAAGAATAAAGCAACACAACAACCAAATAAAAATAAGTTATTTACTAGTTCTAATATAATCTAAAAATATATTAATACTAAATATACTTATAAATATATTAACATAATATAAATATATTATTTTAATTAAAATAAAACATAATCACGTATTGTTAAATAAATATAACATATATCTATAGTCTGGGTGTTAAAATAGGTAAACAATAGGTCATATGTAATGAAACTAATAGTATTATTTAAATTGATGAATATTGTAAACAACTTTTAATTACATAACTAAAATAAAAAGTAGTAATTTAGATGTAAAATGATTTTAGAATATCTCCAACTTTTCTCTCTACCTTCTTTATTGAGGTTCGATAAATCTTATTTTATGTTTTTTTTTTTAAGTTTTTTAATGTTATTTTTTTAAAATTATTTATTTAATTAATATTATTTGATTATTTATTTTGATAGTGGTGTTATTTTGTTGACTGCGAAGGATTTTTATTTGTTTGTAAGCTTCAAGTCAAACACTACCCAACATCAAGTTAGTATGTAATGCATTTTAACTATATATTAGTAATTTATAAAATTATTATTAAAAAAAATTTATATAGTTATAAATTATTTTTAGAGCATTAATATTTTATTTTAGAATGTAGAATATATTATTTTTAAAATTGGTTATAATATTTTTTAAAACTTTAATGTTAGAAAGATTTATTAAAAAAGTAGTAAAATATTTAAATTATAAAATTTACTCAAATTAAAATGTAGTTATTTTTTAAAATGTTGATGAAGTATTATTTTTTTTTATTGTAGTTATGGCTCCGTTGACTGATGGTTGTGTACTTGAAAATAAAATGCAATTTCAAACTATGTTGTCTCCAATATCAATTAATAATACTTTTGAGGGACTTTTAAATAATGATGGAGAAAGCAGAGCTAATGATAAAAGGAATTTTTATGATGATTGATATATTCAAATAATATTTTTTATTTTTATTTTTATTTTTAATTTGTATGCATATATTATGGTATGTTTTATTTTTGACTTGTATGATATAATTTATTGATTTTGGAATATTTTATTTCGTTTGGTAGTAACATTTTAATTAATATCAAATTTTTATTTTTATTTTTTAATACAATATTTTATTTAAATTTATATTTTCAATTTTGAATTATATTTATATTAATTTTGTATATATAATATAATTTTATTAAAAAAATTAATATTAATTTACAATTTTATAAAATTATATTTTTATAATAAATTTACCTATTTGTGACGGTCAAAATGGTTACAAAGGAGATAGTTTATGGAGGTCTACACTCTCACTGTTATATTCTTTGTGACGGCCTAAATCCTCACAAAAGGGATAATTTTCGGAGGCCTTAGTCTCAAAAAGTGTAAATTTAATCAGTTTTGTCTTTTGTGGCAGTCTAAAGTCTTACAAATGCTAACAAAAAAAAATCAAGATTTTTTACTGTCATAAATTTTATGGCTACCTTAAACCGTTAAAATAAATGATTTTTTGTAGCGATTTAGCCGTTTGTATACAAAGTGATCCTCTTGTTAAAGCAGGAGGGAAAATACTTCTTATTAGTATAATACAACCTGCAATGGTACTAATGGAATAGTACCATGAATATTTTTCACTATAAAAAGAAAATGATTATTAGAAAAAAAATTTAGTTGCAATAAATAATTAAGAAAAAGGTTAAAAAGTATCTTTGAGATATTTATTAACGCACTGAATGAGATAATATTCTCTTAAAAAATAGTACATTCACTATATTAAAATTGTAAAAAGTGATTTTTTTTAAATAAACTTTATTTTATTTTATTTTTAAATAAAGAGGAAATATTAGGATTTTGGAAAGAATAAGAAGCAAACTTTCCATCCAAGTAATGTTTTGATAATGGTCAAGAAGAATAAATGTGCCAGCATTGATCAGCGTGACAATACACGAAGCAAGCAATGGGAACGCTAAACAGAAAGTAGTACGATATAGAGAGAGAGAGAAAGAGAGAAAGAGAGAGAGAGAGAGACAGGGCACAAAGTTTCCGCGTAGACAGATTAGAATAAGCGAAACTACTGTGTGTCTGTGACAAGTAAATTAAATTAAATATAATAATAAAACAAAAGAAAATACAGAAAAATTATAGAGGATAAGATCTACAAAATATTGTGCATATACTCAATTTGGTATATAAAATTATAAAATTGTATTAATTTAATCTTTAAAATATAATTAAATATTTTAAAAATAATTCATAATTATAAATATCAAATACTTCCACGTATGAATTTATTATACTTTTCTAATTTTGATTATGATGTGAATAAAAATTTGCTATCCAGAGACTAGTGAAAGGGTAAAATATATTAATTTTTCAAAATGAAGCTGTTTTGAATGTAGAGGATGTATTTTTTTTATAAAAAATTAGTGACTGCGTAACTTTTTTTAACGAAAAAAAAAAAATAATGTTTAAAAGATAAAACTAAAAATTTAAAAGTTACATCAAGTATTTGTTTTTTTATAGAGATTAAACTTGAATTTCAAATATAACATTAATTTAATTTCATATCATTCTTACAATAAAGGGATGAATATAATTAAATATAACTTGTTTATTAAGAAATTTATATTACTACTATTGTAGTTAGTGTAATATTTTCTAGAAACATAAAACATTTCCTTGCAAAGCAAATCTTTCTTTTTCATTCTCAATCCGTTCACATCACAACTGCATCATGTGTTCCCACTGCTAACATATAAAATCTTTCTTTTACTTTCTCAAAGAAAAAACTCATCCTTTTCCGTGTAATGAGAGATTACCTTTTTTTTCTTTCTTTCTAGAACTCAAAAGCATTCTTGGTCACTACTATAATATTTTCATATTTTCTTCATTCAATTTGAATGGAGGGTCATAAATTTCATCACAAAAACCAAAGGCAACAACAGCAACAACAACAACGGCAACAACATAATCAACAACAACAAAATCTTCATCAGAATATCAATACGGTTAACGTTGATGTTTCTGATAGATTCCCTCAATGGAGCATCGAAGAGACAAAGGTGTTTCTTATGTTAAGAGGAGAACTAGATCAAGCTTTCATGGAGACTAAAAGGAACAAACAATTGTGGGAAGTTATCTCTAACCATATGAAAGAAAATGGTTATTATAGAAGTTCAGAACAGTGCAAGTGCAAGTGGAAAAACCTTGTTACCCGCTATAAGGTATATTCAAATTTTTTTCCATATATTTAGTTTAAGGTTTGATCTCTCATCGGTTCATATAAAAGAAATTATTTTTAGAGATTAACCCTTAAAATAGATCTCAATTCCTTTATATTAGTGTAGATTAGATAACAAAATCACAATTTTGCTTATCAAAATAAACAATTGGCAACAATAACATTAATAAAAGTTACACTTTGAAGTTGAAATTTTACTGTCACCGTGATTTTTTCAAATTTACTTTGAATCCGAGAATATACACGTAGTATCTACCATTGCGAATAGCGGTTTAGAAAACCTTAATTACAAAAAATATTACTTATTTTTTTCATTATGAGCCACTATTTATTTTTCTAAACTAATTGGCACAAGGATAAACATTCTTACTCCATTATCATAAAGAATTTTTCTTGCAATAAGTTTGGATTCTTTGAATATTGTTTCAAACACTTTCGAAGTGTCTATAATCGTCGATAGAATTTCCAATGATATTTAATCATTGCGTCGATCCACGATGACCACCAATCAAGGTGGTCCACACTAGAATTTACCTTGACTATATACTATTGTTGAAAACTTTTGTTGCAAGCTTCAATATTGATTTTTTATATATGCTATTAAAAGTGCTGCTTGTATATTTGAAATGTAAAGGGATATGAAACAATGGACACAGAAGTGTTGAGACATCAATTTCCATTTTACAATGAACTTCAAGCAATTTTCACATCAAGGATGCAGAGAATGTTGTGGGCCGAAGCCGAAGATGGATCGAAGAAAAAGGCGAAAGAGATTTCAACCGACGACGAAGATGACAACGAAGAGAATGAGACAGTATCTGAAAAGGGTAGCAATAGAAAGAAGAAAAAAGCTAAGACAGTTAACGAAAGCGGCGGTGTTAGCAACAACAATTTGAAGGAAATCTTGGATGATTTCATGAGGCAAATGCTACAAATTGAAACACAGTGGATGGAATCATTTGAAGCTAGAGAGAATGAAAGGAGGTTGAGGGAAATGGAGTGGAGGCAACAAATGGAAGTGTTGGAGAATGAGAGGATACTGATGGAACAAAGATGGAGAGAAAGGGAAGAACAAAGGAGGATTAGAGAAGAAGCTAGAGCTGAGAAGAGAGATGTTTTAATAAGAGCTCTGTTAAACAAGTTAGAAAGACAATAGAGGTATAGATAGACTCAAGTTTTTTGAATTATGATTTCATATCTTAAATAGATATTTTGTAGATTATAAGAGTTTAGGGTAGATTTGGATAATGTGAATTGGAGTTGCATTTTAATTTCAATTTAAAATTTTGGATATAGTACTCTAGTTTTAGAGCAGTAATACAACATGTTTATATGTTTGTGGCTTAAAATATTAGTTCCATTTTAAATATAAGTCAAAGAAAATCGATCTATCTAGTTTAAAAATTAGATTAGATGTGTTCATTTTTTTTTCTTATATTTTTTTAATTAGTTGGAGTATGTAGTTTAAATTTGTTCTTGGAATTCTCAATTTGTTGGCAACTTTAACTAAGATTA
>JBBPBR010000003.1:27230474-27246100 GCA_037974775.1 Cicer pinnatifidum | reverse complement strand
AGTTCAATAGTTTAGTTATGATCTCTATATAAAGTGTATTCTGCACCAATTGTATGAAGTAATTATTTAAAATTTGTTTGCTCAATAAATTGTAATAAATATTTTCAGTTTCGTTCAATTTTAAGGTTCATCTTTCTTTTAGTTTAATTTTTTTATTTGTTGACATATAGCATGTTTTTCAACATGGTTTGAGAGTCATGACAATTATCTTGAAGAGATGATTTTAAGTTATTATAGATAAAATTTCAATCTTCATCACCTCATCTTTCATTCGAATTTTTTTTTTTTTTTAGTGAAACTGTGTGTTGTATATTTTGGCTTTTTTATTGGGTGAGTGTTGTGGATTCTCGAAATTGTATTTTGTTTATCTTAAATTGAATTGTTTCAAGTTCAAAATGTTAATTCACATTTTTGACTTACGATGATTGGTAGATATAATTGAAGATTTATTAGATATGGTTGAAGTTTGTTAAATGTAGGTAGTTACCAAGGTGATTAATATTAAATACAAGTTTGTTTGTCCAATTAGAATAACTAAATAAAGTGTATCTTATATCAATCGTAATAAAGTTCATATTTCTCTTAGTTAATTTAACGGTGGACAAAATTAATCTCTTAATTGTTAGATTAAGCTAACGGTCATATTTGACATGAGAGAATTGGAGACTTGTAGATCAATGCTTTCCTTTTTTCTATGGAAAAAGTAGTATTTTTCTTTACGGAGATATAATTAAAATAACACATCTAATCTAATTTTTAAACTAGGTACATCTAATTTAATTTGTACATTAAAATTTGTACATATATAATTTGATTTCTACTATACATGTACAAATTAAAATAATTTATGTTCTCACTGTAATTTAACAGTACATTGTGCTTTTTCAAATGAGCGATAAAATGATTCTAGTTAAATTAAATATCCTAAAATGGCACAGTTGCGAGCACTTTAATCAATTTTGAGTCTGTTACTAGGCAAGGTGGATGCATAGAACAAGCATCCTAAAACCTTCAAACTACTGAGAGCATAGCACTTTCAATAAAAGACCACATAGGAAGACTTGTTTTACAAAAGTCTAGTGGGAATCCTATTCATCAGAAAGACAACATGGAGAATAGAGTAAGACCAATATTGTTTTGGTAGCTTGGACTGAACATTAGTACTCTATTAATGATAAAAAATGTGTTGATTCTTTCGTTCAACACTTCTTTTTAAAATACCTTTTCAGAATTAAAAATTAGAAAGCATAAACTCTAGTACATTATCACTTATTATAACTTTTACATTGTTATCAAATTGAGTTTCCACCATTGTGATGAAACTCTTCACTTTATCAGGTATTCCAAACTTTAATTTCAACATAACTATCCAAACATGCATATTATAATCATACAAAATTGTTAAGAAGTATCTATATTAATGGATTCAACGTGTGGAGAATGGTCATCGATGATAGTGCAAAAGTGGTTTTATATACAATCATTTTATTGATATTTTGATAATAACAAAACAAACAAATAAGAACAATTATCTCCTAATTGTATTTGATTAGTGTACATATTAATTTAGAAGACAAAAATTAATATTAATGACTATCTATTTTAAGGTAACATAAATTGTGAGTAAATTAGAGGTAATAATCTAATTGTTTTTAACACAACATTATCATGTAATAAATAGGTAACTATGTCTACAAATAGAGTAAGTCAAAATATATCAATAAGAAGCATTGCAACAAACATTTGATAAATCTACAGTCTAAGTCAAAGCGTTAAAAACAAAGAAAATACAAGTCAATAATTGACCCTTTGATAACAAACGAAAAGGACCGTACAATGATTATTTGTTTCTAACTAAAGACTCATGGTAATCTTCTTACTCTAAGAGCAAAAGAAGAAAGCTCAATATAAAACCTCTAATATAGTCAATATTTTGTTACAAGTTAAATGATCAAATGAACAAAGAAGATAGTTAGCTAATCAAGTGCACCGTAACTCTGAAAAATATATTAAAGTTATGATTCACTCTGTTAAACGCACCATCAACACACCTCTATGAATCTGTTATTACACGTTCACTGTGATTATTTTGCGTCTCATAATTTTGGTAAACCAATAGACCATCTAGTCAACACTTCAAGTCAAAACTCTGATAAAGGAAACACTTCAAGTCAATACTCTGATATATGGATATGTTTTAAAGGCCTATTTACCTTAAATGCTAATTCAAGATCTCCAATGGTAACATTCTCAACTGATAGATTCTTAATATTTGCATAGAAACCGATCAATATGAAAAAGTGGCTGAGATAATGAAAAAGACAATGTGTTTAGAATAATTTATGTAAAAGCGTAGAAAAAATGAAAAGAAAATAATGAATGAAAATCCTCTTAATAGAGATTTATTAGAATTGATGTAAATCAGTAAAGTGTTCTATACACATGAGTTGATATAGGACTTGAATTGTAATATTCTCTCAATGAGAGTTAGAATCCTAGAAGTAGACTTTGTGTCAATTCAAAAACAAACTGAAACTTATGTAAATCATCCTGATAACTCCTATTTCATCCATAAGAAGTACCTAAAAAGGTATAATAGTACTTATGTACCTCAATAGCAGCTTTCTAGAAAGTTGATAAGGATTCTAATTGTAATTGTCTAGAGAGGCATAAAAAATATACTCAAAACTTGAAGATGTAGACTAAATAATATTTGTATGCTATTGCTTAAATAGTGGTTTAAGCCATCTATTATACTGAGGCAAAATATATGTGTAAGAGGATGACTAGATGTAGTAACAGTCTGTTGTGAGCTAGTATCAAAATCCATGTGTCCCTTTCTCTTTCTCTATTGTTTTAGTCTAAGTTATTTATGATTCAACTTTATTTTACTTCACTGATTATAATCATAAGTTGAATGATTTGATAAAGAACATAACTTATTTGTTAAGCACCTAAAATAATTTTCAGAAATAACAAAACACAACTCAAACTCCCTCTTTCTTATGTTTTTTAGCACTTTCAATTCTTATCAGAGCTCAATCTCTTGATTGAGCACTTTACCTTGTAAGAGTAAAGATTCTTTACTGGTGGAAATACTACTTAAATGGTTTGAATTTGTGTGTGTTTTTTTTTTCAATCCCATTTTCACTTTTTCTTGAAATTCTTGTTTTTAAAATTTTCTTTTAAAACCTGACAAAAATTGTTTACTGAAGAATGTAATTGCTATATGAAAATAGATAAAAACACATTAGCAAAACATCTATTTCTAAAATGAAAAATTTCATCTTCTTATCAAAGTCATTTCTTGAAAGAAAAAAATTTATAATTACTGTTCAATGACATTTTGAGTAGTAAAACAAAATCTATGTATTGAGTGAGATAAATGAATGCTCAAAGACAAGAACAAAAATGAATAAGGATTTTCATTATGTCCTTCAAACAGAGTAAACATCTCAAAGTCATATATGTATGAGAGTTATCATCTTATATTAAAATTATCTATAAAAATACCTCATCATGTGATTAGTTTTCAACAATAGATAGAAACTCCCTTATTCCTTTTCTTCTCAAAGATCTATTTGAATATATTTTGAAAATTTTCTTAATTGTATTTTGCTTTTTAGCTGTGGTTCTTAAAACTCTTCAACGACAAACTGCACAAAACTCTTATACTTTAATAAGGCATAAGTATTAGTTGATACAACATAATTGTTAGTGCAAATAATGGAAACATTATAATATATTTCAACAATATGAAACTAACCAAACAGGGAGAAGTTTATTAAAACTTCAATGATCTATAAGACATGTTTAAATGTGCAGGTAATTCATTAGAAGAAATGGTTAGTAATACAACATCTCACTCAAAAACATAAATTTTGAAGGTTGAATGGAAACAAGTTGAAGTTTTATATCGAAGCAATGGATGGAGGATACACATAAGCGCCCTTGGTTAAAAATCAAATAAAGTTCATTCATGCTTCAAATGGGTAGATCAATTAGGATCAATCATCTGATGATCATCCTCTTGGAAGAAGCAGCATCAGTATAATATTGGAATGATCTTCGAAGAAACCTTAACGGCTTGTGAAGGACCAAAACTCTCTCATGGAAGATCATCATTTGATTCCTCACAATAAGTTAGAATCCTAGAAGCAAACTTTGTGTCAATTCAAACAGAAACTAGAATTGATGTAAATCAGTTTGATAGTGGTAACAACTCTTTCATCCATAAGATGTGTCTAAAGAGATAGAGTAAATGATACTTATATATTATTTCTTAAATAGTGGATTAAGTCATCGACTATTATGACACCCTAAACCATTGTACTAACATTTTTAAAATATTTTTCATAGGAAAATTTGCAGCGGAATGAAAATCACTTATATAAGAAGGTAAAACTTCTTTCAAATTTCACCACACTTATCATGAAAATCATATATTCATCAAAAGTATCATAAAAATCAAAATTTAATCTCTTACATCATAAAAATTTAAATTTTCATCACATACATAAAAAAAATTAAAACTTTCATCATATGTCACGTAGAAATTCGAACTTTCTCACATATATCATAATAATTAAAAAAAAAAATATTAAACATATAAATCATAAAAACATACTTTCTTCACATATACCACACATTTGCATAATTAAAATCACACACCACCTTATAAAATTTTCTAATCTATATTTTAATTTTACAAGCCCCGATTTGTCATATTAATTCAATTATTACTAAATAGGTCTATCACCGTGTGTAATGAACCTAGATAAATTGTTGGGAAATGCGGTTTCTCTCGTTCATTTCACATGATATTATACTCATGAATACAAACGTTCTCTCACCCTTTACCTTATTTCGACACTTTCACACATTAATCTGAGTCTACAAGAAAAAAGTCTTTGTTTTGTTGATCCATCGTCCTTCAATCAATCAAACTAGACACTTTATGGGTAAACGTCAAAAATAAAATATAAGAGCATATTCTAAAATGTCAATTTCGAAATTGAGTGAATGAAACTTACCCTTAGTCAGAAAACAAATCAATAGATAATGTAGATATTGTTCACTTGGTCGTTTTAATGTTGGTTTCATTCAAATCGGATTTACAGTGAAAAATAACGATACAAAATAATAGATTTCATAAATAGATAAGTCAAATGTTTTTTAGAGAAAATGAAAAATGCTAAAAATCTAGAAAGCAAAAAGTGTTTTAGCATATTTCACTCAATGAGAAAAATATCATACTAAATTTGAGGCAAAAATGGAAAAAAAGTTCTCCTAAATAATTGTGGATCACCAAAACTGATTTTTCTTCTCTAATGGCTGCCGAGAAATTTGGTGCCCAGCTTGAATCCTACTTTTGTTTGTGTTTGCACGGATACAGCTTATATATTTTTTTCTTTTATTTTTCTTTCAATTAGCAATTCAAAATCCTTTCTACCACTTAGATAAGGACCTAACTCATAAAACATAATGTATTCCTTTCTTTTACTTTCTTTTAAAAATTTATAATTACCAAAAGTAATCTTTAATACTTATTTAAATATGATTTTATTTCTAAAACACTATTAATATTTCAAAATTAATATTTTATAAAATAGAAGAATTAAAAAAAATCAATCTTTAAAAAATATGTATTATAGTAATATCTAAAACCCTCATCATACTCATAATTATTATCATAATTATTAAAATATTATTTTTCAAAATACTCACATTAAAATAATCTTTAGAGAAGAGGCAAAATGATAAAATAAATAAATATAATATGAATATTTTATATTAATTATTAAATTACAATAAATGTGTATAAAATCACCATGTCATAGCAAGAATATAAAAATAAAGAAAATGAATCACAGTATTACTAATATCTCAAGATATTTATTTTTAAAACAAATAATTAAAATAAGATACAGTTAAAAGTAATTAAATATAACTATTTAGTCATTTAAAATTAGTCAAAGGTACAAGAAAATATCACATTAATTACCAACACATATAAACATAAAAACTCTAAAAATCTCATCCTTTCAAATACTTAAACAACTAAAATAATTTTCAGAAACTTCAAAACACAATTCAAATCCATTTTCTTGTGTTTTTCAACACCTTCAAAAAATATCAATATGAATCATGTCAAAAATATCTAGGCATTAGTATTACAAATAGGAAATGGCAGCTTCTTCTACCTTGACATATAGAAAACATCATAAACATAGTTTGTGCTCAACACTAACATTTTATCATGAGATAAATGGTCTAGTCTCAAATGCCAAAGGATGGCACGAGATGTAAGATTTTTAGTTACATCAGCAGTAATAATTGCTGGAAAAAACCAGAGATAATTATCTCTATAATGTAAAATATTTTTCCCTCACCTATGTAGATAATGGTCAAATAGAAAATACAATTGCACATAGCAAAAATAATTGACAGAAAATTAAATATAAGACAAACACAATTTTTAAAATGAAAAATTTCCTTCAAATTGAGAGAATAAAAACCACATGACCTAACCTAGTAAAAACTTCCACTATAACAATTAATGGATACATCAAAGTCTTCATAAATACAATAGGGAACATCAATCAACAATAACAACAACCTTATAACCTTCCAATAAAGTGAGTATTTTAAAGTAACTAAAATTGTTAGGAATAACATACTAAAATTGTTGATCAAACGGAGCAGGTTTGCTACACACCTGTTACCACCAACAGAAGTCAATTTTTTTCTTCTCTTCTCTTTTTCTCATTGTTGCTGTCACTTTTTTTTTCTACCTTTGTGCGATATTGTTGCTATATACTCCTTAGGATTTTCTAAATCCCTTTTATTTTTCCTTCACATAAGACAAGCCCAATAGTACACTTTGATCCTTGTTTTTTTTTTCTTTAATAATAGTAACAATAATAATACTAATAATAATACTAATAAAATTGGTGGGTTTCACTTGGGGAGTGAGTCCACCCAACAAATCTTCCCCTCACAACTCAAGTGGGAAGGTACTACTCAACTATGTCGGCCTTCATTCTACAACATATCATCTTCAACACAAGCACGACCTTCGTCATCATATTTAAACCATTCTCATCAGTATGAATCTTCTCAATTAAAAATGACTTTATTTCCAATACATCTCGTATTTGATGATATTGCACTTCAATATCCTTCGACTTTACATGAAAAGTTGGATTCTTGCTAAGATGGACCGCACTCTAACTGTCACCGAATAATACAAACTTGTCTTGCTTGAGGCCTAACTCATGTATGAATTTCTTCATCCACAAGAGTTCTTTGGAAGCTTCAGTTGCTGCAATGTACTCAACTTTAGTAGTGGATAAAACAACAGGATTATGTAGCCATCCAACACAGATTCACCACTTCCAAATCGTAAACACACTTTCTAAGTGCCTATGAGGTATCTGAGAATCCACTTCACTGCTTGCCAATGATCTTTACTAGGATTAGAGAGAAATCGATTAACAACTATGACTACGTAAGCAATATTTGGCCTTGTGCATACCATAACATACATCAAACTACCAATTGTGGATGCATAAGGAACCTTATTCATCTCTTCTTTGTCTTTCTCACTTGTAGGACATTGATCAAAATTTAATTTAAAATGAGTAGCAAGTGGAGTACTAACAGGTTTGAAATTGTTCATGTTGAATCTCTCTAAAACGTTTTCAATGTAATTGTGTTGAAACAACCACCATTTATTATTTTTTTTGTCACGGGTAATTCTTATGCCCATAATTTGATTTGCAAGACCCAAGTCTTTCATTGCAAAAGACTTTGTAACACCCCGTTTTTCAAAGTAAGGGTGTATTTTTTTTTCAAAAGAAATTAAAATAAAACAGAGAAATAAATGAGGTAATACATTTGGATAAATAATTAAGTCATTATAATTTACAAGCAGCGGAAAAAGTTCTCAAAATATGAATTCAAAATATTTACATATCAAAAGTGGTACAGTCTTCCAGTTTAAAAATAAAGGCAACCCAAAAGAAAGACATATGTTCCCTCTGTCAACCTAGTCTGATCATTCGACAAAACAACTAAACACCCTGAGTGATCTCCACGTGCCCCGTAAGATCCTCCTAACATAGCTCCAGTCAAGCATTCCCATCTACATTCCCATCTGTAGGGTACGAACAGGTAGGATTGTCCTGACTCTCATATGAGGGCAAAGCCCAGATTTCCACAATAGTTGTAAAGGGTCACCAACCGAAATTAACAGTTAACACATAACATTTAAGTTTTTAAATGCACAAAATACCTTTTCAACTTAGCATGCACCTTAAAAGGGTTTCCATATGCTAAAAATTCATAAACAAGGTTGAAAAATGAAGTTTTTAACAAAACAACACTGCTGTATTCAAATACAGCATCTTTGTATTCGAATACAAGGCTATTTCAGCATTCAGCAGCAAAACAGCATGTTTGTATTCGACTACAACAGTCTGTATTCGACTACACAGCAAGTCAGTGGCAAAACAGCATGTCTGTATTCGAATACAGCTTGCTGTATTCGAATACACATCAGACAGCAACAGAAAAACAGCAAAATTCAGCATTTTTTAGCTTTTCAAAGGGTTTCGAAATCAATCAACACTTACCCACAAATCCAAACAATCACACTTAGCAATTATAGCGCAATCACCACGACATCTTGAGTTTCGAAATAGTTTTGCAACCAAACACACTATCACACAATTCCAAAACATAACACTTAGTAAAATCACACAATCACAATGACATCTCAAGTTCAAACACTCAATCATAAACTTGAATCAACACACACCGCTTAACGGTTACAACGCAATACCCACACAAACAAGATGAACCAACAAATCACATGGCATCACCTTGACTCGACAATCCCAACACGGACAAGATGAACCAACAAATCACATGGCATCACCTTGACTCGACAATCCCAACACAGACAAGATGAACCAACAAATCACATGGCATCACCTTGACGCGACAATCCCAACACGGACAAGATGAACCAACAAATCACATGGCATCACCTTGACTCGACAATCCCAACACAAACAAGATGAACCAACAAATCACATGGCATCACCTTGACTCGACAATCCCAACACGGACAAGATGAACCAACAAATCACATGGCATCACCTTGACTCGACAATCCCAACACGGACAAGATGAACCAACAAATCACATGGCATCACCTTGACTCGACAATCCCAACACAGACAAGATGAACCAACAAATCACATGGCATCACCTTGGCGCGACAATCCCAACACGGACAAGATGAACCAACAAATCACATGGCATCACCTTGACTCGACAATCCAAACACGGACAAGATGAACCAACAAATCACATGGCATCACCTTGGCGCGACAATCCCAACACGGACAAGATGAACCAACAAATCACATGGCATCACCTTGACTCGACAATCCAAACACGGACAAAACTCAAACATATTCACAAATTTATTCCACAATTCACGCCAAAACACAACAATTCATTTCTCCACAAAATCATTTTCACGACGACATTAAGTAAACGCAGATATTAAGAGATTACCCATTCTTAATACTCATTTAACTTAACGATTTTCACAACAGACATTAAGCAAACAGAAATATTAAGAGATTCCCCATTCTTAATACTCTTTTAACTTAAACGATTTTCCAAAACAAACATTAAGTAAACGAGACATTAAGAGATTCCCCATTCTTAATTCTCATTTAACTTAAACGATTTTCCAAAACAAACATTAAGTAAACGAGACATTAAGAGATTCCCCTTTCTTAATTCTCATTTAACTTAAACGATTTTCCAAAACAAACATTAAGTGAACAAGACATTAAGAGATTCCCCATTCTTAATTCTCATTTAACTTAAATGATTTTCACAAACTCACATTAAGTAAACAAGACATTAAGAGATTCCCCATTCTTAATACTCGTTTAACCTAATGGTTTTCAAATTCCACACAAAACAAACTCAAACATACTTTCCCATTCAATCCATAATTCACACCAAATCATTTTTCCACACAAACCACACAAAACACATCTCAAATTCTATAATTATCAATTATGAACACGTCGAATACGACGACACAAATCAACACAATCCATCACTCAAACACAACAAATTTCATATACTTGAAATCATACATAAATGAGTTTAAATTCATTCTCCACGAAACACTCATCAATATAACCAAAACCTAACTCTAAAGTTTTACCCATAAAGCCTTAGATTCCCTTTTTCCCAAATCAATACTCCAACCCTAACAAAATTCGTTTCCACACAACCACAGATAAGGCCCTAAATGCAAACTAAAAGTTTGGAAGGAGCCCTTACCTTAACGTTAGCTTTAACGTCGATTTACGGTACCGCGAGTAAATCCGGTAAAATTTCCGCTCGCAACGTCGCTTCCAAAAGTTGGTCCCCTAGCACCGTAGCGTGGTAGTGAGCAACTTTCCCTTCTATCTCTTCGCGAAATGAAGCTTAGATCTAGGTGAAACGGGGAGGTTTGTGTTTTGCAGTTTTGTTTTCAAACTACCAACACTTTTCCTTCTTTTTCGTGAAACCAAAGGAAGACGAAGGAAATCATGGGTGAGAAGCAGAAGCAGGGGAAAAATTTTCTTTTGCTTGAAGCCGAAGGAATATGAAGAAAGTGATGGTGAGGAAAGGAAACTAAACCTAACGAAGAAGAAGAAACGCGAGGCAGTTTGTTTTTCCCTTTTGTTTCCTTTCTGCCTTTCTCCCTATCACTTGAGTATATATGATATTAAAATCCAAACCCAAACAAATATCTAACAACTCTTACACACATCACTTTACTTACATCTCAAATTATTTTGATAAAATGTCTACTCTCGTCGCAACTTAATTGCCAGGTAAATTTTCAGCACTGAGTGATATTTATAACAGAACTGCCCGGTATTAAGTTCTTCGCAAAAGATTCACCGCAGTTAATTTAATTTACTCATCGACGAGTAATTTTAATCGGGCATCAAAATATATTTTTGGTCATTTAAACTCCCAAAATATTAATAACTTTGGCTAAAAAGCCTCCGAGTTCAATACCAAAATACGCTAAAATACATAAAGTATAATTTAAAATTATGGGTCTTACAGACTTGCTCAAATCTTTCTTTATAGATTGAATATTCTTAGTGTCATGATCAACAATCAACATGTCATCCACATATAACAAGATAATAATATAATCACCATCATATAATTTCTTGAAAAACACACAGTGGTCAGAAGTAATTTTACCGTACCCAACTAGCTACTAGCCCAAGCATAACTTGGATAGAGGACATCATCACCATAGGTGAAATTTTTTTATCAAAATCAATACATTTTCTCATATTAAAACATTTCACAACCAATCTTGCTCTGTATCTTGGTTGTGAACTATTCTCTTTTGCCTTTATCTTGTATACCCATTTGTTCTTGAATGTTTTTCTACTCTTAGGCAACGTTACCAAATAAAATGTGTGATTCTCATGCAAAGAATTAGTCTCTTCATGCATGCTCTTCAACCACTTTTCTTTATCAAGATTTGTAATAACTTCTTGATAGTATTATGGCTCTCCACTATCAGTGATTATCACATACTCATTTGGAGGATATCTTTGAATAGGTTGACGTTCTCTAGTAGATCTTCTCAACTCAAACTCAACTAGATGCTCGGCTGGAACCTGTTCATCATGGTGAAGTACATGATCATCAATTACATTATCATCATCTACTTGTAAATCTCCCTCATCAACAAAATTTTATGGAGGGGGCTTACGCGCAACATCAATGTAACTTCTAGAATTTGGTTTATGTTTCTCAGCTTTATCAAAATCCTCAATAGTTTGGTCTTCAAGAAATATCACATCTCGGCTTTTGATAATTTTCTTGTCAACCAAATCCCACAATCTATAACCAAATTCTTCATCACCATAATCGACGAATATACAATGTTTGGATTTACTATCAAGCTTGGACCTTTCATCTCTTAGAACATGAATAAAACATTTGCAGCCAAAAACTCTCAAATGACAGTAAAAGATATTTTTTCTTGTCCACACTTTATTTGGAACATCACCATCAAGTGGAATAGAAGAAGAAAAATTGATCAAATCTACTGTAGTTTTCATTACTTCACCCCTAAGGGATTTCAATAATTTTGCATGAGAGAGCATACATCAGATTTTGTCACTAAACGTACGATTCATTCTCTCTATAACACCTTTATGTTGATGTGTCTTTGGAACTGTTTTCTTAAGCCTGATTCATTCTCTTCAAACGGACCTCTATATTCACCACCGTTATCTAATCGAACACATTTCAATTTCCTTCCCTTTTTTTTCTATCAACACTTGCATGAAAATGCTTGAGGACTCCAAGTACTTTGTCTTTATATTTCAAAGGAAAGGCCCACACTTTTCTAGAGTGGTCATTAATAAAAGTAACAAAATACGATGCACCACCAAGAGATTTATTATTTATCATGCAAACATTAGTATGAATATAATCAAGAATATTTGGTCTCCTATGAGGACTAGTATTATGAAAAGAGACTTTATGTTGTTTTCTAGCAAAACAATGATTACAAGTTTTTAAAGACGTACCTTTCATAGGAAGAAAATTTTTCTTCTTAAGTATATTGAGTCATTTCTCACTCAAGTGACTAAGGCGCTAATGCCATAAATCAGAAGAGGCATTTCAATTGCATTCACTTTATCCTTGCATAGTTTTGTAGGTATCCTATAGAGATAAGTGGAACTTTGCTCCTTTTCAACCATTATGGACCCTTTGGTGATTTTACATATACCACCACCATCAAAGTAAGTGTGATAACCTTTAATATCCAAGGGTTTCATCGAAATAAAATTGAGACGAATATCACAAACATGTCTAACATTCTTCAATTGAAGGTTGCAACCAATCCCAGCTTCAACCCAAACATCTCTCATACTGATGGTTTTACATACTCCTTCGTCTCTCATTTTTACCATGTCAAAATCACCAGCACTGTAAGATGAGAAGAAATCAAACATAGGAGTAACATGATATGAGACACCCGAATCAATAATCCAAGTTAAATCTTGACATGCAAGGTTTATCTTGTAGACATTACTAACAGGTGCAACTATTGTTGCATCTTTATCATTTTTCTTCTCTTTGTCTTCACCTATTTCCCTTGATTGATCTCTCTTAAGGAACCTGCATTTTCTTTTTATATGACCCGATTTTCCACAATGATAGCATATCACTTCTTTTCTAGTCCTCGACTTTCTTCTTGACTTGCTACGACTTGCAGAGCTATCGCGTCTATGGAAGTTTCTAAATTGACTTCTCCCCCGTGACTCTATAACTAGTGCTTCTGACTTTGAGGAAGAACCAATCAAACCACACTTCTTTCTTTGAGCTTCTTCATTCAACATGCTTTCTTTAACTGTTGATATTTTCACAACAAGGACTTCTCGATTATGACACAAGGAACTCAACAATAACAACACTTACAACTCATCATTTAATTTAATATTATCGGTTTTCATTTGATTCACTGTATTCTAAAAAATACTCATATGCTCTATCATTGAATCCCCATCTTTGTATTTCATATTCACCAGCTTCCGAATCAAGAATGCTTTATTTTGCACATTCTTTCGTTCATACAACTCTTTTAATTTTTCTCACATCTTGTTAGCATCTATTTCAGTTTTAACATGTGGATATACACTCAGATCCAACCACTATTTGATCAATTCTACTGTATTTCTATTCATCTTCTTCCAATCTGCGTTAGATTTATTTGTGGGTTTAGCAGTGTAACCCTCAATAGGATCATACAAATCTTTATTGTATAACATGTCTTTCATGAGAGTCTTCTAAAGTGTGCAATTAGAATAATTGAGTTTAATCATATTCGAACCTTTATTTTCCTCCTCCATTTAAATGCACAAATCAAAACAATTGAGCTCTAGATACCACTTTGTTCAAAAAAACCAGACAAAAACAAATGTGGTCTATGGCTACCGTGTCTAATATCCAATTAGGATCCACTAATTTTGAGTTAGAGCCTATTGATAACGTTTTACCTTATGAGTAGCTTCCTTTAATTGCATTAGCTGGACATTTTCATTCCACTGAATTCTTTTCCAACATTTCTACTAGGCTTTGGCACTGCTCCTTTGTAAGAGACATAATGTAAGCTTCTTCATTTCATACACCATGGCTAACTGATTTTGCATTTGTATCTTCAGTACAATGTAATTGGCATATGGACTACCACCTCCACATCCAAAACTTGAAGGTTGTCCATCTTTCTTGAAGCAAACTTCCACAAATTGACCTATCTTTCAACAGTAGGTGCATACCTTTCCATTGCCTCATCTATTGCCTTGAGTACCTCTATTACCCCTTTGTCGACCATAGGACCTTAAGGACTGAAGAAAAGGAAAGTAGGAAATAGCGAATTTGGGATAAGTACCACCGTCCACTCATTTCCACTACCATCAATTAGTAGTGGGAATGTGTGAACAGTGGCATTTATCTACAGGTACAGGGTTCGATTTCTACGGAAAGCAAAAACTCTCTATGTTCTTTTCAACAAGTAGTTAGCTCGCATTCAATTTAACTATTTTATAATTTGTTAACTTTTTGTTTCTTTCGGAACCTATATTTATCCATCAATGAACTTGAATTTGCTCTTCGTAGCCAACGTGTTTCTCATCTTCATCTCCTAATCATGATAGTTCTCCTCTGACAAAGTTGGAGTCACGCACACTATCATAGCGTTTTTAGAGGAATGATCATAATAGTGATCAAGATATTGGGAATTGTCATTGTTGTTTCCATTCTAATTGTTGTTTCCTTAATGATTATTGTCTCTCACTATAATGAAGCAAACAAAAAGAGAAGGAAAATCAAAAAGAAAGTTGCAGATTCTTGTAGAGCGAGATAAACTTGCTCTGATACCATCATATTAATATCAAAGCACATCGTGCTTTCTCAAATTAGTGATAAAATGGTTCTATTGAATGAATTGAAATAAGCTATAAAGTGAATTTATATACTTAGTCAAATACACAAATAGAATAAATGCCAAGAGAATACAAAAACAGAAGTTAACATACTATAGAAACTGAATGTGAGTACTTAACTGCTAACTCAATGTGTCAGTGTCTCATTTTCCTTTTATTTGGAGCTTGTTACATTTATTTGTGAAATACAAAATACAACAGTGAATTCTAGGGTGGACTACCTTCATAAGTAATTCAATTGTGGATCAATATTTAAAAATTATAAAATTATAACGATGGTTAACGATACTCTTAAAGAAGTAATAATTCATGACCTTTTTATTCTTATAAAAAAAATATTAATCTAATTGATATCGATACAATATGAGATATATATTTATTTTTATCAAATTATTGTCATCTAAAATCACTATCTCTGTCGTAGAAATGAGAACAACTATTAATATTTAATTTTAAGAGAAATAAAACAAAATAAAAAAAATAACTTTTGAGTAAAAAATTACATCATATTTTTTAGGCTAAATACCACCTGTAGTCCCTTAACTTAATTTCAGTTAA
>JBBPBR010000003.1:27217933-27230344 GCA_037974775.1 Cicer pinnatifidum | reverse complement strand
AATAAACTTCATCATATTTGTAGCTTAAATCTTCAAATAAACTCATATTTGTCATTCTTTATTTGATGTTGTTAGAGATGAAAATATAAGTTTATTTAAAGATTGAAGTTATGAATTTGATGAAATTGCATTACATTGAGGATGATAATTAATTTTATGGATTTTGGTTGAAAATTTTGATGATTTTTTTGAATTTTTGTAAAAAAAAAGGATAACATTGTTAACATTTTAAAATATAAAAGATCAAATTGTCACTTAAAATTAAAATAAATGACCAAATCGAGAAAAAAAAATAAATGACTAAAACGTTAACTGAAATTAAGTTAAGGGACTACAGATGGTATTTAGCCTATTTTTTAGGATTCCTAAATATAAATCATATAGATTCCAAAGAAAAAATTATAACTTTTGGATTCTTAATAAATGTCTTATTTAAGATTTCTACTGTTTTGTATCATGATTTATGAGGATTTTGACGGCTGATTCGGTTTTGAATGCATGCTTGGTAAGTCTCAATTTAATAGTTATTGACATTGACCTGTTCAAGTGAGAAAGCTCAAATTGATGGTAGCTAGAAATGGTTTTTTACTCTTTAGTCTCAATGTATGAATGTGTGAGATATAATGACGGAATGTCGAGGTACACATGATTAATGGTGCACATGCACAGTACCTTTTTCTCATATTTATAAATTATATTATCGTTTTATGATATTAATTTAGATTTTATGAGTTTGTTCTTATATTTATTTTTTTTATATATTAAACAAATTAATTTAAATTTATATTGTATTGATGTATTTTATAATTTAAATTAATAAATATTATTTCTTTTATTAAACAAAATAAAACTAACCTTTTTTTTTTACGAATGAAAACTAATGGTAGCTAGATTTAGATTCGCATATACTCATAAAAAATAAAATAATAGATTTGCAAATAACTCACCCATTATTTCTATTTTGACCATAGATCCAGTTACTAACTTGTGCCAACTAAACTTCAATTTATTTCAACTAAGCTTTGTGTATATCATCATTCCATTCTCCGTTCACACGTATTATTCCTTCTGATTTTTTTAAAATGGTTTGAATTGAAAAATGAACAGTAAATTTATAAACAGTGAATAGACCAAACTAGTACTTGAGATTGGAAGTATTGATCAAATTAATTCTTCAATTTTATAAATTAACAAATATATGACTGATATTATAAAATATCAATCAAAATAATATTTTTGTAAATAGAGTGATTTTTTTTCAATTTTTTCAAATTAGTCCCTAAGAGGTTATATAGGTTGAACTTTGCAAGTAGAATGATTTTTTTCAATTTTCAAATTATTTCTTCTTTTCGTCTATTCCTATAAATATTAAAAAACGACAATTTGAAATTAGTTAGACTAATTTTTGTTCAGTTTTCAAATTCTTTCAACTAGTATATATTCCTATTGCAAATTTGGTTGTTGTAATAATTAAAATAAAAAACATGATTTAAAATAAAATAAAAAAGTGATGTCCAAATTATTCTTTGAAATTGAACTTGTATCTTTCGAAAACAATCGAAGAAGCATCTTAGGATAAGAAATTATAAAGAATAATAACAAGGAAATCACCAAAAGAGAAGAGTAACCATATTCTCGATTTTGTTAAATAAGTCTTAAAAACACATCGATTGCACATTCGTTAACCGTTGGATCGGGCTGATTTTTGGACAGCACATTCGTAACATTCAGGTCTTTGGTTTTAACCGTCGAATCAACAAAACAACGTCTGAAGGGGGGAGAAGTTGTGCTCGCACAACAACATATTTTTTGGGTGTTTTTCTCCTTCTTGTTTTTCATTTGTAGGTTTTAGTGCTTTGTTATTTTGGCTGATTGTAGGCACAATTTGGGCATTATTTTGAGACTATCTTGTACCTTTATTTGATTATAGTGGATTTATTTTTTGATATGGACCACCTGTGGTTTTTACCATTGCATTGAGAGTTTTTCCATGTTAAAATATCGGAGTTCTATACGCTCTTTTATTTTAATTAGTTTGCTGCTATATATTTGTTGTTGCTCTTCAGAGGTTCTTGCAACTTAGAGGAATTTTATATTCGTTGTGTATTATTTGTTATTGTGTTTATTCCTATCGTAAACTTCATTTATCACCTAGACAACCACCTAAAGAGAGCTAATACTCTTTGGTGACTAATAGAGGTTATATCATTCTCATATGAGTATTTTTTTTTTTTTATATTTATTAATATATATGTATTATAATTAGATTTATGCACATTTTTAATCTATGTAAAGTTTAATCAGTATAAAATTATAGTAATAAAATTTTTAATTTTTTATAAATATTATACATAACATGAATAATAGTATAAGAATATAAGGTGGTTTAATAGATGAAGTGGATAAATTAAAAAATAAAATGATAAAGATATCTGAAGTTCAATTTTCACTTTTAGTATAATTTTAACAATTACTAACAATTCTAATATAAAATTGATTGTTTGATAAAAATATGATTATCAATCTTTTATATATTTCTAATTCCAAACACCGCTGAAAAAATACACTACTATATCAGTAAATTCAATAAATAAAAAATGATAGGTAAAAAAATCATGCTAAAATTAAGGGGAAAATAGAAATGTTTGTAAAACAAAGCATCTACCGGAACAAAATTGTTCTCTTCTGCTTCTCTCGCAGCGCTCTGTTTCGAGAACACAATACTTCTATTTTTATTTTACGGCTATTGTTTCTACCAATTCGAATTAAAGATTAATTTCCTTTATACACCTCCAACAATGGGATTAGACTATTACCACTATTCTATCTATCTTTTTATTTTCTTTTATAATAGTAATAATAAAAAAAATATTGATATTGTTTAACTAAATCTAAATCTAATATTTAATTTAATAATATCAATATTTTAACGATTGATTCCAATATCGATTTGCTTTGGTTTAGGCCCGACCCAGTCCAATGATATTTTTATATATATGTTATTGAACATCAAGAAGAGATGAACGGTTATCCAAATAAGGAGAGTCAAAGTCAAAACAACCATTGTTAACTAAAAAGCCCACAAGAATAGAAAGCTAGCTTACTAAAACTCACCCACGCCACAACCCAAAAGCCCCCGAGTTGCAATCACAAACATTTTGTAGAAATACACGTTAATAATCATCTTCATTTTTCTAAAGATATATTAGTATTGTTGTTTTTCAACACGAAAATTTTGTTTTAAATCCTTGATTTGCATTTTAAGACTTTAATCTATATTTTGAACAAAAAAATATAAATGAGTTGCAAATATATCACATCGAATTATCGTAATCGCAGCATGTTTGTTGTTCAAAACATTTGCTGCCTCCACCACCAATGTATAGCAAATTAGTAATTCTGTGACGCATTCATCACCAAATCCATTTGAGTTTTGCTCTCAATGTTATCTATCAACTAGGAAATTTTTTAACATGGACCACATTCACCATAACTCAGTAGTTGAAAAATAATTAAAATTTCAAAGCCTATAGATATCATCTTCTAAGTAGATGTTAAAGATTATTTATTTCTATGACTAAAACAATGACTTAAATGATATTGATTAGATAAAAATAAAATAAAATAATTATATATTTTATATTAAATTGATATTAATCAAATTATGGTCTTATCTATTAAGATAAATAAATAATAAGTTATTATTTCTAAAAAATACCACCGACCATCATTAAAATTTTCATTAATTTTTAAATACCGATTTATAGTAAACTAATTGTAAAAATAGTCCATTGTAAATATAATTAAATATTAAACGATACTATATCACAAAAGACTCTTTCTATATATGCTTTAGAAATAGGATAGTATTTTCAAGAAGATAATCCTACAACTTCATTAACAACCTCAAATAATAAATGGTCGAAAATTGTTTGTTCAAACACCAAACAAATTTCCTCAAACATAAACTTTGATGTGAAATCTGACTCCCTTATACTTTCTTCTGCCAAAGTTTGAAGCTTCAGCATCAAATCTGAGTAATACTCTGCTTCTCTGTTGTTGTCAGTGTGGACATAACCTTTATTATTGCTTCCTTTCTCTTCATCATCTTGATCCAAGGACACTGCCAATAAAGATTTAGATTTCCTCTTTGACTTTGAAGCCAAAGTGCTTGTACCTAAATTCATATATGCAGGGACCAGTTATTAATTTTGAATTAAATGCATTTTTAATCAAACATTTATGTGGTAACCAAAAACAAAATCTTACATTTATGTGTAGAAAAGTACACACTATGTTATCATGGGTTAACTATTGGTGGAGAGTGATTAGTGTAGTTATGATGGATAAATGCTAGAAAATAGTTTTAAACCCTAAAAACAAGAAATACTGCCACAAGTAACAAAAGCTTATACTATTAGTCTACTTACTACTTATGATCTAGTTTTAAATTTCGGTTTATAACCATAATTACAATTATAATATTGTAATTTTTGAAAATTTTATAATACTATTGCGATTTATTTAAGTTGCATCAACAACTTTTTCTCGCAATATAAAATTTGAAGTGGAATTGTAACTGAAATTTAGAATCATGCTCACAATCCAACCAATAGCACAATCAATTTCAATTCGATAGAATTGATGAAATGTTTCGATAGATCACTTACTCCCCCTAATAAGATATTTTATATTTTGTGGTTTAAAAAAGATATCAATTTATTTTATTTTATAATATCATTTAAAACAACATCCTTCTATTTATTCAATAGCAAACCAAAACAAAACAAGAGATAATCGCTCATTTTGTCTATGCTAAACTATAGAAATTAAACAATTTGATATAACAATTAATGAAAATTTAAAATATTTTTAACTTCAAAATCCTGTATCACACTAGTCTCTTGAAATTTTAGACACTAAATTAATCACTCTGAATAAATTCTGTTCAAAAATATAAATTTTTAGAAACCAAATTTCCCAACCTCAATAATTCAAAGACAAGAATAGATTTACTCAAATAAAATAATATATTGCAACAAGAGATTGAGTGAACAAACCTGAAAAATCAGCTCCATAAAGAAAAGCATAATCATTGACATCTAGAACTGAAATTGGACTAAGATTTTCCATGTTATGTTCTCTCTGAATCTTCTTTGGTGACACATTATTTTTTTTCACCTTGTTCTTCATTTTTGATTCAACAAACCCTTTCTTATGCCTATTTGGCATTGGAGAAATTGAATTTGAATTTGAACTTGAACTTGAACCAACATCACCATATCCATAATAACTACAATTACAACTCTTACAACTTTGAGAATTCTTTACACTTGAAAATTCTTTACCTTTACCACAATTTCCAACCTTTGATTTATACTTAGAAGAAGAAGAAGAAGATAAAGGGAACCTTCTTGGTTCATCTTTCAACTTAGATATCTTCTTATTCTTCCCTTGAATTTTTTCCTTTTTCACTCTCACAATTTCCTTATTCTTTTTCCTCAAGTTAACTTCTTGAACCTTTAAAATATTATCATCAATGACAACAAAAGGGTCAATTTTCTTCATTGGAAAAATTGAAGGAACTTCTCGAAAAGATGCCGATGTTTTCGCTCGGCGATGATTCGCTATGTTTCGATCAAACTCGAGCAAATAATCAACAAAATTAACTGATCTACTTCTTGGAACAGTGTCTAAGGTTGTTCCTTTGATGACCCTTTTGGTATTTGGAAGTGAATCCAACCCCATTAACCTTGCAACTACACCAGGAGTAATAGTATCATCAAAAAGTTTATCTTTTTTGCTATGAATTGATTCTGTTTCTTCAACATTTTCAGATGGATACACTGGTGGACTAGTTCCATTTTTAGCACAAATAAGCACTTTTAAGAAACTAGAGAAACAACCATGTTTTGAATTTTCTTGTTTAGACATGATGAACAAAGTTTCCAAATTGAAAATGAAAGTTTCAGTTAGAAAGATTGGAACTTGTAATGTGAGAGAAGACAATGGTCAATGACAATGTGATGATTGAAAAATTAGAGAAAAGGGTGTCATAAAGTTTCAATTTTTAATTTTTTTTTTTTAAGTTTCAAATTTTTTATGAAAAATTTCAACTTTTTCAATGTGAAAAGTAAAAGGGTCATTGTCATTATTTTAGAATAGAAAGGGTGGGTGAGAAGAGGGGTTTGAGTTCACACTTGATTAAGAAGATTAGGATGCTACTTTGTTGAGATAAGGTGTACGGATTAGTACATAATTAGATGAAAAAGAATTGACTAGTTCATTTTCTTTCTGACTCACATCTATGTATTCTGCCAAAGAATTTCTTCTTAGCTGGATCATAATCATAGGTATCTTTTGTCTGATTCCTTTATTAATTCATTTGCTAATTTTAATTTATAAGTTTATACATCATTAACAAATCATTTTTCCTATGAATAGGAATATTTTGTCTTATTTATTAATATCTATTTGTCCTTAATTACAACATTAAAAAACATTTGTCTCGAATCATAATTTATCTTTTAATTTATTAAATGTATTTATTACTATTTTTTTTTTAAATATATCTCTTATTGATTATAATATTTTATCTTGAAAAATGAAAACATAAATTTAATATATTTATGTATATGACATTCTAGGAACATTAATATATAAAATAGATAGATTAAATTTATTTGTTCTAATTTTCATAATAAATATACAAAAATAAAAGGTGTTTTAAAGAGAGTAGAATAATTTGCTTAAGTTTAATTAAGTTTTACATTTTGCTCATTTCATTTCAAGTGTGATTTTACTCTTGAATATTTTTCCTTTGCTCAATATAAATTGTTTTCTCCATTTTTTTATTTTAGTCTCTTATATACTGCAATCATACAATTTTGATCTATCACTTTTTTATTTGTAGTCTTATGATATATCACTTTTAATTGCACATAAAAGGTTAAATTGCAAGATAATTTTTGAGAAAAAAATTATATAAATATTAAGAGACTTTTTTTATTACACGAAGGTAAAATATCACTAAAAAATAAGTGTATGTTTGATATTGTGTTGATAACTTTCGCATGTCCGAATTTCATGAAGCTACACATTGTTGCTTGGAAATGGATGCCAGTGAGTTAAAATACTTTTTTATTTTTATTTTTTATTACTAAAATTTTAAAATACTTCAAATGTATACAAATATTTAGACCCACAAAAATATTACATGATTATATTTTAATAAAGAATAGAGAGAATCATATCTTGACACAAATTTAATAATTTTTGTCCATGACAAAACAACAGTCACTAAAAGTGAAATCATATTTTTAAATACAGTTGTCTTTTTTGTACCAAAATAGTGTTATCTTTTATAATTGAAGCGAAAAGAAAATGTGTCTTTTGATTATGATATTTTTTTTTCTTGGTCCAAGTCTTTTGATACTGAAATGTGTGCATGATGTGTTATGCCATTTTGAAACAAAGTGCTGCCGATGTTGTTGACTTTTGAGGTTAAAGATAGCTATGTGGTCCAACTTCCAAGAGGGAATGGGAATTGTGTAAGTAACTGTTCCTTTGGAGGAATTGCACCGACTTTGTTGACTTTATTGTAGGTTTCAAGGATTGTGTTCTTGTATTGGCCTAACTCGTGTTTGTTTCTTTAATACAAAGCCTAATTAAAATGGCCTCTATGAATTGGAGGAACCCTTAAGCTCATCTATTAATTATTACTAAGTTTCAATGTAGATTTAGTCTCCTGTTTAGTTCAATCTGTAATTTTTTTTTTAATTTTGGTTCCTTTATTTGATAATTAAATAAGTTGATGTGAGACTTATGTCATATTAAACATATTTTTTAATCATTTAAAATATTTATTATAGATTTAAATTTTTAATTTAGTTTTCAAAAATAAAGGAAATTACAAAAAAAAAAAAATACTTAAAATGAAAAGGGAAGTATTTTATTTTAAATTAAAATGTTTTATTGAAATTGTCTACCTTTTATTTGAAGTTCCGGTATTAGTTTTGTTTATTTTAATTTCTTTTATTTTCAAAAACTAAATTAAAAATTGCAATTTTTATGATAAATATTTTAAATAATTTTAAAATAAGTTTAATATGACATGAGTTTCACGTCACTTTATTTCATTCCTACATCATTAAAATTAAAAATCAAATTAAAGATTGGATAAAATGTCTAAAATTTTATAAATAAGGGGACATAAATTACAAGAAAAAATAAAAGACTATAATTTTGGATTTAACAAAACAGGGGACAAAAATTATATTTAAACTTTATTATTATATTACATATATATTATATAGATATAAACTTAATATTTAGTACAAATATTTTCTTACCCTAATCTAGAGGTGAGCATGTTGGACTTATCCGATCAAATATGACAATTTCGTGATTTGTTAGTAAAATAGGTTAGTTTACACGGATTGAGTACAAATGGGTGACGAGAGACGATTATGTGTGGGTTGTTACGGTCAATTGTTGGTTCAAAATTTCAGCCCACATATAACTGAACTCGACCAATCAAGGGATAAAAGGTTAAAAACTTGTCATAAACTAATATAAAAAGGTATGATAATTTTTTACTTAAAAAATAATTGAAATCGACAAAAAAAAACTCTAAGAAAAACAACTCAATCAAGGGTTGATAACTCGATCTAACCCATCTACTTGATCCGCTAAATGAATTTATATGCAACCTGCTCGAATGGATCATCCAGACTTGGTGAGCAAGATATTTTTTGAAGAAATTGTGAAGCAGGAAAAAGAATAAGAAAATCTTTTTCAAAATTCATGCTAGTTGTCCTGTAGTACAATATGTACTAGATTTGCACAACTTTTCTTGCAACACTTAGAAAATTAACAACATTAAATTCAATACTATAAAAGGACACTTATGCTTCATTGCACAATAGAGAATAACACAATTATGATGTAGAAATACTCAATGATTATATTTTCAAATACTCAATGATCATATTTTCAAAATCCTTTTAGAAAGAAATTTTTTCTTGTATTTGAAAAGTAACATTTTCATATTCTCTATTATAAAGTTATCTTAATATATACACACAAAAGAGACCTTTATCCTTTGTACATTGGTCCAATAATAAAAGTACTTTAAAAATTTGATATACTAGTTATAAGTTTGAGAAGACTAAAATATAGTCAGGTCAATTAGTAGATTGTCTAGTGGTGGTGATAAAAGTGAGTTTGATTTTAGTGGATAAATCATTCAAGTTGAAGGGACTTGACGTAGTCACAGGGTTGGTGGTGAACCATGATAAAATCACTTGTGTTCTTTCTCTTTATTTTACCACATTTTGTTTTAAAGTTTTTATTTTACTTAAAAGAGTTAGAAAATTTCTTACAAAAAAGAAAAGTTTTTAGAACACAATTCAAACCCGATTCTTTGTGTGTTTTTCTTACCTTCACTTGGCATCGGAGCTCGGTCTCTTGACTGAGCACTTAATTGTGTTTGAGAAAAAATCATGTGATTTTGTTTAAACAATAATATCAACTCTGGTGATAAAGCTTTAGGTGG
This sequence comes from Cicer pinnatifidum, assembly GCA_037974775.1. Classification (NCBI taxonomy): domain Eukaryota; kingdom Viridiplantae; phylum Streptophyta; class Magnoliopsida; order Fabales; family Fabaceae; genus Cicer; species Cicer pinnatifidum. Next base: position 27,220,788 of record JBBPBR010000003.1, on the reverse strand, counting down.
TGACATCAACATACCTCCACTATTTGATACAGAAAGATTTGAGTACTAGAAAGATAAGTTGATAAGTCTATATATCTCACTTGATCTTTAACTTTGGGATATGATTAAAGATAGTTATATGGCTCCAAAAGATGCAATTGGAGTTGAAATAACCAAAAAGAATCTAAATGTTAATCAGAAGAATTCGTACAAGCTACATCACAAAGCTGGAAACTTTTTTATGACTGTTATTACCTTTAAAGAGCTTGGCAAATGTAGTGACAAAGAAACAACTAAAAGTATCTTGGACACTTTATGCCTTAACTATAAAGGAAATAAGGAAGTGCATAAATCTAACGCAAATATGTTGCTAAGAAAGTATAAATTATTTCAAATGAAAGAATATAGAGATATTGAGAAGATGTTTTCTTGATTTCAATCTTTAGTCTTTGGGTTGAAAGTCCTTAACAAGAGCTATACAATTGTTGATTAAGTCACAAAGATTATGAGGAGTCTCATGGCAACATGGGATGACCTTGATGACTCATTAGATATTGAAGTAACAGAGATATAAGAGATTGAGATGTGCTTAACAACCAAGTTGAAACACCAATCATAGTAACTAGATAATGGATGCTCACAACACATGATAGGCGAAAGACATATGTTTCAAACCCTGATCCTCAAGGAAGTAGGGTACGTGGGTTTTGAAGGAAACCATAAGTACAAATCCATTGGTACAAGTGATGTAGGAAATAGTTCTTTACTTTCTATTAAAAATTTACTATTTTTCAAATCCATTGATGCAATTAAGTGTCAATGGTTATGATTTTTTCTTTAATAAAAAAAATGTAATGCAATTATTCAAATAAATAGGTCTATACTATTTATAGAATAGAGGAAAAAATATTAAAAAAAATCAAATTATCATATTTAGAAAATCAAGATGTAAAGTGACACTACGCCAAAAATGGTATTTTATAGCGCTTTTTTTAATCCATTTACAGCGCTTTTTCAAAAAATTAAGCGTTGTAGTATTCAGCGCTGTAAAAAGATACAACAGTGCTTTTTAAAATAAAAAAAGCGCTGTAAATCTCTTCTAAAAACGCGCTGCTTGTTGTATTAGTTTTATAGCGCTTTTTATAAAAAGCGTTGTAATATGTGCATTCTTTTATTTCAATTAGATCTCTTTCTGGGATTATATCAACAATCTCCTTCATAAATCGCAATATATAGTATCCGCAGTCTATGTTGTTAGTTTGACGAGAGCACTATAAAATAAAACATATAAGTCAATAAATATTTGTGCATTGATTGTTAATGAAATTTTAAAGGCATATATTTCAAACCTTTATTGGAATCCATGTGATTTATTTGATTTTTGATTCGACACTGTAACACCCATTTGAGCTCGAAAAACTTATAAAGCACTATCAAATAAATCTGATTATTAGCATTAACAAACACATTATATATATATATATATATATATATATATATATATATATATATGTAAGAAATAAATGAATAAATGAATAGAATACCTGAAGAGTGCGAAGAAATATGTAGGGTTCATAGAGTTACGGTTTTGTTTAAGAAGGATCGGCGAGAATGTGCAGAAATACGAACGGTTCGTAGGACATAGTAGGGTTCGCAATGAGAAGAGTACGTAATAATATTTGTAGGGATAGTAACAAATATAGAGATGATTTGCAATGGAGATGGCTAACAATATTGTTCGTAAGGACAATAGGGTTCGCAATGAGAAGGATAATGAAGAGGAGAAGGACACTGAAACGTAATAAAGAGGAAACTGAAGCGATTTACTATTATATATAAAATTCTATTACATCGCTTTTTACAACGCTTTTTTTACAGCGCTTTTTTAAAAGCCTTTTACAACGCTTTTACAAAAAGCGTTCTAATAGGTCCTTTAATTATGTGAAAGCGCAAGTCTTTTACAGCGTTTGTCAAAAAAGCGCTGTAAAAGACCTTCTTATTTTTTTTAAAAGCCTTTTACAGCGCTTTTCCAAAAAGCGCTCTAATAGGTCCTTTAATTATGTGAAAGCGCAAGTCTTTTACAGCGCTTGTCAAAAAAGCGCTGTAAAAGACCTTCTTATTTTTTTTTAAAAGCCTTTTACAACGCTTTTTCAAAAGGCGCTCTAATAGGTCCTTTAATTATGTGAAAGCGCAAGTCTTTTACATCGTTTTTTTTACAGCGCTTGTCAAAAAAGCGTTGTAAAAGACCTTCTTATTTTTTTTTAAAAGTCTTTTACAGCGCTTTTCCAAAAAACGCTCTAATAGGTCCTTTAATTATGTGAAAGCGCAAGTCTTTTACATCACTTTTTTTACAGCGCTTGTCAAAAAAGCGTTGTTGTATCCTGTGTTATTTTTAAAATATCATACAACAACGCTTGTATTTAATAAGCGCTATAAAATGTCATTTTTGGCGTAGTGTGACTTATGTTGATGAACGAACATATATAGAAGATTGTGTCATGTTAACTTAAGAATAATCTAAAAGTTAAACAAACCCAATGATCTTAATTTTTTCTCTATCTTCTCTCTATAAATATTTGTTGCCAACTTTTATTTAAAAACGATTCTAACTTTCTCTCGTTAGATTGATTTCTTATTTATCTCTTGAGTTTTGATAAGTGTTTACATTATATTTTATTTTTTACTGTTTATTTTAATTAATTTTTTTATTTTAAGTGAATTTTTAATTAATTTTTTTTGACAGTTTTGTTATTGAACTAAATGTGAAGAGTTGTCATTTGATAATAACTTTTAAGTCAGACACTACTCTACGTTAGCCACTAAATTAAAATGTAATGCATTTTAAATATAAATTAATATTTTATATATTTAATATT
>JBBPBR010000003.1:27180605-27203342 GCA_037974775.1 Cicer pinnatifidum | reverse complement strand
GTTATTATTTAAGTCTTCTTAATCTTATATTTTAAACCAGTCAATTTAAATTTTTTACTATGAAAGTTATTGAAGTAATGTTGATCTTATATATGCGTTGTTGACATATCAATATTTGTAGATAAGTTTTATTGAAATTTGATTTGCTAAATTATTTTCATACATTTGAGATGCTAAATTATTTTCTTACATTTGAAATATTGATTAAAAGATATTTGTTTAATCTAGATCTTATATTTTAAACATGTTTATATTTAGGACATATATTTTATTGATAATTTGATTTCCTAATTACTCTCTTGAAATTCTTAAGATTCATTGTATTTTATTTTGTCCGATTTCTAATAAACAAATAAATATTTTCACTTCTTTATATTCAATTTATAGTTATGAAATATTGATGTATGACTTATAAAGTTTTCTTTGTTGAAGAATTTTATTTTTTTAAGTTATTTTTAAATATTGGAGTATTATTGTTTAATAAGCAAGGTGCATTAAGGGATATACAAGAGGTACTTCAAAACTCATTACATCTTTTATGTGGAGTATTTCAGTCGTATCCAGCATTGAAGATGTCCAATTGGAGTCAAATCAAGTGAAAATGAAAGCTAAGATTCATAACTACAACTTTTATGAAGATGTCGGAACCAAATTCGAAATCAAAATAGCAGAAACATGCAATAAATGTCCCACATCATATGTTGCGCGCCTGAAGCGCAAATCCCGCGCTTGGAAGCATTTCAACATTTTGATTATGTCTAGGCGTGCCTGGAGTGTAAAGGTTGCGCCTGGGGTGCGTGGCATGCGGCATAATGGATAACAATACGTTTTTCTCACTTTTTAGGGATATTTTCGGCTATTTGGAGGTTTTGAGACTTTTAATGCCTTTCTTGTAATTCAAAGACGACTGTCTCAAACACCATTAGCAGAGTTTTATCAAGAATCATTCATGAATCTTTCTAGTAATTCTTTTTTGATCTCTATCTTTTGTATCTTTGCCATGAGTAATTAAACCCTATTGTTAGGGATGAGTAAAACAAGACGAATTCCTTATTTGTCTGATTTGATTTTTAGTTATATGAATGAGTTTATTGAATTATTTTTCTCATTTGTGTGCTTAATGCCTTTTAATGCTTGATCAACTTTAAACTGTTTTACGATTTGTATTTTGAAACAACAATGGACTTTATGAATGCTTGAGATGAGAAATTCATGATAACTTAGTCTAGGGATAGATGTACGTCATGAAATGAATACAATTATTTGCAGAGGCAATAGTTTAATAAGAGAATTCTTGTAATATAAAGCCTAATTCTAATCTTATATCCACTTAGGAATTATGGGATACTTTGGAATTAAAGGTTATGTCACTAAGACATTAAGGCAAGAATAATAAAGGGAATTTGGTAATAGTTCAATAAAGCAATTTAGTAATTAGGATTAAATTAAACTAAGGTTGGATTCGAAGTGAAACTCATGTCTAACATTTTTCTTATTATAAAAGTTCAACTTTATGACTCTTGTTTGTTTCAAATAATATTTCAATCAATTTAGAAATTTTTTGTTCAATTTTAGTAATTAAACATAATTTGATAGTAAAACACAATCCTTGAGTTCGATACTCGGTACTACAATTTTAAGTATTACTTGCAACGATTCAATATACTTGCAGAAATGCTCTCAAGTTTTTTCAACTTCAAACTTAGTCTTTTGCTTGTCACCAAGCAACAATCAGTTTCATATTGGGTACAACTAAAAACAAGCTTAAACTCAATTCTTCATATCTAGTCAAAGTAAATACTTAAAGTTTCAGCTACTACAAAACATCAATCATGCTCAAAGATTGCTTACATCTAAAAAAAACACCATTTTTAGACTTAACATTAATTAATCAAGTTCAACTATCTATTTACATAATCTCACCAAAATTTCTCTTAAATGTTTAGCAAAGGTTATGAATTTATCACTCAAATCCTAGGACTTGCATCACATTACCATAGACTTGAAAAAGTTATAGTTAACAATCACAATGCAATAAACATACACTTTTGGAGGACTTTCGGCTTGGGTAAGGGTAGTACATTTTGGGATAGTAGGGTTTACTACTTGGAGTTAGGTACACATTTTCAAATTATTCTTCCCTTTTTTTGGTTTCATTGTGGAGATTCCAAAACATTGACAAAAGAACTAAGAAGATATTATTTATCAAAGTACACAAACTGATTTTTTTTTCTTCATTTTTTTTCTTTTATTTATTTATTTATTATACATTTGATTTTTTATTTTTAGGAGCCACCACCCCAAAATTAAAAGGTTGATATCCCATGAGCAACCCCAAATTTAGAACTTTACCAAGACAAGATAAAAGTTTTCCTATTGATGACTCTTCATCATATGCATATTTTTCCATTGTTTTAGTCTTATTTATCTTTAATCATTAGTTAAATTAAGGATTTATTTGATATATTTTGTTGATTTTTGTTCTTTGAGTTAATAAAATGTTTTGTGTTTCTATTTCATTGATTAAGTAGGAATTTTTCGTAATTTTACATTGCGTTTTGTTTTAGTGCAGTGCTGAATTTTGGTGAGAAATCAACATGACCTATGTATAGTATTTCAGCCATATCTGGAGTTGTAGATGTCTAATTGGAGTCAAACCAAGTGCAAATGAAAGCTAAGATCCATAGCTAGTACTTTCATGAAGATACCAGAACCAAATTCAAACTCTAAAGAGGCATAAAATGAAAAGCAACATCAGACAATAGATGCAATGCACCTGAAGCACGCCATTCGCGCCTAAGACGCATTTCCAGCCGTTCAACACTGTCCAGGCGCGCCTGGAGCGCGTTTCCTGCGCCTAGGGGGCGCAACGTGCATCAGCATTCATAAAAACACAATTTTTCACTGTTTAGCTATCTTTTTTTTACCATTGGGAAGTGTGGAGACTTGTGCCCTAGCATAGAAACTCAAAGATGGCCGTTTCTAACATCATTGGAGCAGTTTTATCAAGAATCATTCATGAATCATTCTTGTAATTCTTCTTTAATCCTTATCTTTTGTATCTCTGTTATGAGTATTTTTTAGGGATGAGTGTAACCAGATGAAAGCTTTATTTTTCTGATTTGATTTCTAGTTATATGAATGAGTTTATTGAATTATTTTTCTCATCTCTGTGCTTAATGCTTTTTATTGTTTGATCAACATTAAATTGTTCTACGATTTGTATTTTGAAACGGAAGTGGAGTTTACGAATGCTTGAGATGAAAAATTCATGAATTTGTAGTCTAGGGATAGATACAGGTCATGAAACCAATTAAATTAGTTGCAAAGGCAATAGTTTAACAAGAGAATTCATGTACGGTAATGCTTAATTCTAATCTTAAATCTACTAAAGAATTAGGGGTTACTTTGGAATTAAAGGTTCTGTCGCTAAGATATTAGGGCTAGAATAATAAAGAGAATTCGGTAATAATTCAATAAAGGAATTCAATAATTCAGTAATTAGGATCAAATTAGGCATCAAGGTTGAATTCGAAGTGAAACTTATCCCTGACATTTTTCTCATTATAAAAGATCAATTTTATTACTGTTGTTAATTTCAAATATTATTTCAATCAATTTGGAAACTTTTTGTTCAATTTCAGTAAATATAATTCGATAGTAAAACGCAAGCCTTGAGGTCGACACTCGATACATCCGTTTTATTATTACTTGCAACGATTCAGTACACTTGCTGAAACGCTATCAAATTTTTATCTAACCTTGTATGCGAGGCCAGTCCTAAGCTGAACTTATCTTTAATCCATAAATCGAAAAACAACGAAAGCACATCAAAAGGCGGCTCGAGAAAGGAGACAAAGGGAAAGACATTATTAGTGGAAGAAGAGGTTTTGGGTGATTTCGTCATACTTACTGAGATGGCCGATCCACCACCACCAGTATGTACTCTTGGCGAGTATGGGAATCGAAATAGAAATCGTGCTCGATTGCCCATCCATAACCAACCGGTTACAGTCAACAAGTTTGAAATAAGTCCCGCTCTATACCGATAGTTGAAGGAAATTCATTTTTCCTGTAGACATAACAAAGACGCCAATAGACATCTCACAAATTTATTTGAATTATGTGAAAGAGTGAAGGTGGATGGTTTGTCTAATGAAGGCAAGAAAATGAAACTATTTCCATTTTCATTGACAGATGATGTTAAGGAGTGGCTTAATTCATTTCCTGCTGATAGCATCACCACATGGGATGACCTTGAAGATAAGTTCTTAGAACAGTATTTTCCCCCAGCTATGTTCGTTAGAAAAAGGCAAGAGATTTCCAGTTACAAACAGAAAGAGGGAGAATCTCTTCGTTACACTTACATGAGATTCAGAAACTTACTAGCAAGATGTCCTAATCATGCTTATGACGACACTGCCCAAATGCAAATATTATGTAATGGTTTGAGGTCGAGCACTAGAATTATGTTGGATGCCACAACATGTGGTTCTTTGAATTACAAGACCGCAACCGAAGCACGAAAGATTATTGAGATCATGGCATCAAATGAACAAATGATGTTGTATGACAGAGGTGGTGGGTCAACAAGTGGTGTATTGGAGTTGAATGTTATGGATGGGTTGGCTCCAGACATGTTATTCTCAAAACAGATAGAAGAGGTTATCGCCTCTGAGATAAAGAAGGGGATGGCAACTCTAAATATACAACCCCAAGTGGCCCTGTCAAATTACTAAAGCATACTAGTTGTAACCTTTGTGGAGGAGCACATAAAACTGGAGCTTGTGAAGCACTGGATGACAATGAGTTAGAAGAACTAGAACAGGTGAATTTTGTGAGTAATAACGGGAGGCAGAATAATCCCTACTCTAGTACGTACAACCTGGTTGGAGAAATCATCCAAATTTTTCTTGGAGAGATCAGCAAGGTGGATCTCAAGGTCAACAAGGAGCTCAAACAAACCAACTCCCACCTAGAAAGGTTGCTTAGGAGACTGCTATGGAGAAATTAGTGGCAAGCATAATTTCTTTCATTGAAGAGTCAAGAGCCATCCAGAAAAATCACTCTACATCCATAAAGAATCTGGAAACTCAAGTGGGTCAACTTGCTCAACAAATGGCACAAAGAACAACTAGAAATTTGCCTAGTGACACGGTTCCAATCCGCGAAATAATGTCAATGACGTGACAACAAGGAGTGGCAAGGTAAGTGAACAAGTACGGCTTAAAGCCAAACAAAGTGTAAGTACTTCAATTACGACCCACTTAGAGGAAATAGTCACACCGACATCAGTTGAGGAGCACATCACTCTTGAAAATGAGGAAGAACCTGTGGTACAAAAAAGGGACTGCCAAAACCAGAAATTCGACTTCTGTTTCCTCAAAGATTAAAAAATGAAGAAACAGAAAAACAATTCGATAAGTTCCTTGATGTTTTTAAAAAATTACAGATTAACATTCCTTTTGCAGAGGAACTGGAACATATGCTAACATATGCCAAGTTCATGAAGGAGATTCTGTCGAAGAAAAGAAAAATCGGCAGTGAAACAGTGATGCTTACCGAAGAATGTAGTGCTATACTACAGAGAAAACTGCCGCTGAAGCTCAAGGATCCTGGAAGCTTCTCAATCCCGTGCGCCATTGGAAATAGAACTTTTGGGAAGGCGTTGTGTGATCTTGGGGCTAGTGTAAGTCTTATGTCCCTTTCCATATACAAAAAACTGGGCATTGGAAGGCAGATGTTTTGATGTTTATTGTAGTTATGTGGGATCATTTGATTTGTTTTAGTTGTTTTGAGTTAGAAAATATTTTAATTTGTAATACTTTATGATTTGGATGTAAGATATTTGGAAATTTTTTAAATTTAATCCCAACAATAGCGATTATTTATCGATCTTTGTTAAAGTGCGGATAATGGGTATGGGTTGAAGCACTTAAGTACCCAAAGGGCAAGGATACGGGTATTAAAGTCGATACCCAAGAGGGTATATGGGCACAAATATGAGTATTTTTTTTTAACTGTAGATATAGGGACATGTACTATAATACTCTATCCAAACTCTACCCATTGTCATCCTTAGATGTGACTACACAAGATATGGACATACAATCTTTAAAATGCTAGAACTAGTAGACATCTCCAATAAGCATATTTTTTGAAGCCAACATACAATTTTCTATGGGCTACAAATAGCAATATACATAAAAAAATTAGTGTCATTCTTGATGAAAAGAAAAAGACTTACGTAAATCTTTGAAGATCTCTTTATATACTTCTCCATCAGAACTTACAAAATCACACGAAACGTGTTGAAGCTTCAAACTCAGTGTTGAAAGTTATCTCCTAGTATTCGACCTCAATTTTTTTTATCCAAACACAATTATCATTACTCGTACAACTTGCAAAATCCTTGTAACTTTCCTTGGAATTAGTTTTTCTCTCAAAGACTTGAGTAGGCTTGTAGACCATACCAAACTTCTATCAAGGTATAGTAGACTAGACTCGGGCCATGTAAATCCTATCTTGATTTAACATTTTCTCACCCTTATTCATATAATGATGTGTTTGCAATTGCAATTTTTATTTTGGTTTTAGTCTTAAGATGAAGTGGTAAACACCACTTAAACTTGCACAACTGCGAGCTATGCGTTCGAACTCGAGGTATGATCGATGTACGACATAATAATATTGACATTTGTTAGTTGAATTAAATTATAATTAATATATGGTGTGTAAATATTTATATCATCGTTGTTACTTAAATTAAAATAGAATTTCTATGGTACATGAGTCTATTCCACATGTAGCAATTAAATGAATAGCTAAATGATTTATTTAAAAAAAAAAATTATTTCCTCTCATTTATATAAATATAATAGCTTAATATTATTTATTAAAAATGTCAATAAAACAAATTTTCATTTTTGTTATAAAATTTATTATTCAGAATAATGAATAATTTTTACAATAAAATGTAAATTTTTAGTATCGTGCTTGTAAATAATGAAATGATATTTTTTTCTTATGAAATAATTTTTATAAAAATACAAAAATTAACAAATAACTCTTTAATGGATAGAAATAAATAATAGTTAATTTTTCAATTTAAAGAACAAATATATCAACACACTTCAATTTTTGAATGTACATAGATATCCCAAAATTAATACTCTTTTTATATTACTATTTGTAGCAGGCTTGGAGTAATTTTGAATTTGATTGTTTTAGTTATTTATGAATTTTAATCATCAAAATTTTGTTTTCGTCATAGTTTAATTAATCATCAAACTGATTATTTCAGAATAAGATATTATAATATCTAGATCTTTCCTCCAATGACTCTAAAAATCTCGATCAAAGATACAATAAAATAATAAAATCATAATTAGTTTTAAACTTAATCCTAATTCAAACTGAAAGTTACAACACAATTCCAATTTAACAGGTATTTCAGAAAAAAAAATATCTTCGTAGATTTTATTGGAGATATTTTAGAAACTAATTAACCATATTTCCAAAAAGATAAGATAATCTTAATTTCAAATAGAAAAATAAATCAAATCTAAATCAATTATAAAACCAATTCAAATCAATAAAAGATAATATTATCCAACAACAATTCTCTAGTATAAATTGCGGCAACAAAGCAAAACGAAATTTCTTTAGAACAAAGTAAGAAAACAAAGTAACAATGTTACACAAGATGCAATCTACTTTTGATTGTTTGCGAAAAGTGATACTTTTCTTTAGTAACTGCATTCTTAATGAACACACTGAAGTAGACGATCAATCTCAATGGGTAGCCACAAAACACACATCAACACGGCAGCCAACTTCAACTCAACCTTTTCGTATCGATGACGACGTTGATGTCGTTGTCGATTCGAACATCGTCAGTGATTGGTCACCGTTGGATGATGGAATTGAAATTATCCTCCCAAATTGTGAAGATAGAGTTCCATCAAGAGAGGAAGTTGATGCATATATTTTTTCTATTGTCAATGAGCCAACTACTCAAAGGAGATCACTTCCATTATTTCAAGAATTTTGTAAAAACTAATAGTCTCATTGGATAGATAGTTTCTGGATTCATTATATTAATTATGGCTATAGTTTTACTAGCCTACTTAATCGACATGATTTTTTTTTCGTTTATTTTATTTTCTTCATGTTAAATACAATCGATTAAATTGAAGTGATGAACTCAACTATTTAAGTTTGTTCATCTTGTTTAATCCAACTTTTTAGATTATTTTTGTTTGATTAGTTTTTGTATATTGTTTTTTCTCTATTTTCTAGTTGATAGTCTGTTACTCTTTTTGAGTTCAATATTTTTACTTTGTTATATTATATTTTCAAACCTACCGTTAAAGCCTTCATTAGTTAATATTATTTTTATTTAATTTAATATTTGTTAAAGCCTTCATTAGTTATTATTATTTTTTTATTTGTTAGAAAAACATGCACTATTTTAAGGGATTTAACACAATAGGTTCTAACGGCAACCCATCTTTTTTGGACCAAATTTATTTGAGCTAGTAAACCGACATGTGAAGATTATCCTATTATGTAACATCCACAAGCTTCATATTGTTGCGCACTAAATCAAGCATAGAAGTTTTTTTACATTCTTTTACGAAACAATAAGCTATAAAATTGTAAGAAACTTGTCAAGGATAGGGTTGTGAAAAAAACTCATTTATGAGACTCATATCCAAAATCGAATTCAATATGACAAACTAAATATTTTAAATATAATTTTTTAAATTACTAATTTTTCAAAGATGATTTTTTTTTTAAATGTTACATTAATATATTCCTTTAGAAATGATATAAAGATTTAGATATTGTTCAAATTTAACGTAATTATAAATGCTCAAGACAAAAATTAATATATAAATTTACTAAATTTTGTGGTGGTGGTGTCTATCTCGGTGTTGGAAGTAAACTTTCAAGTGTTTGTATTTTTTATGGTTTTATTATGTTGTAATAATTTTTAAATTTGATCGAAGAAACTTTTAAGTGTTTGTATTTTCTACGGTTTTAGTAGTAAACAATTTATTGAATTTGTCTCAATCAGAATATAATGAAATTAGTAATAAATCATTTTTTAATCACAAGTTATTATTTCAATTGCTATCACAAGAGAAAACAATTGTATGATTGATGTATGTTTTGTATTGAACTTTTATTTTGTAAAAATAATCGATTTTTTTTTAAATAAATGGTTTTTAATCTATGAATAAATAATGTTTTAAAAAAATAATTAAATTTTAACTGATTTTAAGAAAAAAAATTAATTTTAAAATTGAATTTTTTGAAACTAATTATTTAATTATAACTAATTTTATAATTGATTTTTATAATCAATTTTAAACCAAATAATAAATTTGATTATATATTTATATCTATATATTAATTTTAAAATAAATATAGTTTGGTTTTTTAAAAAAATCAGCCATACACACCTCTAATCAAGGGTACAAATTATGTGTCATCATATTATATTCCATGTTATCGACAGCAGTCCAAGAGAAAGACCATGTGGAAAAAAAAAAATAGAAAGAAGGCTCCTAGTTTCGGCATGCCTAAAGAAAAACACACAACTTAGATGCGAAAGATCGAAAATAATACCAAAAGATGTTAGCTTTTCCCTTGTCGAGAATAAGAGGTCACACACAAATGCTTACTATTGATAGTATGAAGTATTTACATAATACCTTATAGTGTGTTTGAATGAAGTGAATTTTTAAGAGAATGTAATTTTTTTGAGAAATTTAAATATTTTAAATAAATTATTTTGTTTGAATAATAAATTTCGAGAATTTTTAAAATAAATAGATTTTATGAAGTATTTTATTAAAGTTAAATTAGAAAATTTTTAATACCACATAACTAAAGATTTTGTGAGGTATTTTATTAAAGCTAATACAATTTTAAATGTTTTAAAATTTGCATATTAATCACTATATTATTATTATTATTATTATTATTGCAAATTGATATAAAATTTTTCAAATTTGCAAATTGATTCTCTAATTTTTTTCTAAAATAGTCTCTAAACTTTTCTAAAATTTCAAATTTAGCCCAAAATTTATTTTAATTTTTGTCCCAAAACTGTTGAAAATTAAAATAAAATAATCCAACTTTAAATAAATAATTGTTCAATCTAAACAAAAAAATGGAGGTAAAATTAAAAATAAAATTTGGACGGAAACTGAAATTTTAGAAAAGTTGAGTGATTATTTTACAAATTTTTAGAGACAAATTTGCAAAAAATAAAATAAAAAACATCGTGACTAATATGAAAAATTTAAAACATACAGGATTAAAATTATAAATTTGAAAAATATATGATCCAATTCATAATTTATATTTTATAAATTAAAGAAAGAATTCGAAATTATTAAATTTAATGTGGTTTGTGAAATTCTCTAATTTATTATCCAAAAGAGGTCATTTGCACCGAAGGATTTGAACTTCGTTAAAACATTACATTCCCTAAAAAAATTTCATCTATTAAACACACTTTTAAGGCCTTTTGCAAATTATCACTAATTGGAGATTGTTGGACTAAATTCATTATCCAATTTGTAGCCCTCCTTCACTGAGTACCCTCCAATTTTGTACTGACAATTCCATTGCATCTTGTCGATCCAGGTAAAGGTTACTTCAATGCCTAGAAAAGAAAAACAAACAAATCCACAAGGGAAAGTAGTATATTTGGATGAGCTCTCTTATAATAAGATCAATTTGTAACTTTCATGTCTCAATATTTTATTCAAATATTTTAAAATAAAATAGTCTTTTAATTAGGCTAGCACACCATACCAAACTTCTATCAAAGTATGGTAGACTAGGCTCGAGCCATGCAAATCGTATCTCGACCTAACATTTTCTCACCCATATCCATATGATGATGTGTTTGCACTTGTAATTTTTATTTTGGTTTTAGTCTTTCGATGGAGTGGTAAACACCACTAAACTCCCACAACTGCGAGTTCTACGTTTGAACTTGAGATATAATGTACGATATAATAGTATAGACATTTGTTAGTTGAACTAAATTATTATTAATATATGGTGTATGTGTATACATATTTATATCATTGTTGTTACTTAAATTAAAAGAGAATTTATACGATACATGATTCTATTCGACATGTATCAATTAAATGAATAATTAAATGATTTTTTTTGAAAAAAAAAACTATTTCCTATCATTTATATAATTATAATAACTTAGTATTATTTATTAAAAATGTCAATAATACAAAATTTCATTTTTTTTTATAAAATTTTATTATTCAGAATAATGAATATTTTTGCAATAAAATTTACATTTTTAGTATCGTGCATATAAATAATAAAATGATATTTTTCTTATGAAATGATTTTTTCAAAAATACAAAAATTAACAAATTACTCTTTAATTGATAAAAATAAATAACAGTTAATTTTTGTTTTATTTAAAGAGCAAGTATATCAACACACTTCAATTTTTGAATGTACATAGATGTCCCAAAATTAATACTCTTTTTATATTATTAGTTGTTGTAGACTTGGAGTAATTTTGAATTTGATTGTTTTAGGTATTTATGTGTTTTAATCATCAATATTTTGTTTACGTCATAGTTTAATCATCAAACTGATTATTTCAAAATAAGATATTATAATATCTAGACCCTTCCTCCAATGACTCTAAAGATCTCGATCAAAGATACAATAAAATAATAAAATCATAATTAGTTTTAAACTTAATCCTAATTCAAACTGAAATTTATAAGACAATTCCAATTTAACAGGTATTTAAAAAAAAAAAGAGTATCTTCGTAGATTTTATTGGAAATATCTTAGATACTAATTAACTATATTTACAAAAGATAACATAATTTTAATTTCAAATTGAAAAATAAATCAAATCTAAATCAATTATAAAACAAATTCAAATCAATTAAAGATAATATTATCCAACTACAATTCTCTAGTATAAATTGCGGCAACAAAGAAAAACGAAAACAAAGTAACAATGTTATACAAGATGCAATCTACTTTTGATTTTTTGCGAAAAGTGTTACTTTGTTTTAGTGACTGCATTCATGAACACACTGAAGAAGTTGATCAATCTCAATGGATAGCCACAAAACTCACATCAACATGGCAACCTGCTTCAACTCAAGCTCATTGTATCGATGACGGCGTTGATGTCGACGCCGATTCGAACATCGTTAGTGACTGGTCACCGTTGGATGATTGGATTGAAATTGTCCTCCCAAATTGTCAAGATAGAATTCCATCAAAGGAGGAAGTTGATGCATACATTTTTTCCATTGTCAATGAACCAACTACTACAAGAAGATCACTTCCACTATTTCAAGAATTTTGCAAAAACTAATTGTACCATGGGATAGATAGTTTATGGATTCATTATATTATGGGTTATGGGAAGTGTAACACAAGACTAATTAATAGACATGATTCTTTTTGTTATATTATCTTTTCGGTACAAAGCCTACGTTTAAGTCTTCATTAGTTAATTTTGCTATTTTGTTTATTAGTTTGTGAGTTATTTTTTTATTTTTAGAAAAAACTGCATTACTTTAAGGGATTTAAAACATTAATGTAGATAAATGGCTAAATAAAAAATTCAATTCCACCTCGCAACAATAATTGACAGAAAATAAAATACAAACATAATTTTAACGTGAGTGTTACAAAGTAACTCTCAGATAAGATAAAACTACTAAGAATGTGTATTAAAAAATAACAAATTCAGTGGTAGAAATAACATAATAAAATTGTAGACTAAACATAGTAAGTAAGTTTCAAATAGTTGATGTTGGGTGTCAACTAAAATTCAAATAACATAATAAAATTTGGTCATACATATATTTAAATCTTAGTTGAGATCCAACATCAACGGGACGCACTATCTGACGATCATTGTCAAGAATATTTTTAATACAAGGAGTCAACCACCTGTATGTGGAGTCTTGTGACACATTTTATCCCTAGAATATTTTAAAGTGTAAATGTAGTAAAAATATAGTTCATTAGTAAAAATCACAAGACATGACCATACGATCTCGAAAAGGCTAGAACATTTGACCACTCTTACTAGCATATTTTTTGAAGCCATTGAACAATTTTCCTTGGGCTACCAGTAGAAATCAACATCAAAAAATTAGTGTGACTCTTGCTGAAAATTTTAAGGGATCAACAATTTTCCATTAGAACTTGCAATATCATAAGAGAAAATTTTGAAAAGTGCAAAAACTTAAAGGGAAGACAAAAAATATGACAATCATTAGACATGCTGTAACTTCAAACACAAACTTCAAACTCTTTGTGTTGAAAGTTATTTTACAGTATTCGAGCTTTAATTTTTTATGCTCACACAGCCAATTATCAGTTCTTTTACAATTTGACACACTTGTTTAACTTTCACTAAATTGGTTTTTTTTAAGGGCTTGATGTATTAAGCCACATTTTTTGGAAGAGTATACTGTAATAAGTTGATCGAAGTATCCTAATAATACTATTTTATATAAGATTTTAAAATAAGATTTTAAAAGGGTAAAGGATATTTACCCTCTATTTTATCTATTTTATGGTTTTGATTTCGACTTATTTTACTTTATTTTCGCATTTGCATATTTAATATATATATATATATATATATATATATATATATATATATATATATATTGTAGAGTGGATCTTGAACTAAGTTTGATGGATTGGCAAACAAATAGAAACTAAATGCTATTGTGGTATCATGATTCTAAAAGAGAGCAAAATAAAATGGACTATTGTTATAGGACCGGTGGAACTCATCAATAAATAAAAAACAAATCATGCAGTGCAGCTTAGGGGGAATAAAAAAATCAAAAATTCTAAACAGGAGCCACACACTATCATATCAGAAAACAGAAACAGAGTGTAAGATTGAGAAAATAAGAGAGAAAGATACAAATCCTTTGGAAATTTTGGAGTACTTGAGGTTTGAAGTAAATTGCCTCAAATTTTCGAGTAAAAATTCGTATTCTTTTAGGATATTATTTGTTCTCTCTTAATTGATGAATATTTTATTATTTGTTTTATTTGATATATATCAATAAGTAATTAAACTTTTTTATATGGTTTTTGGTGAAACTTGTGATTAAGATACTTTTTATTATGTTTTAGTTTTAATTCTAGTTATATTACGAGATTTTTATTGTTCGTTTCAATTAAATTATTCTATTGTTTATTTATATGTTTTAGATGATCAACCTTTGCATGTCTTAATCAATTAATTGATTACTGACCAACTACATTTAATTGATAGATCTATAACAAAATTGAGATTATGGTTCTTGTGTGATGAAACACATATACTAATATGTGAATCATTCAACATGTTGGTTCTTTATATTTTGTTATATTTTCTTTTAATTATATTTTTGTATAATCAATCAAATAGTTGTTAACAATGAAAAGAGGAAGAAGAGAGACCAAGAGACAACCACTCTAGGGTTTCATAACATAGAATGAACCAAACTTGTAGTTAATAGGGTTACAATGAGTATATATACAAAAAATAGAAATGTCTAAAGTACCCTTATTACTAATATATAATAATATTATCTAACATCTCCCCTCAAACTCACGATGCATTAACATTGAGCATCAAGAGTTTGTCAACTAAAAAACGGAAACGTTTAATGGAATGCATCTTTGTGAACAAATCATCAGTCTGTAAAGAAGAAGAAACAAACGGTAGAGTAATGGTTCCATGCTGAAGATGATGACGAGTAAAATGACAATCAATCTCAATGTGTTCGGTGCGTTCATGAAAGACCGAGTTGTGAGCAATTTGAGTAGCACTCTTGTTATCGCAGTGCATCGGAGTTGGCTCAAAAAGAGAGATACCTATATCAGACAAAAGTCAACGCAACCAAATTATTTCAGTGGTAGTGGATGCCATAGCACGATACTCAGCTTCTGTAGAAGAGCGAGATACAATGTCTTGTTTCTTACTCTTCCAAGAAATAAGAGAGTCTCCAAGAAAGATACAAAATCTTGTGGTGGATTTACGATCTGTGGTGTCACCAGCTCAATCAGCATCATAATAAGCTCGTAACTCTAATGAGGATGACGATGGAAAGAGAAGGCTTTGAAATTGAGTTCCTCGAAGATAACGAAGAATACGAACAACTGCTGCCCAATGTACTGTAGTGGGAGAGACAACAAACTGACTAACAACATGAACAACATAAGCAATGTCAGGTCTGGTAATCGTAAGATACACTAAGCTGCCAACCAAAGTACGATACAAAGTAAAATCTGGTAAAGGAACACCATTCGAGGGAGCATATTTCACATTCAACTCAAGAGGAGTATCTGCTGCTCTAGTATCAGAAAGACGAGCCTGGTCAAGAATGTTAGCAATGTACTTGGATTGAGAAAGAAGGTAACCTCTAGGAGAGTAGGCAACTTCAATCCCTAAAAAATAGCGAAGAGTTCCCAAGTCCTTCATCTCAAACTGTTTGGCTAACTACAATTTCAACTCATTGATTCCATTAACATCATCACCTGTAATAATCATATCATCAACATATAGAGAAAGTATAATGCGACCATAAGTGGTGGACCTTATAAACAATGCAGAATCATGTTCACTAGAGCGGAAACCAAGAGAAGTGATCACAGTAGAGAATTTCTCAAACCAAGCTCGAGGAGCCTGTTTACGACCATATAGAGCCTTTTTTAACTTACATAATTCCCCTTAATTATGAGAAACTCCTTGTGGGGGGGACCATATAGACTTCTTCATGAAACTCACCATTTAAAAAAGCATTTTTTACATCCATTTGGGAAATATGCCATTGACGAACAGATGCAACTGCAATAAGAGTACGAATAGTGGTCATCTTGGCTACAGGAGCAAAAGTTTCTTCATAATCCATATCATATCGTTGAGAGAAACCATTAGCAACAAGACGTGCTTTGTAGCGCTCAATTGACCCATCAGATTTAGTTTTGATCTTGTATACCCAACGAGACCCAATAGCACGTTTTCCAGGAGGAAGAGGTACTAATTCCCAAGTATTGGTTTTGTGTAATGCAGATAGTTCTTCTGCCATAGCCTGCTACCAAAGAGGATCAAGAACAACCTCTTGATCCTCTTTGGCAGCAGACAAACTGTGAATAGAGGTTAAGAAACAAATAAACGAAGTTGAGTAAGTGGAATAGACAAAATCAGGTAACTGGGTAGACTTACGTTGACGAGAGGGGTAACGAGGAGGATCAACAATCGCAGGAGGTGGTTGGACAGCCGGGGGGACAAGAGGGATGTCATCATGTGGAGTATTAGTATTTGTCCTGCAATTCTCAATATTACAATCACTAGAAGCATAATCATTAGGACCAAACGGATCAATATGGGTTAGTTCAGAACTCTTAGTAATTTGAGAATCAGAGGAAATAGAGTAAAAAGGGATGTGCTCAAGAAAAACAACATTACGAGATACATAAAGTTTTCTTGCATGAGGATCATAACAACGATAACTCTTTTGACCATCCCCATAACCAAGAAAAACACACATGGCTGAACGAGAAGATAACTTACTGCGTTCTACTTGAGGGCGAAGAACAAAATAAGTAGAACCAAAAACTTTCAAAGAATAGTAATCAGGGGTAGAAGCATACAATTTTTCAAAGGGAGACAAACCTGATATGATAGAGGATGGAATTCTATTAATAACATGAACAGCAGTAAGAACTGCTTCTCCCCAAAACTCACTAGGAACTGAAGCGGACAACAAAAGGGAACGAGCAGTCTCTATAATATGACGGTGTTTCCTTTCAGCAACTCCATTTTGTTGAGGAGTATCAGTATAAGATGTTTGTTGGAGGGTGCCATCATAAGCAAGTAATTCAGAAAATTTATTAGAGGTATATTCACCACCTAAATCACAACGAACGCACTTTATAACATAATTATGTTGAGTTTCGACCATTGCACGAAACATATGATAAATGTCAAAAAATTCAGACCGATTTTTCATAAGATAAACTCAACAATAACGAGTGTGATCATCAATAAAAGAAACATAATATCTAGATCCACCTTTGGTGAGAACTGGTAAGGGACCCCAAACATCAGAGTGAACTAAATCAAAGGGCGCATGTGAAACAGAAACACTTTTACTAAACGGTAAAGCTGGAAGTTTAGCAAGTTTACAACCACAACAATCTGAGATATCACAGGTTTGCAACTTTCCTAAGGCTCTAGTAGAAGCCAAATATTTTAATCTAGAAGCAGAAACATGTCCAAGGCGGGAATGCCATAAATAAAAACTAGAAGATAAGGAATTCAAGCGAAAACTGGATAATAAGTCGGCAGTAGTTGTTGAGGCTGCAATATCTGGGAGTCGCAGATCATCCAAAACATAAAGTCCCCCTTGTCTATGACCTGTCCCAATCAGCCTCCCAGAATGTGGATCCTGCACACAACAAGAAGTGGAAGAAAACATAACCGAATAACCGAGATCACATATTTGACTAACAGAAGCAAGGCTCAAAGTAAGATTATGAATATAATAAACATCAGACAGAGACATGTTAGGTGTGGAGACAGAACCAACACCTGCTAGTGGCATAGGAGTGCCATCAGCAGTCATAACCGACACAGACGAGATGGGTTTCACAAATACAAAAGATTTATCATCGTATGTCATATGATGAGATGCTCCCGAATCAAGAATCCATATGGAAGGAGATATACCTGACATACCAGAGGAGTTCAAACCATTAGAAGAAGTGGTAGACATGGCATGTGATTGAGTGGCAAGAAGTTTTTGAAGCTGTTCTGCAATATCAGATATTTGGGAATCAATCTCAGATGAGTATACAGAACCAGAAATAGAGCCAATGGTAGGAGGAGCAGAAGCAACAACATTGGACAATGGTCCCCTAAAATTCTTCTTATGTGCTCTCCCCAATTTCGGACAATGTGTTTTCCAATGTGCTTGAAGAGAATCATCCTTAGCACCAGCCATAACAAATAATGACAGAAAATTACGACAAACACAATCACTGAGACAAAATAAATCTGGTCCTGTGCGAGCACGATTACTCCCCCTACAGATGTCGTTTCGCCAATCCGACCATTGAAGACGAAGACATAAATGTTGCGAACCTGCTGTCCAAAAATCATCCCGATCCAACGGTTAACGAATGCGCAATCGATGTTTTTGTGAGACTAATTTAACAAAATCGGGAATAGGGTTACTCTTCTCTTTTCTCTTTTGATGGTTGTCTTTCCTATCAAAATAGTGTATCTCTTCTTTATAGTAGATCCCAAAATCAACCAAAGCTCTTTGATACCATGTTAACAATGAAAAGAGGAAGAAGAGAGACCAAGAGACAACCACTCTAGGATTTTATAACATAGAATGAACCAAACTTGTAGTTAATAGGGTTTCAATGAGTATATATACAAAAAATAGAAATGTATAAAGTACCCTTATTACTAATATATAATAATATTATCTAACAATAGTTAATTTAGAGAAAAAAATATTACAGTGAATTACCAATCTTTATTAATAATTTTAAGGAGGATTGATAATTGGGAAAACAAATAAGGATTCATATATAACTAAGATTTGGGGTATTCATATTACAAGTGAAACAATGACTCTAAATTTTCTTTTTCATTAATTCAAATTTTTGTTGTTATTTTCATTTTAATTGTTGTGTTTTTGTTCCTATGAATCAATCATAATCATTAGTCTAAATGATATTAAATCTTAATTAATTTGATAATTATTAAATTAATTCATATAGAAAACATATTAGAGATTTTGGAATATGGAGAATCAAATCTCAACTCAATTTGACGATGTGGAAATTCAAAAGTATAACATTATCAATCTACTAGCACAAAGACCTATGGGATCATTACCTACTCAAATTGAACAAAATCCATAATATCAGGTTACTTCAATGCCTAAGAAGGAAAAACAAACAAATCCATAAGGGAAAGTAGTATATTCGGATGAGCTCTCTTATAATAAAAATGAGGAAGACCATGAATTAACCAAAGTAAGTATTTTGCTCCCTCAAAGATTGAAAATTGTGCTTAATGATAAGCAGTTCACCAGATTCCTTGAGGTTTTTAGAAAATTGAATATCAACATTCCTTTTGCTTAAAAAATTGCTTAAATGCCTAAGTATGCTAAATTTTTAAAAGAAATCACTTCTAATAAAAATAAATAAGAAGACTTTGAGACGGTTAAGCTTAATGATGAATGCTCTACTATAGTTTTGAAAAAATTGCCCCCTAAGCTTAAAGACCCTAGTAGTTTTATTATTCTTTGTACTATTGGCAACTCTAATTTTGAAAAAACACATAGTGATTTGGGAGCTAATATTAATTTAATTTTTATATTTGTTTTTAAAAAGTTGGGCCTACAAGAACTCCAATCGACTAATATTTATCTACAACTTGCTGACAGGTTTATTGCACACCCTTATGGGATAATAGAGGATGTGTTAGTAAAAGTGGATAAGTTTATTTTTCCTACAAACTTTGTTGTTTTAGATATAGAGGAAGTACCAATTATATTGGGAAAACCCTTCTTGACCCCCGAAAAAACTTTGATTGATGTCTAGCAAGGAAAATCAACTTTAAGACTAGGTGATTCTAGTGAAATGCCTTCTTAAGAAGAGGGTACTACTTTCATAGAAAATGAAAAAAATGAGTCCATATCTATGAGAAAGACCATGGGGTGGAGAATGTGAATTGATTATATAAAACTAAGTGATACTAATCGGAAAAACCATTTTCTCCTCCCTTTTCTTGATCAAATGCTTGACAGATTAGCATGATATGAATATATTTTCTCTAGACCGTTACTCTGGTTATATGCAAATACCAGTTGATTTAAATGATCAAGAGAAAACCACTTTTACTTGTCCATATTATGTTTTGCATTTAAAAGAATGGCATTCGGTTTATGCAATGCAACGTGCCACTTTTCAAAGATGCGTGATTGCTATTTTTTATGATTTGATTGAAAAATAATTTGATATTTTTATGGATGATTATACGATATTCGGATCCTCATATAATAATTTCTTGCATAGTTTAAGTTAAGTGTTGCAAAATTGGGAAAAGTTCCAATTGATGGTGCAAAAGTGCATCATTTTGGGACATCAAGTCTCCACTAAAGAGATTGAGGTGGACTCCACCAAAATAGAGGTGATTGCAAAACTACCACCACCAAACTTTATTAAGGGGTGCATTGTTTCTTTGGTCATTCTCGATTTTACAACAGATTTATTATATAAGAAATACAAAAATTAAAGTAAGAAATGCAAAAATATAAGTAAGGTAAACAAAATTATAAAAGGAAATAACTATATTAACAAGAAATATGGACATACATTAACATTTGAACAATCAAGTGGATTGAAAATCCAAATAAAATGGATGTATATATTTTGTAGGCGATTTTATGAATGCAAAAATATCTCCCTAAAATTGAAAGTAGCTCTCCTATTTATCGACTAAAGCATGCAATGGCTATCTTTGCTTGGCATGCCACATGTACTCTACTTTCAATTTCCTTAAATGTCTCATGGCTTTTTCATAAGTTTCCAATGTGAACTTTACTTAAAAGTTCTCTAAGTATTGGTCTTCGAACACCCATGTTTAGCATCTAACTTCGAAGTCATGGCATTTTCATGTTATACTTTTACTCGAATTTCTTTTGTTTCGGACATGTTTGAGATTCTTCTCTGATAGGTTATCTATTTGAAATCTAATTATTTGAGTTATGTTTCATCCGATTCGAATTCTATCTTGGAAAAAGAGATTTCATTTTTATCTTCGGCTCGTATCTATTTAATCTTCAAATCTGAACAATTGAATTTTACATATAATTGAATTCGAACTTGCATTTGACATCACCTTCTTTTGCTGTTTTCATCCAAGTGCATTCTTTACTTTATCTATCTTTCCATACCTTAATTTATGAAATTCTTCACATTCATTCATGTCTTCTATTTCTCGCACCTCTATGATTGCTCCATGGCCTCCCAATCATTCAAATCTCTTACAAAGGGAAACCAAAATACGTTCTCGAATTGGAAAAAGATGAAGCTAATAGAGATATCGAGCGATCTTAGATACTCATTCATTTCCTCTTAGCAAACAAAAAATTTGCTTTCTTATTTATGTGTCGACCAACTAATTATCATCAAAGTGTTGAGTCTTTCTTTCCTCGCAATCCTTCGTCACCTTTGTTAGCTTTCAAAGCTCGAGTCAAACCTAGGTTCCTTAAGTCAGTTGGTAATGCATTCAGATCTATGCCTAGAATGAAGAATCCTCCCAAATCCACAACTAAGAAACTTGCTCTTAAACTCTTTACTTGGAGTGGCTCGAACGTGTTTTCAAACACAAGATTCTTTCTATAAACATATATTATATACGACCTGATCATTTTGAATAAAACCAACTTAGTTTATAACTTTGCTCAAATATTAGTTATGTGTATTTTTGGAACCCCTCGATTTGTACGTTTCAGTTACTTTTCGGCCCATTTTTATTAATGTTTGAATGGCATGCATGAGTTGCTCTCAAAAAACCAAAACTCTATTTCTAATATATGAAGGCCTCTTTGGCTGCTTCAATAGGGGCTAAATGCCATTTATTCTCCACATTTACAAGAGCTTAGTATTATCATGTCTACAGGAACTCTTTATGATCAAAAACTATACAGGGGCTCACTTTGCCGAATGCTTAAGAGGTTCTATTAGTTTTTCTTGCAATTTTAGTGGGAGGATTTTGTTCCAGAATTTGCCTATATTTCTCTTGTATAGGTGGGACAATACAGTGCTTCATGTAACCCCTGAATATTTGAATCTAAAGTATTACTTAAAATTATTTATTGCTATGAAAAATTACGACAACTTTTTTTTAGTAATAATACATAAACTACTACTAATTTAAATAATTATTACAACCACGTTTATTTTATATTATCAAAAAATGTTTATTCAGAGGCTAAAACAAAATAAAAACAATTATTTCTAACGGAAGGAAACTCACTTCCGTATTTCTTGTACTTTTAAAAGTTGGTGATGAAAGATTGAAAATAAACTTAGAGGTATCGCGAAAAATCTATTATTACAAAATTGCCTTAAAAATCCATTTTTACCTAACATTCCGTGCATATCAATATTCATCAACTATTCTTGAATCTCCTCGAAGTCATTAGTACCTAAAATATTGTTGTAAGGGACAGTTTATTCCATCATTCACATCAAACAAAAGCTAAACATATAGAAGAATGACACAAAACATATAAATATAAAAACATTCAATTTAAAAGAAGAAAAATAACACAAACTGGTAATGTATCTAGCCAAGTGAGAGAGAAAATATAATTTATTTTTGTTAACCTTGATCGTAAAAAAATTGAAATCAAGTGAACTAAATTGCTAGAGAAGTGTGTAGGGGAAGCTAATGTATCTAGCCACACATGAGGGATAAGGCATTCAAGACATAATTTTTACTCATAAAATAAATATCAATTCTTGTAGATTCTCAAACAAGTGTGTAGCCCACTTTTATTATTCCCTAAGATGGATGGACCAAAAATATCTTATACTCATTCATATGGATTCGGTCACACCAAGACACAAACCCTAGTCCAAATTCTTCTTTTACTAAAGATAAAA
>JBBPBR010000003.1:27147517-27158083 GCA_037974775.1 Cicer pinnatifidum | reverse complement strand
CATTATGTACCGGAAAATTTTTCATAACACAAATATTTTTAGTAAAATCAAAATATATGTCATATAAAACTTTTCTTAAATTTCTCAAACACATTTGTATTTCATAAAACTTTATAGTACACAATATCAAAAATCATAAAATTTCACTTTTTTTAAATAAATAAATTAAATTTTATTAAAATATAAGATAGAGTATAAATTTAGGAGTATGGGGTAAAATCAATATAATATATTGAAACAAATCCCCAAAATATTATGTTAACACGTCACATAAATTCTTATATGTCATGTAACACTAATTTTACCGCATCATTCAATAGTATCACGTGGCACCTCTAGAATTCATTCATTTTTTATTTTACATTCTATTAATTATTAACACATAATTTTTTATTTTTCTCCTAATTTTTCTCTTTACTAGTAATGTGAAACATATCTTTTTCTCTTTTATTAAACCCCCTATCAAAATAATTTTTTTAAAATTTTGCCCCATTATTTCATGGGACTTAAGGGAGGGGGCTATGCGGCCTATAGGCCCCAAAATTTTGCTAATTTTGAAATTTTTTTCTTGAAAAAAAATTTATCAAAAATAAATAAAAATTTTTTATTGAAAAAAAAATAAGAAACTTATTATAAAAAAAAATAAGAAACTTCTTATAAAAAAAAATAGGAAATTTTTTATTCAAAAAAAAATTGGATATTTTTCATCCAAAAAAATCGGAAATTTTTTATCAAAAAAAATTAAAAAAATTTTATCGGAAATTTTTATTAAAAAAAATCGGATATTTTTTATTAAAAAAAAATCGGATACTTTTTATTGAAAAAAATTGGAAATTTTTTATCAAAAAAAATTGGACATTTTCTATAAGAAAAAATCAGAAATTTTTTATCAGAAAAAATTAGAAATTTTTTATCGAAAAAGTTTATAGAAAAAAATCAAAAAAAATTTATCGGTGAAAAAATTGAAAAACTTTATTTTTCAAAAAAGAAAATCGATTCTTTTTTAAAAAAAGTGGGCCTATAGGCCCACTAAGCCCACAAAAGTTTATGGGACTTTTAGTTTAGGGGGCCTTGTTTTTGAGGCCTTTAAATTATTAATTTTTTTGACCCCTCTAAAATATGAACTGGGGCCAATAATTAGGGGGTTTGTCAAATTGAGAGTTCTACTCACTACTAGCTAAGACACATATGGCATGTTGAGTCTGCCCAAAAACAATCAGCTCAAAATATTATTAACATAGGCCTAAACTGTGTAAACCAATCATAGCTATTCAACTAGCTCCTAATAGGGATGACAATAAAATTCGTACTCGCGGGTATCCACCCGAACCCGCTTGATTTGGGTGGAGAAAATCCGCTTTAATTAGGTGTCGATTTTCCCCGACATTAAAATTTGGGGGTGGGGTGGTGATATACACCCTGCACCTGCAGCCGAACCAGCCTCGCAAAATATGATTATAATAAATATATAATTTTATCTCTATATAAAATATGATTTTTAAATTTATAATTTTATATATATAAATAGGTGCAGGCGGGAAAATCTGAGACCCGTAGCGGGCGATGATGGGTGCCTAAATTTTACACCCGCTATAAAACGGAGACGGTTGCGGGTTTTTTCCGATTAGTCATGAGTTTTTTTCGATTAGTCAGGTGCGGGTGTGGAGGAGGCGAAATCCGCTTCCGCCCCGCCTCGTTGCCATGCCTAACTCCTAACTTCATAGAATTTCCTTAAAGCAAAATATCCACAAGTGATTAAGCTATTTGAGAGGGATTCGAATCTCATTCATAAAAAAAAAAGGTGAGGATTTGATTGTAGATTTTGACCATATCCAACGATTTGTATTAGGCGGATTTTACGATGTACTATCTTAATAAACATCATTAAATATTAAATTAAACGATAATAACCAATACTCTTAAAAAAATAAAAGATTACAGCCATCCTTCTTTTTATGGTTGAGCGATGGTTTGGTCACTATTTGTTCGACAAAAAAAAAGTGAACACAAGTTTATTTTTAATATATGATATTCATTTTACCTCATCGAAAACAAGTGATTGTCTTAAACCTTAAGGACAAGAAATAACATCTATCATTATTCAAATTTCAAACGATTTTCAAATACTGAATTACAATAAACTACTTATCAAAATACTATGCTAAAAACTGTCATATTTGTAATTATTCAAAAATAGAAGAGTATCCAAGTCCAATAACAAGGTGGAAAAATGTAAAAACTATTGACCATATTTAGTATTATGAAAATGTGCTAAATTGGGTCCACTCCTTGAAAGGCACATAATTGGAAGCACACAACTTTACAACCTTTGAACAACATGCGTGACAGCTTAGTCTATGATGTGTAAAGCACCAAATTAAGGGTGAACAAAGAAAGAAGAGACAAATACAATAGATTGATATCACTTGCTTTAATTTCAATTGAATAATAATCACTCATTTTTTGAGGTTGAGAAAATTACATTATTAATCCAATGAAGACACCACTTCCTTCATCAAGAATAAACAATTTACATAAAATCTTGATCTTCAATGTTAAAATCCAATTTGTCACAAGCATCTCTTCTCCATTCTTAATAGATACTCTCTCCATAATAAAATATAAGCAAAAATTGTACTTGAAATATTGTTTATCATGTCTAAAGGTTACTTTAGACCAAAGATAAACCAAATACTTCGAATACCCTTTTTATTTATATTTCATAAGTGAAATATAAGACTTAATCAAAGTTCAAGGTCAGACACAATTTTCAAAGTTTATGAAATTGTGTCATGCCATGTATTGTAATTATGTGGCCTTTCTCTTGTGTATAAGATTAATAAAGAAATATATCAAAATATTTAATTTGATGTAGAAGAGCCACTAAGCGTAGGATCTGTTTGGTAGTACACAACATCACCAGTATCACTGACAAAATGGTCTTTCTTCATGCTTCTTATCAAATCTCCAATTAGGTGAAATGGTAAAGGGGTTGATTTCTTTGGCTCTTTGTAATATCTTCCAAGAACTGGCTTAGCTGCCTCAGTCTATAAGTGGAAAAAAAGTTAAATTCAAATTCATTAAAATCACAGGAATTATTACCATACATTTATTCATCAAGAGTAGTGTAAAGAGGTATTTGAATTCTCTGCAGTCAGTCAGGCACACATACATGTGATGCCGCCATGCAATCCGAAACATTGGCTTAAGATCGGACAGCTCACGTTCTGATCTTAGTCAATCAAGTCCAAAATACAAGTCGAAATGTGGACCATCTGATCTTGATTGACAGTGTAAATTGACGATTGTGTAAATGCAGAGAATTCAAATACTTCATTCAATCTCGAATATAAGCAAATTTAACTACTTTCACTATACATAATAATGTCATACCTAAAATACACCTTAATTATTATAAGTTTTATTTTCCAACGACTCTAAGGTCCACACCATGGAACGAGTTTACGCGAAGGACACGTTTGAGCAACAATTGATTTCATTTATGAGATTAAGAAAATTAATTGAACTGAACTAAATTTCTTAATAAGTGTGAAGCTAAGTCACTTTTGCTTATAATTTGTCCATCAGATGTCAGCTCGACGATAAGAGCTTGACCTTGTAAATCACGAGGGATGAAATTGAAATCCCCTAGATATGGAGTAGTCATTAAATTCACATTAATTAATAATAATCTCCCCTCTCTTATTTTTATTTTTAAAAGTTACTTTTATTTATAATCAAGACCAGAAGGAGTATGCTAAAGAGATACTCACAGCTTCTATTAAGTGGTAGTGTGGGATTTGAGGAAATAAGTGATGAATAACATGTGTTCCAATATCATGATGAATATTATTAATCCATCCATAGTCACGATCAAGTGTTGTAAGTCCACCCCTGAGGTAACTCCATTCCTGTCCATACATAATGAAAGGATAAAGTTTTGAAACAATATTGGATTTTGAGAACTTCCAAAACCATATAAAACAAAAAAAGAAACTTGCTTAATAAAATTAAATTTTACTTAAAATCTCTAATTTCTTCTAAATTTTACCTGTCCACGATACCATGGTAATTTGTCTTCGTGACCATGATGGTGCAAATAAGTCACCAAATCCAACCACATGACAAAAAGCTACATTTTCAAGTCATATAAAATTAGGACTTTCAATTTGATTCAAAAGAAGACAAAAACAAAAAATGAAATTGACATCTTTGTCCTCAAAATTGTAAAGGTCGAGAGCAATTTAGTCCCTCTAATTAGACAAAATAGCAAATTAATCCCTTAAATTAAAGAACATGAATCTATTCACTACGTCAATCAAAATATCTACATAGGAAGCAAGACAAACATAGAACTTCTGAATTATTATTTTTTGAAACAATCAATGTTAGCATTGTTAGTATTATGGTCGGGATCAAACCCTGGACCTTCCTTATCACTTCACTCATTTCCCACTCCAGCCACCAAGTCAACCTTACATCCCCTAGAACTTCTGAAATTGTAGTGCTAAATTTGAAAAAAAGACTAAATTGACTGATGTTTTCAATTGAAGGGACTACATTACTACTTCGCAAATTTCAGAGACTAATTTGACCGACCATTTAAATTTTTGGGACTAAAAAAGTGTATAATTCATG
This sequence comes from Cicer pinnatifidum, assembly GCA_037974775.1. Taxonomy (NCBI): domain Eukaryota; kingdom Viridiplantae; phylum Streptophyta; class Magnoliopsida; order Fabales; family Fabaceae; genus Cicer; species Cicer pinnatifidum. The sequence continues at coordinate 27,153,445 of JBBPBR010000003.1, read as the reverse complement.
GTTGGAAAAATTATGGAAGTTACCATATAAGGAATGCCATAAAGCTTGAGCAATTGAAGTGGACCCATTACAAATCCTAAACCAACAAGCAAAGCAACCATAGCTGTCCAACAAATTGTTGAGGTAATAACATCTTTTCTTTCATTAGGGACAAACAAGTCACTATTTGGATGAAAGTGAGAACCACTCTTTCCAGGACTCCTATTCCACTGAAAAAAAACACCATCACAACAAAAAATGTCAATTCATATAGTAGAAGTGATAGCAACACATGTTCAAATTTGGTAAAAATGTTAGAAACTAAAACTTACAAGGTAGATAGGATATGCAAGCATTGGAAAAGGTATTGTAAATCTTAAAATTCTTGTTGCATTGTCCAAGCTCTTGAAGATTTTCTCAGGCAACTGCAAGATTTGGAATTCAGTTTCATGGATTAGAAACTCTAAATTTCGAAATATAGAGTTCAAAAAAAGAAAGAAATAAAGGATTTGGATTCCATGCAATTAATGTGTGAGTGTGACACAGTTATTGATCATGGTTGTTCGATCTCAATTCAACTGTTAAGATTACATAAAGATAACTTAGTGGAAATATAATGTCAGCAGACCGAACCGATATCAAATCAATGACCGAGATCAATTAATACGTGTAACTATGTGCTTTACTAAATGCAGGGAAGTCAGGTCCATAAAAAAGAGGCAAAAACAAAAACAGATTCCCATAAAACTAGAACAATGGTTATCATCTTACAGGGTGCCATGATTCATCATTTTCAACATGTCCATGATTTTGATGGTGAGTTCTATGACTAATTCTCCTGCACAATTCATAAAACACAGTTTCACAGCTTAGACTAAAACAATGCAGATTAAGATAAACAAACAACTAAACAAAACAAAAAGAAGACTCGAAAATAAGTCATTCCTCTGCATAAACATACCATCCATGATAAGGTACTAGGATTGAAGAATGCAGCAAATGCCCCGCAACACTATTCAACTTGGGATTGTTTGAAAAGCTTCCATGGCCACTAAAATATCCAAAAACATCAACCATAGTTAATATCATAACACACTTCAAAGAGTCAAACTTTACCACCAAGAAAAACCAACCAATAATAATTGACCCAAAATCAACATTAGAAGTCAAAAATATAAAAAATAATGACAGATGAAATTGACTATTAGTATTTACTCCTCCCTCAATTCATTTTTAGTTGTTGCTTCAAGTTTATTTACACATAACAAAAGAACCAAATAACCAATAAACTTGGTATGAATGATAAAATTATTTGTGTTTTTCCTATAATTCCCTTAACAATTTATTATATCATCTCATCTATTTCTCTCTCTGCAATAAATAGTTTAGAACATTACAGACAAAACAAATAGTTAACGTTGCATTAAACTTCAAAACCAACAAATTATATAAAAGATAGAGTATTACCAATCATGACCAAGAACAAAGAGAGCCCAAAACATAGTCCCTTGAGCAGCCCAATAAAGAGGCCAAACAAACAAATTATTAACATAAGCAGCAACAACAGCCAACCCAAAAACAACAACAACATCCCTAACTACATAACTCATAGACTTCCATGGATCCTTCACCCAACAATGTTTAGGTATAGCTGCTCTTATATCAGCCAATGTAAAAGGTGGTGGTGCACCAGGGTCAAATCCTGGTGCACCATTACCCTCTTCTTCTTCAGTACTAACCCTTAAAGGAGCACTCACTTTCAATTCCCATTTTCTTGGTCTAAAACTTAGATCTAAAGATACCCTTTTGGTTGTTTTGTTCAAAAATTTAAACTTTGGAACGTTTTGACATGAAATGGGAAATTTTCTTGGTTGAGGGTACAATGGTGGAAGTGGCCTAAAACCACATTCTGATAAAAACCATGTTGCCATTGGTGAGTGACCTAAAGGAAGAAACTTTTTTTGAGGGTTATGTTGGATTTGGTTTGATTGGTTCTAAAGTTCTAAAACTTCTTGGTAGTGCCTTGAAGGGTATAAATGTAAATTTAATAAAATGGGTTAGAGTGAGAAAATTGAAATATGTGATCTAAAATTGAAGGGTGAAAAAAATTATAAGAGAAAGAAAACTAAATAAATTGAGGAAAATTTTGACATATAAAAGAATAGGTATGGGAAAGTGTGTTTCAATGAGAGCCGTAGGTTTGTGTTGGATTTTTGTTTTGTCAGGTTTCTGTGTCACCACAGTGATTGTGTTTATCAAATCTGATAAGAAAAATCTAAGCTTTTAATAAAAGGGTAGGCAAAGGAAGGAGTGAATGAGATTCAATTTGAAAGAATAAGAAAGGGTGTCGTAGTTTATGTTGTGACCTTTAAGATTATCTTAAATATAAATATTTATATATGCAGAGTACAGTGTGGAGGCATAGATTTATTTAAATTAATAAATTGCCACAAGTACAGGTTCAGTCGGTTTAACTCTTCGGTTTATGATAAAAATATAAGTTTAATTATACTTTTATTCTCTTATTTTTCCACCAATATAGGTTTTGTATTTGAAAATTAAACTTTGTATTTTTTTTATATTGTTGCATTTTTAGTGTAGATTAAGATTTTTGACTTATAAAATAGTGATTTTTAGTTTTAAAAATGTGATTAATAGTATCAATTGTAGACTTAAAAAGAAAATATAATTCTTAGAATAAAAAATCAGTATCTTTTAGACTAAAAGTCGTTATTTTTAAGGTAAAAATCAGAGTTTGTGATCAAATAATAACAAATGCGAACATAGAGACTAAAATGTTTCATTTTAAAATATAGATGCTATTTTCGTAATATATTAAAATAAAGGATAAAAATACAATTGAACCAAAAAACTAAGTGTTTGAACTCAAAGAATAAATGAGTTTTCAGGTTTCTACCATAAAACCCACACCTTAAGCTCTCATTTCCTTATCTCACTTGAAAATACATTTTTACCTTTTTTTACTAATAAAAAATTTAAGCATTTATTTTTTTACTCTCTCTTTCGAAACTTTACAGAAATTACACCACTATTCGAAAGTTTACAAATTTTCGAAATATAAAAAGTAATTAATTTTTTTTAATTTCGAAACAATTATTTTTGAAATTTTCGAACTTTTAGAACAACATTAAAGTTTCGAAATAGGTTTTTTTCCAGATTTTCGAAAGTTTTCATCAATACGAACTTTCGAAATGTTAATTTACAGCTTTTTTCAAAACTTTTCGAAATATTGAAATGGAAAGTTTAAAAAATGAAAAGTTTGTTAATTAAAAAAATGGAATGTTTATATAAATGGAAAAATATATAAATGGAAAGTTTATATCAAGAATTAAAAACACTCAGATCAAGGACAAATCGTTAGTAAATTGTTAATTTCAAAAGTTTCTAATAATTCTAAAGTTTTGAAATTTTTGTGAATGTTCCATTTCGAAAATTTTGAAATCCTCGAAAGTTTGAAAAATCTGGAAATTTTCATTTAAAAAATTTCTAAATGTTCGAAAGTTTAAAATTTTTATTTCGAAATTTTCTAACATGTTCTAAAGTTTCAACAATATCTGAAAATATTTTCATTTCGAAAATTTCAAAAAGTTTGACAGTTTCAACAATTTCTGAAAAAACTTTATTTCGAACATTTCATAACTTTGAAAGTTTGAACAATCTGGAAAATTTTCATTTCAAAAAGTTCGAACGTTTCATCAATTTCTGAAGAAAAAAAATTCATTTCCAACATTTCATAACTTCGAAAGTTTTAATAATTTCTGAAAAAACTTCATTTCGAACATTTCAATTTTCGAATGATACTTATTTTTCTATTTCGAATGTAAGAGAGAATTTTGTAAAGTTTCTAAAGAGGGAGTAAAAAAATAAGTGTTAAATTTTTTTTGAGGGTTTTACATATAGTAAAAAAATGACAAAAATGTAATTTCACGTCGGATGGGAGTGAGAGGTTAAGGTGTGGAGGTGCTTAGTAGAAAACTCATGAGTTTCATTTCAGGATGAATCATGCGGAAGAACGTGACCTCAAATAATTATTGATTAGATTTTATTTACCTATTAATTGATTGATGATTACTGGGTCATTAAACAAAAGGGTTAAACAAATAAATAAATAAATATATATATATATATATATATATGTAATATGCATATTATGGATTTGAGCTCCATTGGTGGTATTAAAGGGAATCAAATATAAATCTCTTAATAAATATTTTCTAAAGTTGTTTTCTCTGCCTTGAATTGAAGAATTTCTTCAATAAAAAAAAATGTAGAGTCATTTTTTTTTTGTTGGTTAGGAACTTAGTATAGAATAGATATTAAGGTGGCAAAATGAATTCAAACTGTCGAGTCCGCCATTTTAAGTTGGTTCTCCTGAAAGTTTGAACTTGCATACCTAAATTAGTATGTTCAGTATAACTCGTCAATTATTAATAATTTATTTATATTTTTTGTTGATAACTTTAATTCATTATAGTTTGTTAATATGTAAATTTTATTTTGTTCAAATTACATAATCTAGATTTATTTATTATAAATTTAATTGTTGTTGATAGATTTAATTAAATTTTTTCAATATAGTTTGTTAATATGTAAATTTTATTTTGTTCAAATTACATAATCTAGATTTATTTATTATAAATTTAATTGTTGTTGATAGATTTAATTAAATTTTTTCATTAGTGAAAATGAGTCACTAAAGAAGTAGTTGGCACATATAATTTATACACCAATATATGTTTTTCATTAATCATTAGTTAAATTTAGTATTTTTTCCTAGACAAAAATAATAATAATTTATATATTTTAAATGAAATGAGAATAATTAAAATATATTAATTATAATTGAATATAAAAAGCATACATGAAACAAATATTTGTCATTAAAAATGTTAAAATTAATGTTTTTTTATATCATCGGCATAAATATAGAAACAATTGTAATCCACCAACTATATCAAACAACCCACTCTAGATAATAAAGTAAGTAATATCAATTATTAATTAATAAATCAGTGTTTAACACTAAATGCACATGTATAACCAATCATGAGTGGTTACAAACTCAACCATTAGTTTATTCACATTAGTACTTAATCATTTTAATCATTTTAGATGAGTCAAATTCATGTTGCAATTATTTTTGTGAAATATTAAAATAAAAAATAAATAAATAAATAAATAAAAAGAAGTTGGCAGCCTGACCCACAAGTCTGCCAACCCGACATGAAGTGGAATATTACTTTCGACTCGATCACCTAAGTTAATTCGTCTGACTCAGCTTGACAATTCGTAATAGATATTGAGGCAAATTATAGTTTTGATTGTTGTTTAGAAACGATTAATTAGACAATTAATTTAAATATTTCCAATATGGAATTATTTATTTCTTTTATAGCTACTAACTCATGGGATATGTTCAGACTTTCAATTATCTTCGTTTTGTACATATATGGATTATAAAAAATTAAAAGTTAAAGAAGTTTTAGTTTTCTATAAATTTTAATATTTTCTTAATTTCTTTAGTCCAAAAATTTCTGATTTTTATTTTTGATTCTTTATTTTATGTTAAGTCACGTGTATTCTTGTAATTTTTGAAAGATTGTTTTGCAGTTATATTAAAGACATTATAAATATTTTTCTTACAAAATTTTATAATTTTTTATCTTAAAATAAATTAAATATAAATTTTTAAACTTTTGATGTTTTAAAATTCATATATTATTTAAAAACTTTAAATTCTTGTGTGAGAAATTCTTAAAATAATTTAAACATATTTGTAAAAAAATCATTCATAAATTAGAAAAGTAAACATAATTTAACTTTAAAGAAAGGACAAAAATGAAAATGAATTTTTTTAAGGATTAAAGAGTCAAGAAAACCTTTATAGGGACTAAAAATAAAATATTATATTTTATAGAGATTAAAAAC
>JBBPBR010000003.1:27116550-27147284 GCA_037974775.1 Cicer pinnatifidum | reverse complement strand
CTAAATTTTTTTATTTATAAAGAGATTAAGAAAAACTTGAGAAATAAAAAGAAATTAATTTATTATACTTTGACAGTTTTTGGTATTAAGATATTACTTTCATGAATTAAATTAAATTATTCATGAAATGTGTTCATTGAAAAAATTATAACATGTACTTTCTATATTATTAGCAATTTATTGATATGCAATTTTGTATGGTTAAAATGTCCAAAATAAAAGTGTAATTTGTATCTTCCTATGGCACATTTTTTTTACAAATTCATATAAGAGAAGCAAGGTTATAACATATATATACATAAAAGAAATACATAAGTTGTTATATATTTTGTCTCATTAACAAATATTGATATTATTAGGTTAAATGTCTTTCAAGACTTCATAGTCGTCTGTAAGTTTATGATGACATTCATTATCTCTTTTATGGAAAAAAAATACTTATCACATATTAGTTATTTTGTTTAATTAATTTTGGCTTGTTGTTGGCATCATCTTTCATGTCATAATTTACACAATTGTGGTTAATTCACAACTTTCGTTCATACATCTCTAACTGATGCAAAATTAATTTGAAAAATGTATCCCAACATAACCTTGGTTGGAATGGGTAGTACCACCACTTCACTTTCACTGGGCTACACAAACATTAGGGAAGATAATAGGTTGGGTCGAGCTATTGCTAAGTTCGAGCATGACATGTCAAAAAAATTCAAGGCTTAATTTTGTCTTGTGACATGTCATAGGCTTACTTTTTAGGCTTGAATCTGACCTTGATAGAAGTCTGGTATGACCTATTAGCCTAGTTAAAAACTCATTTGATTTTAACATTTTTGAATAAGTGCTCAAACATATCTATAAATAGACTAACAAATTAATATGTCAATGAAATTAAGTTCTATTATGATATTTAACATCACATTTTGAAGAACATGACTTTATATTCATCCTACTTAAATTATATTTTATAATAATACATATAACTAAAAGTTGAATATATATATAACAAAAAGGTCCACCTAATAGGTATAAAAGACTTATTATGTGACATATAGTCTAACATTTTTTAACTAAATAGGTTTTTTTTAGAAGTTTTGACTTTATCTGTTTAGAAAAAAAGTCTGGTCTAGCCTAGGCCTGATGTAGGCTAGGCCGTAGGCCCTTGTCGCTTGGTCTAGCCTATTACCATCCCTAACAACCATATACTTAATTGAATACTTGTTTTAATTGTTCTCCGTAAAAAAAAAATGTGACTCAAAGTTTGATCTAAATTTACGCAGGACAATTAATGCAATGTGACTGAATAATTCAAATATTAATTAATGGAGCATTCATTCATACATTTGTGCTTGATGCAAAGCTTCATATTTAATGCAAATAGTTATCACCAAGGTAGACTTTGATTCACACATGTTGTTTGATGAAACATTCATTCATTATATTTACTAATGTATGTAATTACCAATAACAATTTAATTCATTCATGCATTGGATGGATGAAATTTTCAAAAAAAGACATTTAATTTTGGTGTTGATAATTATGTGTGTGGCTTAGAATAAATAAATAGACAAGAAAATTATATTTATAAGTGATTTGGTGGTATTAAATTAGATTAAGGTTATGATATGTTGCATCAAGACTTAGGTTTAATGCTACCTTTGGGTATTATCTTCCATCTTGGTTCATGTAAATGTGGTTAATGCACAACCTTTATTCAATCAATTGTGGTTAATACACAATTGCACTTTATTATACACACAACCTTAATTAATTAATACAAAATCATGTATATTTTATTCACACATTTTTCATGGATGACAGTTAGTACATGTATCATATTAAGTAATGCATTTAATGGTATTAACAATGTTAGTCTTGGTAATTTGCACATTAATTTTGCCTTGAGAATTTGCATAGTCATGCAAAGTTTTGTCTAAATTCACACTGAGCAATAAATGCAATGAGACTCGTCTAAAGCATGTGACTCACACATATATTTGATGGAACATTTGTTCACGCATTTGTATTTAATGTAAAAATGCATGTTTAGTAGCAATAGTTATTACTGGGACACACTTGAATTCACATATACCATTTTATGGTTTTTTTTAAATAACCTATTTTTGAAAAGAAAAAAACTTTAATTTAGACATAAGAAATTGCTATTATAAATATAGACTTTCTTTAGAAAATTTTATTTGTAAATGGCGACTTTCTACTGTGACAAAAAAAAGAAGGTAGATTGATATATAATTTTAAAAATATAATATGTTGGTAAAAATAATTCAAAAATGGGTTATTAAAATAACCACCATTTGATGGAGCATTCACTACATTTAATATTGTGGGTCATTATCAAAGACAACTTAGATTAATTTATACATTTAATAGATGACAATTTAAATGAAGGACATGTAATATTGGTGTTGATAACCATGTGTATTAGACTAATTACATTGATGGATTTCGATATTATAGATTTGTCTTTGTAAATTTTTTTTTGGCTAAATCAAAATATTTTACGCACATTTGCAGAGAATATTTATTGAGGTAACTAAGAATAATTTAAGCTGTTGATATTGGTTAAATAATTAAGAAATTCAAGCATCAATAACATATGTCACATGTTAGATAATATATATTATATTATATAAAAACTGTTTTATTTTATTATATATATTTAATCAAATAAATTTTGTTATATATATATATATATAAACATTAATACCATATATTATCTATTAGTCTCAAATTATTTGTCAATTTATAATATCAATATAATATTTATAAATTTTTTTTATTAATATATTTTTATTTATTGTATCTCAATTCATTAAATTTTTTCACTAACTACAGTTAATAAAAGTATTGTGTAAACGAAATTTATTTTCTCATTGAAATCAACACAATTAATTTTTTTTAAGAATTATACATAATTCAAATAAAATATTAATTAAAAGAGACTGAGGAAGTGTGTCCTATCATCGACCTAAAGTAGTTGTGCAAAAGCGTCTAATTAAATTTTGCTATTTAGATATTTGGTGATATTTTTTTTTTTTGAAAAAGTGGTATATGATTATAGGTATGTATAAAAATATTTTATATTATCAATATATATAAATCAAAAATTTTAATTAATATATATTTGTTGCTATAAAATTTTATACAATATTTAATTATAATTTTTGTAAGTTTTGAGTTTGACTCCATCAAATTACTATTCTAAGAAGAAGGAAAACATGTTTTTATTCTTACTCACTCTTATAAGAAAAAATTAATTATTTTTAAATTATTTGTTATATATCCTTCATTTAATACACAAATTATAATGCAGATAGTTGAAAATTTAATATGAAAAATAAAAAATTTAATAATTTTAATTTATATTTTACAATAAAATCTAAAAAATAATTACACTTAATTGAATTTTTTTAATATTTATAAAAAAATAGCTTAATTACAATTTTGATCCCCCTATTTTAGATGAATCGCGAAAGTAGTCCACCCATTTCGTTTCTCCCCAGTTTTGGTCCAAAACTTGATAAATTTTCATTTTTTAAAGCTACATTACACCATTTATGATAATAGATTTCAGGTACAATTGTTGCACATGAGATCTTGAGACGTGATGTGACTTAAATAAATACAAAAAAAAAAATTGAAATTTTATTAAATTTTGGACCAAAATTATGTTTGAGGAACCAAAACTGGAGAGAAATAAAATGGAGAGACAACTTTCGCAATTTAGCAAAAATAGAAGAACTAAAACTACAATTAAACTTAAAAAAATAGTTTATTTTGTTTATAACGGTGAACGGAAAAAAAAGTATTTTTTCTCTTTTACTTCATGGCACCAAAAGCTCATTGGTTGATTAATCACATTAGTTGTTTTTTTTGGCACATTGATTGATTGATGACATTACTAAGTGGCATAAACATTGAACTTCCACTTGCACATGCGTATGCTTAAAATTTTGAGACATTGAAAATGAATATGGCTTGGCATAATCATGATTCAACATAAGTGACACTAAAGCAAATTTTGAGACTTTTTTTAGTCTTTAATTAATTTGTTTTCTTTAAGGAGTCTTTAATTAATTTATTAGTATGAATTAAATTTATATTTGAAGATAAAAAAAAAAAAATCGATAATACGAAAGTATGGCACAACTAGGCCATTAATTATATACAAATAAATCTCCTTATATTTTGGTATGGCATAACTAGGCCATTAATTATATACAAATAAATCTCCTTATATTTTGGTTGGGACCAAATGTAGGTTCTAAGGGACAAATTGGTTACTAAACCAAAATGGTTTTAAGGTGAAAAATCAAATAAGAAACATGTAGGTTGCCACTAAGGGTGGACAAGAAAACCAAAATCTGAATTGATTTATAGAACTGAACTGAACCAAACAGTTTTTAAACTAAACCGGTTCAAAAAAATTAAAAACCATACTTTATTTTAAAATCAGTTTTTTTTAACTGAGCATATTTTAGAAAATATAGGTGCCCTGTAACCATAATTTTGTTTTAAATTTCAATTCTACTAAAACCTCAAAATCTCAAAAACCTAAAATTAGAATCAAAACCCTAAAATTGAAATGAAGCTTATGGTCGCCGCCGCCGCTGCAAATAGAAAAGACATCTCTTCTCTCTTCACGAAACAGTTCATCGCCCTCTGTCTTCTCTCTTCGCACAACAGTTCATCACACTTTGTCTTCTCTCTTCGCACAACGATTCATCGCACATCGTCTTCTTTATTTGTGAGTCTACGCCCCCTGTCGCCCTCCATCTTCCCTCGTTTCCTCGCAGGTATTCATCCACCTCCGCTTTCGCTGTTTCACCATTTTGGTTCATCTTCATTATTTTGGTTAATAATTTTGCTTGTCTGATAACCTTTTGAGCCGAGTTCATGCTTTTTCCATGCATTTTATTTCTACCATGATTAGTACTCTACTTTTGATTTTTTTTCCGTATTTTTTTTTTGAAGTTTTGTGTAATTTGGCTTTTATTTATCTTTGTATTTGTATTCATGCCTGTTGATTTTTTTTTATCTGGTTTTGTGTAATCAATAACCTTGGTTTTTTCTCTTATTTATTCTTCATTTATGTTGTTTCAACTTTCAATAGTTGTCTTTGATTTTTATTTTGAACACTTTAGTTTTGCTTTGATTGTTTTTATTGGGTGTGTTGTTTAATTGACTTATTGTTCTTCTATTTTGTTAATTCTTTTTTCAAGCATCGTGTCTATTTTGTGAAGGAGGAGAATGAATTTTTTTCAAAAACTGTGACTTGTTTTTTTTCTCTTATTTGAGATTGATTCCAATTGCAAGTAAGATCATATTCCCTTGCATATATAAGAACTTTGATTCCATCTTCAAGAAGTGTAGGAACATCAACTTCAAGGTTTTGCACCAAATCTTAAAGCATGACATTATACACTATTGTGCTGCATGAAACAAAGATTACATTCCCGACGCCTAAAACCTCCTTAACCGAATTATCATTTAAAAGATCCTCTACATATGAGAAGTCATAACACAATTCCCCATCACATTGCTTTCTGATGTCATAGTACTGCAATTTACAATATACAATTAGTTTATTTATTAAACTATCTATAAACATTGTAATATTTTTAAATAAAATAAATTTTCTTTACTCTTGATTACTAACATTAATGTTGCCATAAATTGACAAAATATTGCCCATTATGCTTTCACATGACTTTAGAGCTATCGAGCAACTTTGTCCACCTTCGCTTTTTGGTTTTAAGTTTATCCACTTTAAACAAAGTCTTGGTGAGATTGAAGTGTCTGTCCTTTTTCTGGAACAAATTATTATTCCTTAATGGCATGTGTTTCTTTTTTCTGATATATACAAACTTATTTCCTCCAAATAGAAATCTCTCTCTTTTGACCCCTTGCATTAATCCCTGATAGTGATATAAGAAAAACAAGTCATGTTGATTTTGAGGAGAAAAGAAGTCAAGTTTGCGAGATAATACTTTGAGTGAATACATAAATTCTACCATCAAAGGTTAAAGGTGATAGAAGCAACTTTGTGCTATTTGATGCATGTATGCTTGCCAAATCACTAGAGTCTTTAAAAACGAAGCAGAATTGGTCCAAAGATAGGAAATGGGAAATGATAAGTCATGTTTGGGTGGAGATGTTGTGCCACGTAGCAAGCCAATGTAGAGGGATTCATCATGCTAAGCAACTTAGCCAGAGTGGTGATTTGCTTACCCATGTATGGCTTTTGATGGCTCATTTAGGCATTATAGAACAATTCCCGATTTCTAAAGGTCGTGTAAGGGCAAAGTTGAAGCTCTCGTAAAATGTTTGGTGATTATTTTAAAAGCTCTTGTTACTTATGTCTTTTTTACAGTGTCGCACATGAAAGAACATTGAAGTGTGTCTTCTATTTTGTGCTCAACTAATTTGGTTAGTATTTTGATCCATATGTAAAACTTGATTCTGCAAGCCACTGTAAAATGATGAATTATTTGTGAATACTTTTATATGTTGGTGTGTGTTATGAAAATGAATGTTATTACTTTTTGTTATTATTAGAGTTTATTATATCTTTTATGAACTAATTGATTTAATGTCTTTATTGTGAACAATTGATTGTCTTGCTATTAATTTACAAATGTTCAATAGGCAAGAACATGCCAAAAAAGTATTGGATGTATGTACATATTAAATGTATGTGTGCATTCATTATCATTTGTTACCTTTCAACAGTTAAGATAACTTTACCTTCTAAAATAAATTAAACACTTTAAATAAATCAAATTCATCTTAGCTTTAGCTTCCACAAGTACATTTTTGCTTTCAACTCCCACTTATAATTCTCTGTTTCTAACATGAGTGATGATTCATAAAAGTAAACAATGAAGGATGGGGAAGATGATTAAAAGAAAACCACATTTAAAGCTAGGGAACATATTTCTAAATTTGGTTTCAAATCTTACTTTTGAAATTTGAAATTAAGAATCCTAATGATTGTCATAATAGAATAGAAAAATAATAATATATGTTAGAGACATGATAATTTATTTTTTTGCATCAATCCTATGATGTTAGGATATTTCATTCCTTATTTTTTTTTTTTGCATTTCTTGATTCACTATTTTCTCTTGTTCTGTATGACATCCTATATTCATATTAACTTATTTCCAGTAGTCCTATTGCTCTATAGACTTCAAGTAATGTTACACATTTGATCTAACACAAGATTAGTATTATAAAATTGTTTCCTGTGTATTTTTTGTTAACAAGTATTAATAATCTATTTAATATAAATTTGTGACGTAGTAAATTGTAAATAAATTTTTAATAATTTCATATGAAAGTTAATTTGGTTCTCATTTTGTTGATGAAAGTTGTTTAGTTTAGTTTATGTTATTGTTTTTGTTTCAATAAATGATTAAAAGTAGATTTTCTAATTATATTTATTTAAACAGATGTCGTCGATAGGTGATTACGTGGACTCTCCATTAATGGAGAATGAAGAACATATTGCTACCACTTCGGTTGCCCTTTCTGGTGAAGCTATATCAGTCATCTTCCACCATCTAAGCGTAAAAATTGATCACAAGCATGAAATCACTTTACTGAAGTGCCTAATTCAGGTCAAATGCCCAAATGTCATTATTGTGGAAACTTGATTAAATTCAAGGATGGGACAAATGCTATGATTATGCATCTGAAAAGATGTAAGGAGCATCCTGATAATCAAAGCTTCCTTTTCGATTTGTGGAGAATGTGTTTTTTCGAAACTTTGTGAATGTCTTACAACCATAAATTAATATTCCATCACGCACTACATTAAGGCGTGCTAATTGGTCACTTTTTGATGCAGAGAGAGAAATACTTAAAATTTTCATCTCAAAACATTGTGGGAGGGTTTGTCTTACGACGGATACATAGACTTCTATCCAAAATCTAAGCTACATGAGTCTAACTGCACATTTCATTGATAAAAAATGGAATTTGCATAAGAGAATCTTGAATTTTTATCAAATCACAAGCAATACAGGAGAGTTCATGGCTAAGGAAGTCATGTTTAAATGCTTGGGAGTTGAATCATGTCTTTAGCATAACAGTAGATAATGCATCGTCTAACGACGTAAGAATTAAATTTATGAAGAAATGGATGAATGCAAGGAACTATTTGCTCTTGAACGAAGAATATATCCATATGCGGTGTTGTGCATATATCTTTAGTTTGATTGTAAAGGAAGGTTTAAAAGATACGGACATTTATATCATAAGAATCCGGAAAGCAGTCAAGTATGTGAGATCGTCTCCTTCAAGATTGGCAAGGTTTAAGGGATGCGTTGAAAGGGAGAAAATTTCTTATAAAGATCTCATATGTCTAGATGTGGAAACTAGATGGAATTCTACATATTTGATGTTAGTAACGGTTGTGAAGTATAAAAAAGCCTTTGATTTGTTAGAAGTTGTTGATGCTAAGTATGTTAAAGAACTATCTAAGGATAAAGGCCCTGGAGTACCTCTATCCATGAATTGGGACTTTGCTAATACGGTGCTTCCCTTTCTGAGGATTTTCTATGACGCTACTATGAGTATTTCCGACTCTTCATATGTTACTAGTAACATATATATGAAGGAGGTATTTGCTGTTGTAGGGAAGATTCGATTATTGAGTGAGCACAATGATGCAAGCATAAAGTCGATGGGGATTAGTATGAAGAGTAAATATGACAAGTATTGGGGCAACATTGATGGAATAAATGTGCTGTTACTGATTGCTGTTGTATTGGACCCAACTTGCAAATTTGGATATGTAAACTACTTTCTTGATTATTATTTTTGAAGTAGATGGCGAGGCATTGAAGACAAAATTGTCATCTTCCTTGAAATCAATTTATCGAGAATATGAAAGTACGGAGGAAGGTTCTCAAAGTATGGGAGAATCACAACCAGGGGAAGATGATAATGATATACATGGTATGGGCTTCTACAAAAAATCAATTGGGTAAAGAATTGATCCTAAGTCTGAACTTGATAAATACCTTGTTGAAGAGTGTGAACCTTATTTTGTCGAGTTTGACATTCTAAATTGGTGCAAAGTCAACTTAACTAGATTCCCCATCCTTTCAAGTGTTGCTCGTGAGGTGGGCCATCCTTGTGTCTACTGTAGCATTAGAGTCTGCTTTCAGCACTGGAGGAGGGTGTTGGATCCTCCTCGTAGTAATCTTACACCTACGATAGTGGAAGTGCTTGTTTGCACTCAAGATTGGCTGAAAGGATCTCCTTTCTCAAATCTATTTGATGAGGACCTTGAAGAACTTGAAACCTTTGAGAAAGGTATGTTACAATATTTTTAGTTCTACAAACTTTGTATTGTATTTTTAATTTTTTGAAACATAATGAAATACTCTTTTTTGCAGAGATATTTCTCCAACGCTCTACGCAACAACATCTGCTAGTGTCATTAGTCTTGACGATTAAAGACATTGGTTTCTATTTTGTTTAGCGTCATTGTATTTGAGTTTAGGGACCATACTTTTAGAATATTGAGGAATCTGTTTCTGTTCACCTTTTAGTTACATGTGTGTTGGGCATAGATTTTTAGAAAATTCATTAGCCTATTAAGGTTTGGTGACGTGCTGAGACTGATTGATCAACATTACCCTAATTAGACATTGTTGTTTCTGTTTTTGATTAATTCTAATTTTATCTTCTGGGAATGCTTAATATGCATCTGATTTTGTTTTTGATTAATTATGATTGATCAACATTGTTGTGCCAATGCAATGCTTCATATGGAAAGACAACATGTGAATTCTGATTGATCAATTCTCAATTGTGCCAATGCAATGCTTCATATGGAAAGACAACATAAAAAGACAACATGTGAATTCTCAATTGTTCTACACAATCCTATGGATGGTGTGGAATGCTAGAAACAACAATGCACTTAACTAAGAGCATGCAAATCCAATCAAATTGATCCATAAACTTTTACCTTTTGTCCAAGAATTTAATGAGGCCAACCCAAGGAGAGAGTCCTATCATTGTCCTAACATTATAACCGAACTAGTGTTGTTTGTATCTCAACTAGGAATCCATACTTCATCAAATGGTGATATAAAAATTTGATTAGTTAAATGGTTGTCCTATGAAGAACCTTTGGGGGCTCAATTGTTCTACACAATCCTATGGATGGTGTGGAATGCTAGAAACAACAATGCATTTAACTAAGAGCATGCAAATCCAATCAAATTGATCCATAAACTTTTACCTTTTGTCCAAGAATTTAATGAGGCCAACCCAAGGAGAGAGTCCTATCATTGTCCTAACATTATAATGTTCAAGAAAACCAAACTCAGTGAAGCACCATGTTGTTTGTTAATGCGGGTTGGTTTGAACATAATGTTGTAGACTAGAGAATGATTGTTAAAACTAGTTATGGTGATATGATGATAACATGAGGTTAGAGAGAATTCATTACTATGGAACCAATGTCAGTCGAGGCCATGTGAGTCAAATGGGGCCTACAAAACACGATTGATAGAGAGCTCAATGACATTAGAGTAGCAATTGATGCAACCATGATGGTAAACTACATTTACCATAAGAGCAAACTAATGTCAATAGAACTAAGGTTTCCATATTAGGAGAAACCAAAATAGTTAGTTATACACATGAGTTAGTGCATGAAGTTAGAAATAATTGCTCATTTGTTAGTAAGGAGAATGTCCATAGTTCTATTTTAACTTATATTTTAAGTTTTTTATTTTTTATGTTTGAATCATCACGTTTTTAACTATTTTTCTGTTATGGAATGAAAGCAACTTCAAAAATAAAAGTTTGCACATTTTTAAAAGTTGTGATATATTTTCAAAACAAAGTTGTGACATGATTAATTAATAATTTTGAAAAAATAATTAAGTATTTATACATTTAAAAAGTGAAATATCTACTTTTTTTTTTTTGTTTGAAAAGGAAGACGGCCTATTCCTTACCAACATAAAAAGAAATTCAAAGTGCAAATCAAATATAAATTTTAGAAAACTAATTGTTACTTCTTCTTACAATAATAACATCTCTTAATTTTTTGACAATTCATCATAATTGAGTATATTTTTGTCTTTAACTTAAAGTTTGGGAAGAAAAATCTTAATTTCCAAAATTCAATTTCTCCCACTTTTTTCACCACTCTCTCACACATGTTCCCCTTCTTCCCTCTCTTTTTCCCTTCTATTTTTTGTTTTTGGACAAATTTCTCTCTTTCTCCATCCTCCTACGTTACAATTTAACCTATAGTATAATAAAAGAATCGAATTAGTTTTTGCTTTTCTAAAAAATTTCTTAACAATAATCTTTATTAAATATCCAAATCACTATTTTTATTTTTACAATTTTTTTCTTTTATGGTATTGATTTGTTCTCACCCCCACATTACAATTTTTATTTTAAAAAAAATATGTAACAACCTTTTACACCTACAAAATTAACTTGTTCTCAAAATTACGGAACTCCATAGTTTCCCATTTATACTGTTGATTTGTTTCAGATTTAAAAAAAAATTAATAATATAAAATAATATTTATATTTAGAATAATTTTTTTTTCTCAAATGGGGTTTATAATTAGCAAAAGATGTAGCAAAATTTTTCTTTAAAAAAAAAATCATTGTTGTGTACAAATACAAAATAACTTATACAACTTTAAAAATCTATTCTCAAAATACCTTGTACTATGCAAACTGGTCAGAATAAGACGATTTGGAAAATGAGTAGGAGCGATGAATATTCAGTTAAATATCTATCCTATCTGAATATGGAGAATATAATTGATAATATAGATCTGAGAGTGGAAGGGGATTGGAAGACAATTTGAAAACTTCAAGGTCCAAACAAGGTTCGTGTTATCTTGTGGAGAGCCACGAGGAATGTGCTTCATGGTGGCAAGGTACACAAGAGGTAAAGGAGGTTGAAGCATATGGACTGTTGGATCTTTGTTGGTGACAATTGCTGCAAGACTTTAATAGTGAAGTTGTTGATGAAGATTCTATGTAGCAAATTCCAAAGCGTGTTGTTACACTAGCCTTTAGGTTCGATTCGCCCCCACCAATCGGATGCAAATGAGACTACCAGCGAATCCCCTTCAGGGTACTTTGGAAACCTTGATATGATTTGCACTATCACACCAAGAATATCTCTCAATAGTATGTTACAAAATAATGTTACCTATTCTTTTCTCATGCATTAGAAAAGAATAAGTTCACTTAGTATATGAGAATGTGTGGAAGAAAATGGATGGTAATTACTTGAATTCGTTGTTAGCATTCTGTCCAAAGTGGCCCTATTTATAGGAAAATAATGTCATTTGGGAAAGAGTTGCAATTCTTCTTCTGCCACTGTTTGCGAAGGGTCATATATAATTACTGTTCATATATTAACTGACGTTGTGCAATGGTCTGGTGGAAAAATGTTGTGCCTGTTTGCGCATGACCCGGGTTCGATCCTGGTGTTGCGCCTTTTCAAGGTGGAATTTTTCCAAAAAGAAAGCGAAACACCGATTTGAACTTAAGTTCCAACGTTAGCAAACAATGGAAACAACCACTACACCAACAACAGTAATATGTCAAATATGGTCAATTAAAGATACATATATTATCCAATATTTTGGAAATATCTCACAATCCCCCACCATTTTCAAAATATACTTAGTCCCATAATTTTGGAAATATCATGGTTTCAGATAATGGTATCTTACGATTTGAACCACTACTTAGTAAGCTATGGGTTCCACTTATCCCGAATAGATTGGTAGACAAGCTTTGAACCAGTTATTCATTAGAACAAGTGTGCACAACTTACACATGAAATCTCGGTACTATCGAAAGAATTATAAAGATGACACATTTGTTAAGGCCTTGTGTCATGTACCCTTTTCATGAGAATTTAAGAGTCAAGCCCTTTAACTCTTCGAAGCGGCCTCACTTCATCCTCACATAGGTAGACTATATCAGAAATACACCCATAATATGTATTTCAGCAAAATTATGCTATATGTCTATTAAGAGTAAAACTCAACCTTCCAACTTTACACTTATGGTCCAAGTACTTTTAATCTTTGGGATGTATCTATATTCAAGTACTTGCAATCATTCTAATAGTGTACTTTATCATTGAACTCAAGACTTGATGTTACTCAAGTGTGAGTCGACTTTCCACCATTGATGATTAATTAGATATGGGCTTGAGTTCCATCCCCAATGATGTCTTCAACACCATGTCCCTTGTCAAACCTTTCGTCAAAGGATCTGCAAGATTTTTTTCAGTTCTTACGAACACTATGGATATTACTCCATTTAAAATTAAATCCTTTACATAGCTATGTCTTAGACCAATATGTCTAGATTTTCCATTATATACTTGACTGTATGCTTTGGACAGTGTGGATTGACTATCGCAATGTATGGATACCGGTGCCATTGGCTTTGGCCAAATTGGTATCTCATATAACAAATTTCTTAGCCATTCTGCCTCTTTACTACCTGCAGCTAGGGCAATAAACTCTGCAGCTATGGTGGAGTCGGCAATGCAAGTTTGTTTCTTTGATCCCCAAGAAACTGCACCTCCACCAAGGTTGAAGATCCATCCACTTGTGGACGCGTGATCCTCAACATAAGTTACCCAACTGGCATCTGTATATCCTTCCAAAACTGAAGGATATCCACTATAGATTAAACTATAGTTAATTGTTCCTTTTAAATATTTTAATACTCTATTAACAGCGTGCCAGTGTTCTTTACTTGGATTGCTAGTATACCGACTTAACCTACCTACAGCATATGCTATGTCAGGTCTGGTACAGGTCATGGCATACATCAAGCATCCGATTACCTTTGAATAATCTAGTTGTGCCACAGGGCATCCTTTATGTGGTTGTAAACTAACATTTTGATCAAATGGAGTAGAAACAGGTTTGCAATTAAATTGATCAAATTTCTTTAGCACTTTCTCAATATAATGAGATTGAGATAAACCAATATTTACTCCATCTCTAATGATTTTAATTCCTAAAATCACATCTTCTTCACCTAAATCTTTCATATCAAAATTTTTCGATAAGAAAGTTTTAGTTTTCTCCACCTCATTTAAATTGGTGCCAAAGATTAACATATCATCAAAATATAAACAAATCATAACACCATTTCCATTATGAAATTTACTATAAATACACTTGTCAAATTCATTTATTTTATATCCATTAGAAAGCAAAACTTTATCAAACTTTTGGTGCCATTGTTTGGGTGCTTGTTTTAACCCGTATAAGGATTTAATCAATTTACACACTTTATGTTCTTGTCCTTTGATAACAAATCCTTCAGGTTGTTTCATATACACCTCTTCATCTAACTCGTCGTTTAGGAAAGCATTTTTAACATCCATTTGATGGATTACAAACTTATAGATGGAAGCTAGTGCCAAAAGCACTCTTATGGATGCAATTCTTGCAACAGGTGCATAAGTATCAAAGTAGTCGATACCTTCTTTTTGTGTAAACCCTTTAGCAACAAGTCTAGCTTTGAATTTATCAATGGTACCATCAACTTTCATTTTCTTCTTAAAGATCCATTTACAACCTATTGGTTTGGATCCAGGTGGGAGGTCTACTAATTTCCAAGTTTTATTCCCCATAATTGAGTCCATTTCCTCTTGGATGGCTTCTTTCCAAAAGGAAGAGTCTTGAGACTTTATTGCCTCTTCATATGTGTCTGGGTCACTTTCTAAATTGTAACAAATTGGTCCGTAACTATTACTGGAATCATTTGTTCCTTATACAAGGAACATAAAGAAGTCTAGGCCATAATCTTTCTCTTTTCTGGCTCTTTTACTTCTTCTGGGTTCTGAACATGTCAAAGTATCATTATTAGATACATTATTTTCTAGACTTTGTACACTAGAACATACAGTTTCCTTGGGATGTGGAATTGAGTTAAATCTATTTTCTTGAAAAATTGCATCTCTTGACTCAATCACTGTGTTAATAGGATATGAGTCATTAGATTCAACAACCATGAATCTATAGGCCTTGCTATTTTCAGCATAGCCCAGAAATACACTTTCAATTCCTCTTTCTCCCAATTTCTTTCTTTTTGGTTCAGGAACCTTAACAATTGCTCTACAGCCCCAAACTTTTATATAGTTAAGATTGAGTTTTCTTTTCTTCCAGAGTTCATATGGGGTTATCATGTTCCTTTTATTGGGAACTCTATTTAGTAAATAACATGCAGTTAGCATGGCTTCACCCCAATAACCTTTAGATAAACCAGAATAGGATAACATAGCATTGACCATTTCTTCTAATACCCTATTTTTCCTTTCTGCAATTCCATTTTGTTGTGGGGAATATGGTGCAGTTGTTTGATGCACAATACCAGTGGACTCAAAATACTCAGGATGATAAAACTCTCCTCCTCTATCACTTCTAAAACACTTAATAAAAGTTTTATGTTGAAGTTCTACTTGTGCTTTAAATATTTTAAATTTGTCTAAAACTTCATTCTTAGAGTGCATTAAATAAACATAACAAAATCTAGAGTAATCATCAATAAAAGTGACAAAATACTTTTTACCACCAATTGTAGGCCAACCATGTAAATCGCATACATCAGAGTGAATTAAATCTAATACCTTAGAACTTCTTTCAACACTTTTAAAAGGTTGTCTAGTGATTTTAGTTAGCATGCAAGTAGTACATGAATTTGAATTTTTATCAAAAGTTGGAATTAAATTTGATTTCATCATATCATTCAATTTTCTAAAGTTAATATGTCCTAGTCGCATATGCCATAAATCACAAGACTCAGCAATATAAGCAAAAATCATATTATTATTATTATAGTTACTAACAACATTACATTTGAACATATTCTCACAAAGGTAACCCTTCCCTACAAACATACCACCCTTAGAGAGAATAAATTTATCTCCCTCAAATATACTTTTGAAACCAAACTTATTAAGTAAAGGTACAGAAATCAAGTTCTTCCTAACATCAAGAACATAAAATACATCTTTAAGAGTAAGTACTTTTCCAGAAGTGAATTCAATCTCCACTGTTCATTTTCCTTTGACTTGGACAGTTGAGGCATTTCCCATGTACAAAATACTTCCATCTTCTTCATAATGGTCTTAAATAGTTCTTTGTTTTTGCACACATGGCGGGTAGCACCAGAGTCTATCCACCAAGATTCAACATCTTCAATCATGTTGAGTTCGGAAATGACAGCAACAAGATTATCTTTTGTTGCACTTGAATTCTTCTCTTTGTTCTTCTTTTTCAAGAACCTGCACTCATTTTTAAAGTGTCCTGGTTTTCCACAATGATAACAACTTCCTTTTCTTTTCTTTCGTTGTTCATTATTACCATTGTGTTTTTCATGAGATTTATCAAAATCTCGATTTCTTTTCTTAAAAGATTTGCTTGAATTTCCTTCCTCCATTACATGGACCTTTTCATGAGAAAATTGGTTTTTAGTATCCTCTTGTTTACGATACTCTTCTTCTAAACGAAGGTGATTACCCAATTGCTCAAGTGATATGTTCTCTTTCTTATGTTTCATAGATTTTTTTTAAATCTTTCCACGAAGGTGGAAGTTTGTCTATTACGGAGGATACAATAATGGTTTCATCCATGTGCATCTTATGTTGTTTGTAGTTATTAAGAATACGTTCAATCTCATGCATTTGTTCCATTACTGATTTATTATCAACCATTTTATAATTATTAAATTGAGAAACAAGAAACTTCTTACTTATAGCGTCTTCTTGCATGTATCTTGACTCTAATTTCTCCCATAGTTCCTTTACAGATGTGCTGCTTTGATATATATCGAACAAGGAGTCAGACATTCCGTTGAGAATATGGCCCATGCATATATAGTCATCATTGTCCCACTTCTGCCTTTCTCTTGTTTCTGCCAATGTTTCCACTTCCTTCTCCAGCGGTCTTGTGGTATTCAGAACATACACCACCTTCAAAGTTGTAAGGAGAAATTTCATCTTTTTCTGCCAACGGATAAAATTTCCTCCATCGAATTTCTCCAACTTCACAAAATTAGAAGTCATTTCTTTGAGTGATGCAACCATTGATTGAAAATAAAATCGAACCTAAAGATTGTTGGATCTTTGTTGGTGACAATTGCTGCAAGACTTTAATAGTGAAGTTGTTGATAAAGATTCTATGTAGCAAATTCCAAAGCGTGCCTTTTCAAGGTGGAATTTTTCCAAAAAGATAACAAAGCACCGATTCGAACTCGGGTTCCAACGTTAGCAAACAATGAAAACAACCACTACACCAACAACGGTAACATGTCATATATGGTCAATTATAGATACATATATTACCCAATATTTTGGAAATATCTCACATGGACTCCTTGTTGCACTACAATGACTAATCCAATTCAATGTCATCAACATTATAATAGATTGATTGTGTTGTGGTTGCGGAAGGTATAACATAGATGTCTAATGCTAACTCCGAGTATTGAGACATCATTAGGAGTTGCCAATGAATTATTCAAAATTGTGGTTAGTTGTATACAAAGACAAGTTAATCGAGTGGTTCATACTTTGACACATAGAATGAAGCAAAATATAATAAAATAGAGTGCAACATAACGAAATGAAATAAAATAAAGTTTCCATTCTAGTTTTTAGAAGAAAGAGAACCAACTTTCATTTCATGCTTGGATAGTGAATAGAATGAAATATTTTTTGTTTTAATATTTTTTTTTGAATGGAATGCAATAAATTCTTTTCTATCAAAACAAAAATTATTAAAGAATTTAATAAATATACAAATAATATGATATAATACTTAAATTCTATTATACATCAGTATAAAGCCGAAAATACCCTGTTCTCGTTATTAAATGTTGACCGTCCTAATTTTACGCCTCCAAAATTTAATTGTTATAAAAAATACGGAAATTAATATTTACTCTCTGGCTTCAAACTCTACAAAATTCTCTCATCTGATTCTTCACCAAAAACTCTCTCTCGGCAAATTGGTGTTACAATGGATCGCACACAAATTCTTCTAGTTGGTTTACCAATCTTCCTTTTCTTCACAGACATCATTAACCTTTTCTCTCCTTCACCGCCTCCCAAATCATCTCATCACAATCACAATCACAATCATATTCACCCAATTCCTCAACCTCAACAACAACAACCACTTCTTCAACAACCCCTTGATTTTCCCACACAGGTTTTTTCACAATCAATTTCCCACTTCAAATTAACCCCTTTCTATCTTATTTATTATGCCTATTTCTCTTTTCTTATTTACCTAGATTTTATTTTTTGAGAACATACTTTTGTATTTTCGTCAATAATTTGTTTGTGTGAATGCAGAAACAGAGTGGCATTGGCCCAATTGGCGTTGGAAACACTGTCAGCATTGACTTCTGCACTTCCTGTTCTTACAAGTTTGTTACTCAATCTCTTTGCTCTTTCAATTTTTTTTATTTAATTATTAAATAAACGCACAATATAGACTCAGAGTTTAATAGATATGCACTGTAAATTAGTTTTAAAAAAAATAATTGATAGCAATAATCGACAGTAAATTGAATTTGAATGGTTTGGTAAAATTAAGTATTAACCTAGCTGATAAGTAATAAAAAATGACTTAAAAGAATATTTTAATTTTTTTTTGTTAAGATAATTAGGATAAAAATGAGAGAAAGAATACCCTATAAGTTATTAGTTCAAACGCTATCAAAAAATGATACAAACTAGTGAAAAAAGTACATAGGCTTGTGAGGTAAAGACGATTACAAAATCGCTCTACTTTGATCATTCGAGCTTATATGTTATAAGCTATCCACTATAAGTTGGTGGTTAAGGCATTCATAAGTATCACTCTCTCTATAACATAATCCCTAAAGTATATAAAATAAATAAATAACTAGTTCCTAAACTATATGAAATCTGTAACTTTAGTCCATGCTGGTAGGATGCTAGGGACGAATAGGATGAATTTTTTCATACTTTCAGGACTAAAATGACATATTTTTATATAATTTAGTTACTATACTTATTATTTTTATATTTTTTAAAGACTAAATTGATATATTCTTAATTGTTTAATTAAGTTGGAGGGTTCTTTATGTAGTATATGTTGGTCTAGTTGGGAAATAATGTTATCTTATTGTAATTATTATTAATTTGGTATTGGAAAGGAAATGATGGAGAAAGGAATGTAAACAACAGCAAAAGTCAATACCAGATGATTAAAATTATTACTACTTGTGTGGACGCTACATTAAAACAAACAAGTCATGCATATCTAAATGGCATCTAGTATTAATTATTTGTTAAAGATGTACTTGGAAGAGTTTATTTGGGCTTGCGTTATGACATAAGTGATTATGTAAGTATTTGGAAGAGCTTCTAAAGATATGTTGCGATTTGTCCACAGGTTGTGTTTTCAGGTTACTATCATAAGCTCCTCATGACACCTTATAGAAACAACTTATAGTCTTATAGAGTTTAAATTAATAATGTAGAACAACTTACATATTAGTTCTTATATGATGAGTTCTTATCGAATAAACTGTTAATTAAGTTGTTTATCTAAACACACTCTAAATAAGTCACAACATATATTGCCTTTCTATTATTCCGGTCCTCTTTGAACCAGTCTTGTCTGTCGGTGGTTATTTATACTAATAGATGTAAAATATGTTTTTGTTTTTCTAACATCGTTGAAATATACAGATCCTTATTCTTCATTTCAAACCATTGTATCTTTTGCCTAACTGTGCACTCATCCATTGGTCCTATTTAGAAGTTCTATTTTTGGTGCTAAATTATGTATATATACTATATAACACTGAGAATTTAGCTAGTGTTAGAACTTGTAAATTTTCAGTATTTGGACTAGACTTAGCTTGTACTAGCTGCATTCTTTTGTTTCATTTGTAGAATCCATGTATCAATAAGTAAGAGGAGGGCTAGCAATACTTACCGATTTGTCATTGCAATATTTTTTAAAGTTTGCAAGCAGTACAAACTTTAGTATATCTTGTTTAATTTTCATAACATTTTCTGCAGGGGAACTGCAGTAACAGTGAAAAACATGCTGGAATCTTTATTTCCTGGGATTAATGTTGTTTTGGCTAACTATCCGCCTCCACTTCCAAAGCGCGTTCTTAGCAAAGTAATACCAGTGGTGCAAACTGGAGTTATTATAGCTTTAACAGCTGGTGACCAGATATTCCCGAGACTAGGAGTGACACCACCACCATTGTACTACTCCCTGCGTGCCAATAAGTTTCGAAGTATTGCTAGCACTTGGCTTCTTGCAAATTTTGCCCAATCCTTCTTACAGAGTTCTGGTGCTTTCGAAGTTTATTGCAATGGCGAATTGGTAAGTCCCTTGTTAATGGTGGCAATTGATTTAGTGTCGTTTGTTGATGATGATGGTTTTATTATGTTACATACTTAAATCTCTAATAACTTCTGGGTGGGAACCTTGGAATTTATAAAGGCATGTGGATCTATTGGAACATTGATTTTTAAGCATATTGCACTTGTGTTCAATGAAGCACAGACACAACACCGACGCCTAGATGCCGATAATAATTTGTAAAATTTGAAGTAATTGAATTTAACTACATGTGTCGATGTCGTGCTGGTGTCTGACACTGATAAGTGTCGGACACCGAACACACCTTCAATCTGAAATGCCAATACTAAATAGCTTGTGGGATGTCCCACCTTAAAAAGATTTGAATATTTTTAATGACTTCATGATCTTCTTGTTTATTTGGACCTCTTAGATTTTCTCTAAGCTGAAGGAGAACAGATTCCCTGGTGAATTTGAGTTGAAGGAACTTGTTGGCAGAAGAATAGCTAACACACACGTGATTTGAGGCAGAGGAAATAGACAATACAGAAATCAAATTTTTATTTAGTTTGTGTAATTTGTTATGTACACTGTTAGGTAAGGAATTGAATACTGATCATGCATTGGTTTTACACTTTTTTGTTTTGAAGCCTCTCTTTCTTTCTAATGATAACTTTTTATCATAGAGTAATGATATATGGCATTATTTCTCCATTGACAAACACAAAGAAAATAAACATTGGTGCTTCCAATTGAGTTTATAAGAAGATAGTTAGAATGAGATTGCTTGAGTTGAAGTTGAGCCACTTATAGTGTTTGTCAGAGTAATCATATGTGTGCAGTTCCTCTACATACCAAGTTTAAAAGGAAAATTTTCAATTGAGGATATTTTGGGTTGAGATTGAGCCACCTATAGAGTTTATGTAGATTTCTGCATGATTAAGATGGTTTTAAATCATTGTTTTGTTGTTACAGTTGTGTTCTTATTAATGCAATCTAATGTGCGTTGCAAGGTTTTAAACAGTAGTTGCAATTGCAGTCACATTGCGCTAGGTTTCTTTGCGGAAAATTGCAGCTAAGTAAAGTTGAACCGACCATATTTGCAATCGTGATGTGGTTTTGATGACTTCAAATGACGTTGAAGTCATAGTTACTGTTTTAAACTATAATTTAAATCATGGATTGGTTGAAACTGTTTGTAATCATAGCATGTTTTTTGTTTGACTTAATTGCACTTTTGTTGTCTCTATTATTATCAATTTATGAAATTGGTCTCTTTATTTTAAAAGTCGATAGTTGTAGTCCATCTTTTAAATTTTTGAACTAAAAAATGACGATTTGACATATTTGTAGTAACATGACATACAATTCTATGATATAAAATCATCTAGATATATTAATTATTCATATATCATTAATTAAATTAAAAATATGATAAAATTTCAAAGTTAAAAGCTAAATTTTTACGGCGTTTTATTCTAATTTTATGAATATTAATTATTCTATATCGTCGTATCATATGTTACGTTATTTAAAACATTTCATATTATCATTTTTTAATTAAAAAATTAGATGAATAAATTAAAATTGTCAACTTTTAAAATAGAAAAACTAATTTTATAAATCAGTAAAAATAAAATGATTAAAACTGCAATTAAGTCTTTTTGTTTTTTGGTTGCATCGTGTCATTCTGTTTGCAACTATGTGTTTTGAGGAACAAGACTCCATATTCAGATGGAACCAATGTATATATAAAGGATACTTCTTCCATTGAATTATCTCATTTTTATAGGAGTCATTGATTAAGATTAAGTAATTGTTGTGAGCAGCTACTAATACCAAAAAGTAAGTGTGAACTATGTGAAGAACAATTTAGTTTTTTATTTTCAAAAGTAATAAAATTTAGACTTTCAACAAATTTCATTGAATTTAATAAATACAACTTTTAATGTATTTATAATTGAAATTTTTTACATTTAATTTGTTAATAATTGTCTTTGAGACACTTATTAGCATTTGTTTTTTTTTTTTAAAATCAATGACTAGATGAATTTGAAGATATTTTCCAAACTAATTATTTTGATTCTTTTTTCATTTTTAATGTATTTGTTATTATGTACATGCAGTATGCCAATATTTATTTTGATTTTTTATACCTAGATGTTAATAGTTAGTAATTAATTATGAGAGAATGTATTTGTCCATATTAGAAAAAGATCGAATTGTGAACCTCTTTTATGAAATTTTAACTCCCAATTCATAGAGCTGTGTTAGACTTTGGGAGACATTTTTTATTTGTTAATTAATGATCCACAGTGCTCAAAGTTCTTGAAATTTATTAAATAACAATTTAATCTCTTCAATTAAACAAGGTAAGTTACTTTTGTCCATTTCCAAATTTAACACTTTATCGTATTTTTAAAGGTTATGTTATGTAGTTGTTTTGATTCAAGACTATTCAAAGTAATAAGTATTTCTTATGTTAATTTTGATAATGTTTCCTAAAAAGAATATCTGTAAATTACGATTTCACAAATTGCAGGAATTAAATTGTGCAACTAATTATATTATTAACCATGTTTAACTACATGTTATGTTAAACCAACATTATGGGGATGTAGCTCAGATGGTAGAGCGCTCGCTTAGCATGCGAGAGGTACGGGGATCGATACCCCGCATCTCCATTTTCAAATTTATTCTTTTTTTGCTTTTCTTTCTGTGATGCATTTTCGATGTGTTATTCTAGCCACAAAAACGTTTGTCAAATTTTCAAAATCTGTTTGTCAACTATAGTCGGTATATTATGAAAATTTATTATGTTATACTTTATAAATTCATGCATATAGATTTTCAAAAGTCTATATATACACACACTAAGAAGAAGAAATATTATGATTTTTTTAGTGTAAGAAGAAATTTTATGTTCGACTTTACAAATTCATGCATAGGTTCCTGAAAATAAAAATATGTATATACACTAAGAAGAAGAAGAAATTCGAGTGGCATCGTCACCATTTGTCTTAAGTTTTTTTTTGGCAATATCCTTTTTCTTTAATTTAAGTTTCTTTTCTTAAATTTTTTTTATAATATTGTCAATATAACTGTTGAAATTTTATTAAGAAATAAAATATAACATTAAATATATTTTAAATCTCCATTTTACTTGAAACTGAATTTTAGTTCCTCTATTTTTTATTTTTTTTAAAGATTTTTCCCACCACCACATTTGAATCCAATTTGTGTTCCGTTCATAGTTCGTCGCCATTCATCTTCATCATCGTGTTTGTTATCTTTCTCACTTCATTGTCATCGTTTTCATTACTCGTTGTTATCACTATCATTGTGCTCGCTGTCATTGCTCGCAATTCTCTTCTAAAAAACACTTAGTTATCTTTTGCTCGACAAGGAAAATGGAGAACAAAAAAAATCTTGTTTCATGGTTCAAGGATATAACAAGAAGAGAAGTATTGTGTCAAGTATGTATTTTCCCTATTTGTTTATTTTGTATTGTCTAGAGTTTACGAAAATTGTCGTTTTGCATGTTATGATTATTTTGTTAGTTGTGGTGAATCAAAGGGTTGCTTTTGTGTGTTTATTTTAATACTTTGTGGTGGTCCAAATACAAACTTCCTGGTTATTTTATGTGTTGGTGGACCATGGCTATCTTTGTGGTGGACCATATGGTTGCTTTTTTGAGTTAATTTAATACTTTGTTGTTGTATATGGCTTATGGAAGTTACTATTATTTATTATGGTAGTTGGTTTGTACATGCCAACATTTGTAACTAGGGTCAAGTTAAGAATTCAACATAAAGGTGAAAGTGAATTGGATGGTGATTATATTGCAAGTGATAAGGAAGATGATGATGGTTACTTTGATGACAATGAAGAAAATGAATTTGTGGATTGAACTATTGTTTTGTCACTTGTAACACTTGGAGAATTTAATGCTTATGTAGGTGCTAAACCAACAAATACTCCTACAAAACAACTTATTTTAAAGATGAGACACATGAACATTATGATGATTTACATACTCCACTAGAGAGTGAAGATGAAGAGCTTGTTGACAAATTTCCAACTTTTAAGATGGGTGATGAGAAAAGGTTTGTAGTAGATATGAAGCTAAGTTGCAAGCAAGCATGCAATTAAAGAGTTTGCAACGGATTATAACATAAAATGATAGCGAGAAGGGGAATAAGTAACCAAACACGCTAGCACAAATTGGACCCATATATGGTAGGAAAAATCCTAAAAAATCGAAATAAGTGGGAACCAAATTCGCGATTTTTAAAATGAAGGGGAGGGGGGTTAAAATTCAGTTTCAAGTAAAATAGGAGACTAAAAGTGCATTTAAACTTAAATTTGTTAGTTATAGTAGTTTATATTTTAGGTAATTAGTTATTTTTGGTCCTCATTTTCAATTCCTCTATTAGGCTATTTTTGAGAAATATTATAAAAAGTCTATCCTTTGTATTTTCAATTTTAATTAATGAAACATATGAATATTCAGACTTAGTCTATTTTCTTTTCTTACCTATGGTTGGTTCCAATTCCGGCTCATCTTGCACCACCATGAATGGATCGCAAAATGAAGCAAGAAATTCTACATCACTTTATTATCTTCATCCTGGTGCAAACTCAGGTACTTTACTCATCAATTAAAGCTTGCAAGGATCAAACTATTACAATTGGAGCATACTCAAGTGGTGTGCGTTGATCTCAAGAATAAAGCGGAATTTATCAATAGAAAGTTGCTAATGTCGTCGAAGAACGATGTTGGGACTCTGTAATATGATGGTAATTTCTTGGATAACTTACACTATTTCTCCTTCTATTGATCAAAGTACAATTCGGATAAAGAATTCAATGAAATTATGGGATCATTTGAAGGAAAGGTTTTCAAAACGTGACCACTTTTGCTTTTATGATCTTCATCAACGCATACACTCGATTAATTAGGGTGAGAAATTAAATTGTGATTATTTTATTAATTAAGTATTCTTTGGGAAGAATTGGATGTCTTACGTCCCATTACTAATTATTCTTGGCCTAATTCCTCTGAATGGAGTCTTTAAAAACTAGTCTTTGGCTATAGATCCTTTAAAGCCCTAACACGTTTTTTAAAGGGGCTCAATGACAGTATCAACATTATCAAAACCCAAATTTTAAAGATTGATCTATTACCTAATATTACTATTACTACCTTTTCTTTATCTTCACAAAAAGAAAGACAAGTTCTTGGTCTTTCTGTTGATGTTTAGGTTATCATAAATTCTTCCAATAATGGTAATAATAATAATGAAAATCTTAGAAATAATTATAGCTGAAGTAGTGGAAGAGTTAATGGTGGTGGTAGAGGTGAAGGACCCTAGAGACAATGTACCTCTTGTCATAGGTTGGGTCATACTATTGAACTTTTTTATTTCAAGAACACGTTTCCTCTCATATATGTTCTCTGTTATAATAATATAACAAATTTGTTAATTCTATCACCATTTGATGAGGAATTAAGAAATCCTTCTCTTGATAGTAGTCCATTCAAACCAAATTATTCTGAGCACAATCCTTCTCTTTTCACTTATGAAAAAAAATCAATTAGCTAAATAATTTCCTTCAACAATCCAATGCTTCCTCTTCTAATCAACAAAACTCGGCAAATTCTACTTCTCAAATTGTTGGAGTTTCTTCCATTCAAAAAAATTATGTTTTAGGTAATATCTCTTATAACTTTTGGATTCTTGACACTGAAGCCACTGACCGTGTTACTTGTAATGTTAAAAAAAAAAAAAACTTATCATGAAGCTAAACCTCTTCATATGACTTTGCCTAATAGAAGCATTGTTCTAGCTAAACATTCAGGAACACTATTTTTTAGAAATGATTTTAAATTTTTTAATGTCTTGCACATTTCTGAATTTACCTTGAACATTATCTCGGTTCAACAATTAATAAATGTTTTACATTGTAAAGTGACTTTTTTTGCTTCTCAATATGACATTACATCCAAGATGATTGGACATGGGTTGTGCATGTTTTTTATTTTATTTTATTTTATTTATTTTAAAATCAAACAATATTCATTTAAAAACTATTATATGGATTAAAAGTTATAACCAAATTCATTATTTGATTTAAAATCGGTTGTAAAATTTGTTATAATTAAATAGTCGATTTTTGGTTATGCAACTAGTTTTGACGAATCAATAAATGCAATATGTTTCGACATTAAAATCTAGATAATAACCAAATAAAATTCATGTTGTTAATACACGGTGAGGGAAAAAGTTGAGAAATTAATAAATGATTTACATCAGGATGAAACATTGACAATGTATAATATATAATATTTTCTATAAATATGAAAGGAAAAAATGATTAAACTTATATAAGATGCCAAAAGGAAAACCAAAAGGAAAAGTCTAAGATGAACAAAAAGGCCAATTTATACAAAATGAAGTAATTAAAAATAGTCATATTTTTATACGTTATTTTAAAATTGAAGGTATGAACTTTAGTTTATAACAAAAAAAAAGCTTTTACGAAATAAGTGTTTTGGTGTGAAACAATAAAAGTTTGTTAAGATCATAAAGATGGTGAAATTTCTATTGAAAACTCGTGGTAGAGAAGGAATGATACACAACTTAATTGTAGACATGGAGAAAAAAAAAATGAAGTATTGTTAAGTTAGGAAGTGATTGAAATATCGAAAAGGAGTAGATAAATGAAAGAATGGAGTTGGGGGTTCAAGAATGGCTACCTCGTTGTTGTCATCGAAATCGAAGAAGAAGCAACAACATTTTTTTGTTGTGTTAATGAGAGAAAGAGAACATCTTACTAATTCAATTTAAATTGTATGCAAATTATAATTTAGAGATATGAATTAGGGTTCCAACAAAGGATTTAGGGTTCTTGCACATTGTGATTGAAATTTGGGAGTTGAGTGTATAATAATCGGTTAAGATCCAAATATAAAAATAAAACACGAGCGGATATTCAATCGATTGGTAAATGAGTTGGGTTGTAACCATATTATTTTAACCGGATATTTAAAATGAATTTGAATCCGAATATCAATTTGGGTTTCATAACCGAATTTTTTGCACAACTCTGTGTCAGACTTTTAGGTGGTTTATATCATTTGCAACAGCTCACAATTGATGTTCAAAATATTATTTTGTGCATCTTAAATACTAGGATATTCAACATCTCTTTAAATAGTTGACATCTTAGATTAGGGCACCCGTCAATGAAAGTTTTTACACATGTTTGTAAATCTTTTCCTTATTTTTTCTATTCATGACCATCATTATTTTTTAATTATTGTCAATGGCTGCACTAAACCTACTTG
Source organism: Cicer pinnatifidum (assembly GCA_037974775.1). Taxonomy (NCBI): domain Eukaryota; kingdom Viridiplantae; phylum Streptophyta; class Magnoliopsida; order Fabales; family Fabaceae; genus Cicer; species Cicer pinnatifidum. Next base: position 27,119,518 of record JBBPBR010000003.1, on the reverse strand, counting down.
GATTTATCTTATGAAGGTTAAATTTGAAACTAGAAAATTATTATATGATTTTGTTTATTTAATTCAGAATCTGTATTTGTTTATCCTGAATTATATGCTAAATTTGGAATCATTCATTAAACTTCATGTGTTGAGACTCCACAACAAAATTCTGATCTGGAGCGAAAACATAGACATATATTAAATGTAACTAGAAGTTTACATTTTCATGTTAATCTTCTTAGAATTTTTTGGTCTTTTGTAGTTCAACATGCCATTTATCTTATTTATTAATAAGTTGTCTTCCTCTTCTATTGATAATCATACCCCTTTTGAATTGTTGTATAAACAATTATCAAATTTAAAAGACTTCAAAGTTTTTGGATCTATTTGGTTTTTTTTTTGGATCTATTTGGTTTTCTTGTGCATTGCAACAAAATAAAATCACATTAGATCCTAGATCTAGGAAATGAATTTTTCTAGGATACAAGTATGGAATGGAATAAAGTGTTTTATTTGTTATGATTTGCATACTATAGAGATTGTTATTTCTAGAAATGTTGTCTTTCATGAACATGGTTTCCCTATTTTTCTCCTAATCATTTAAAGTACGTTCTTTCTATGACCAATGCTATTGAGCCTCAATCTTATAATGAGGCTATTAAATCTGTTGATTGGATCGATGCTATGCAAATTGAATTACATGCGTTAGAATCTAACAATACTTGTGATTTAGTTTATTTGCCTCAAGTTAAGCATGTTATAGGGTGTACGTGGGTTTTATAAAATTAAATATAGGGCTGCCCTTTTTATTGAAAGGCACAAAGCTCGTCTCGTGGACGATATATTCATTGCTGGTGATTCTAAATACGATATTACTCAATAATATTTTTAACATTCTTCTTTTCATATTAAGGACCTTGGAGATTTAAAACAAATTCTTGGTTTGGAGATATCTTTTTTAAGAGAGGATATTCACATTCGTCAACGAAAGTATGCTCTCGATATTATGTCTGATGTTGGTCTATTGGAAACTAAACCAAGTAGCACACCTATGATTAAGGATTGCAAGTATCTTTACACCTCAAAGGCTCCACCACATGATCCAACGCCATTTCGAAGAATTATTGGTCGTCTTTTCTACTTAAGCAGCATGTGGTCAGACATTAATTTAGTCATTCAACAATTAAGTCAATTCATGCAATTGCCCACCGAGGATCATTATATGACGATAATGAGAATTATCAAGTATATAAAGAAGACTCTTGCATAGAGGTTGTTTTATTCAGCACCATCAACAACACAATTACACACAATTTAGTGATTTAGATTAGGCATATGTCAAAAAATGAAGAAATTTATTCTTGATTTTTGCATTTTTCTCGGTTAATCCTTGATTTCTTGAAAGTTTAAAAAACAAACCACTATATCTCGATCATCTTGAAAGGCAGAAAATCTCACATCGACTTCAACAACCTGTTAAATTCAATGGATAACACATCTTCTTCTAAAATTAAGAAACACAATTTATGCACCAACAACCCTTTATTGTGATAACCAATTAGCCCCAAACATACTCTCTGATCCCATACTTTATGAGAGCATTAAACATATTGAAATTGTCACATCCTGCAAGAAAAATTGCAATCTGTTTAGAAAATTTATTTTTACTAAACGTCTAGTGTCATCATTAGAGCTATCAATAAAATCTTAAACTCCGAAACCCCCTTACAAAAATGTTACTAAGCCCCTAATATTAGGTCCGTTATTGAAATAATTTTTTTTAAAGTTTTGGTCCATTATTTAATTATTTTTTGTGGTAGGGCCTATAAACTCAATATTTTGTTAATTTGATATTTTTTTTTTGAAAAAATTTTAAAATTTATTTTTCTCGGAAAAATATCAAATAAAAATAAAAATAAAAATAATTTCTCAGAAAAATTTTAATTATATTTTTCTCAAAATTTGAGAAATTTTTTTAAAAAAAAATTCTCAAAAAAAGTCAATTTTTTTTCTCTAAATAAAAAAATAAAGAAAAAATTATCAAAATTTCTTTAAAAAAGAAATCCATTTTTTATTTTTAAAAAAGTGGACCTATAAATCCCACTAAGCTCAAATTTTCAAGAACTTTTTAGTGATAAACGCATTCTTTTTTAAGAATATTTTTAACTGAGAAATTTTTAACCCCTCTTAGGTTGATACCAATAATTAATTAATAGAATTGACAAATTCACAGCTCTATTCTTCCACTCTCCTCGTACAGTTCATTATAATATTCTAGATTTTAGTTAATTAATTATTTGTGGTTCCTATTTTCTCTCTATTTTTTGTTTTTTTGGGATGTTTTTAGGCTTAGTCAATCGGCCTTTTTGGCAGTTATACTTTTTGTATTTGGGTCATATTATAAAAAGTATTTCAATTTTAATTAATGAAACAGTTAGCACCAATCTCTCATGCTTAGTTTGTTATATATATGAGTGAAATTTTAATGTAAAATTTTACTCTAAATTTGAATACAATTTTTTTACTAATTTCTTAAAAAAAAGTTAGAACAATGCTATTGAAATATATAATTTCATATAAAATAAAAATGAATATAAAAAGTAACTCTTATTATATTTATACTTCTATTTTATTTTAAATTTTATATTTCAATAATATTGCCGAGTTACAGTTATGAGTTGGAGTATTGCGACCAAGAAATAGCCACGTTGAAAGCCAAGTGGCGATGCTAACTATTTTTGTGGATAAAACTTTGCTCATAAAATCTAATATCGAGGATGTAATTGTCGGTGGCACTTCACTAATTCTTCAATTCTGCATAAATCTCTTTTTCATTAATTCATGATTATCTATTTATGTTGTACATTGATATATTTATACTCGTTTTTTTTTTATAATATATTTGATCTCTTTTTTTTTTATAATATATTTGATCTCTTTTTTTTTTTATAATATATTTGTACTCGTTTTTTAAAACTTATTTATA
>JBBPBR010000003.1:27093120-27116043 GCA_037974775.1 Cicer pinnatifidum | reverse complement strand
TTTTTTAAAATTTATTGATTAATTAATATTCCTTACATACTATTAATACAATGTCTTCTATTATATATTTTTGTCATTAATGATACAGTAATATCTAATAAGAATTATTTAATAGAATAATAATTTTTTCAATTTATATATAGATTTTTCTTAATATAAATAAAATAATTAAATAACTCAATTATTATGTATCGTATAAATATAAAATAAAAATATACTCATAATATACTTTATTAATTTATTATTATACAATATAATATAAACTAAAATTTTATAAATTAAATAAACTGCCTAAAAAAATGCAATAAAAAAAGTAACTTTTAACATTCCAAGGTAGTGAATGCATAAATTCTAAACATATATTTTCTTTTTTAAATACTTGGCATTTAAAATAATATCTAAGAATCAAAATAAAATAATAGATTTTCTCGAAAAATAAAATAATAGATGAGATATGGTATGCATAAAGGGATTACGTGTGCTTCAAGCCAAAACCCACAAAACCCCTTCACAAACTTTTTTATTATATTTTATTTTCTAATCGCGCTTTCAAATTCTCTCTTCTTTTGATTTGTTTCTAGTACCTTGTTTTCCGCAACCAAATAACAGTTTCAGTTTATGAGAGTAAAGGAATTTCGATCGTTAGTGAAGGGTTTCATTGAGTTGTTTTTTTTTTTTTTTTTGAAAAAAAAAATTTCATTTAGTTTATTGGTTTGTGAAAAAGTGAAGTGAAAAAGAAGAACAAAGAAAAGATGCGCAAGTCCTTCAAGGATTCTCTCAAAGCTCTTGAAGCTGACATTCAATTTGCCAATACTCTGTAATTCCACTTTTATTTTACTTTTTAATTATAATCATGTTGAATTTCATCGTTGAGTGATATATGTTTTTATTTTATTTATTTTTTTATTTTGTGGTGGGTGTTAGGAGATAGTTTTTAGGTTATGATGGCTGGACTATGAAGGTTTTTTGTTCTGTTTGTCCAAACTTTCAGATTTTTTTGTTTTGGTTTTTGGTTTTTGAAGATAATTGTTTGTTTTGTTGCTTAAAAAGTTTTATTGTAAAATATTTGTTTTATTTTAATATGCTGGTTTCAATTTTATAACATCTATGTCCTCTGAACTTGTCTAAGCATTATATAGTACAAATAATTTAAATAAGGTTGTTGGAGTTGTTGTGGCACATCAACATGACATAAATTTAGTTTGGAATTTAGGCTTCTTTTGTGAAAAGTGTTATTAAGAAGTTTTTGCATGGTTATTATAAATTTGAGTGCTTTGTTATGTCTGTGAAATTCTGTTTTGAAGTAAATAAACCTGTAACTAGTTAATTTGCACAGAGCTAACAATTGTTAATTTGAACAGAGCTTCTGATTATCCAAGCGAAGGTGATGGAGCCTGCTTTCAAATGAGATTGTCTTACAGCCCAGCTGCTCAATTTCTTATGTTTCTGGTTCAGTGGACTGATTGCCATCTTGCTGGAGCCCTAGGATTTCTTAGAATTCTCATATACAAGGTACATTTGCTAACTTTGTAGCACAAACACTTTTAATCGAAGGCGTATCCCAATTAATTCATTTTTTCAAATTATTACCAGTGTCGACGTGTCAGTGTCGTGTTAAGTGTCTGTGTCCCAATTAATTCAGTACGGTGTTTCGTAGTTTGCAATCCCTCTATTCTGAGTACATTTTTTTTGGGAAAGACAAATGCTACTTGTTGGTATATTATATTAGGAGCTAGGGTTTGAACCCTGGATTTTCTTCTCAAACTCCTTTGATTGTCCTAGTTTAACCACTTGAGCTACATCTTGGGGACCGCTGGAAATAGATCCAATGTGACCGAGTGTTGGATTTGTTGCAGGTATATGATGATGGTAAGACAACTATGTCCATTTATGAAAGGAAAGCCAGTCTAAAGGAGTTCTATGGTAAGTGATTAATGCATATTTGGATTGACGGTGAATTCGGCAGAATCACAGTGAACTATTGTGATTTTGGCAGAAGTTACACTTTGGAATTTCAACAAATTATGGTGCCACCGTGATTTCGTCAAACTCACTGTGGGTTGTAGCTCACTAAGTCTCCTTGAGAACAGTTCATCCTTAGCATTGAATCCAAGGCATACCGTTTTGCCTGTGTTTTAGACAATTTTGAAAACTAGACATGTCTTTGAATGATATACAACAATGTTTGGATTGATGGTTAGCTTGGCAGAGTCACGGTAAACTACCGCGATTTTGGAAAAAACTATACTTTGAAGCTTCAACAAAATTACACTGCCATTGTAATTTTGCTAAACTCACCGCCAATCTAAGCATATACTAAATGGTTTTCCCTTTCCTTTATAAAAATTATGGCTCGAAATTCAAATATGGTTGCTTTTATGCGTTTTAACAACAGGTATGATCTTTCCCTCTTTAGTACAACTCAACAGAGGAATCACTGATGTAGAAGAGAGGAAACAAAAGGACTTATGTGCTACAAAGTTCAAGCCTAAAGATGTGATTAGAAAAGGAAAGTTATCTGAAATTGATATAGAGAGAGAAGAAGAATGTCCTATTTGTATGGAGATGAACAACAAGGTTGTGTTACCAAATTGCAACCATTCCTTCTGCATGAAATGCTATAATGACTGGTAAGCAATCTGTTACTTACAATACTTTTTTGGTTAGAGTATCAATGTTAGTGCTTATTTGTTTTTGCGGTGGATCAGTGTTGAGTGTTCGATGCACGTTAAGATCAAAACTTCAATTTTTAGCTTCTGTTAAATCACAGTTGATCGGCATATGAATGTGAGTTTAATGTTTACAGAAGTTGAACCAAACATATGCTTAATATATAATATCTTGCCAAACACGGTGCAGATTTTTGAGTTGGTGATGGAGAAAATACTTTTTGTGATTAAGACTATTTAAGATCTTAACTGTCTAGAATTATAATTTAATGCATATGGATTGATGTATAAGAATATGTTGTGGACAAAACTTTGGTTTACAATAGAAACAAACTGTTTTTATTTGCTTATGCCTAGAATTGAACTCAAAGTCTGTTTATTGGTATATTTGAGCTTATTTATTGACATAATCACTTGTGAAACTTTTTGGCAGAGCTTATGGAAATAGTTATGACATGTCTATAAGTTGTGTTTAGCTTATTTCTATAAGCTCTCCAGAATAGCTTATAAAAACAGCTTATAGTTTTATATGAAAGTAGTTTGACTTTAGTTTCTCTTTTGCTATAGAAATAACTTAATAAGTAATTATATGATAAGTGCTTAAGTAAGTTTTCATGCAAACAAGACCCTAATACGAAAGAAATGAGCTTCTAAGGATTAAGTTTTCGCTGTTTGTTCAGGCATACAATATCTCAATCTTGCCCTTTCTGCCGCGACAGTCTTACAAGAGTAAACTCAGGTGACCTTTGGATCTACACGAGCAGCAATGAGATAGATGATTTAGCATCAATCAACAAAGAGAATTTGAAAAGGCTATTTATGTACATTGACAAGTTGCCTCTGGTTTTGCCAGATCAAATATTCGCGACTTATCCTCGACACTTTTGATTTCTATTTAGTGCTTGTTTGTTTCCTTGTATGTGTCCAAGTCGAAGCTTTTTTATTCACTGCGTGTCTGTGGACTATACACCGTGAAAGCAAACATTTGCTTAGTGTGTTGTGAGGATCTTTGGATCTGCATGAGCATCAGTGAGATATATGACTTCAATCAACAAGGAGAGTTTAATTTAATCAGTGTACATGAAAGGTACCTCTAATTGTGCATATCTTATTCTCAAAACTTTTGATTTCCATTTAGTGAATGGTAGTTTATATGCTTCAAATTTAATTGTCACTTTTCATTTTGTGCTGGAATTTTATAAACTGTAAATACTTGATGACTTTTCAGTCACATGATATTTTCTTTTATCTTTTTATTTCTTTAGCCTAGATGCTATATACACACTAAGAATCGTTTGGACGTAGATGGAGGGTAGGAGAGATTTTTAATTTGACATTGTTTGATTTACGTTTTAGAAGGAGAGAGAAGCAAGTAATTTAGAGAGGAGGTAGATAAAAACACTTAAAAATTAATTAAAATCTTTTCCTTTTCACTGAACAAAATATATTTTTAATTAAAATCTCTTATCTTTTCTCTTTTGAATCAAAACCTATTTCTACCTCCTTTCTCTCCTCTCACCTCTCTGTTAAATTTTTTCTCCTCTCCTACATTAAATCAAAGGGATCCTAATACTAATAATGGTATAAGAAAATAGAAAAAATGTTATGTAATCGTAATTTACAGGTGTTTGTGTAGTGTTTGAGTCCAATTGCTTATTTAAAAAAAAAATGTAATGTAATTAACCACTTAAATAGTATTATACAAGTATAATGATTGTCCATTGACTCTTATCGCAAGTTCATTAGTCACTCGATTCAGCAAATGTATTACATTGTTGCAACTAATATTAAAATGGTAATATTAAGTGTCAAATTCAAAGATTGTGTTATACTATCTTATGATTTTTAATTACCAAATTGAATAAAAGTTTCTAGATTTGATTGAAAAATTTTCAAACTAACAATAGTAAAATGTTGAACTTTATAATAATAAAAATATCAGAGATAAATTTCACTATAAATTTAACATTTAGCGAGGTATATGGATGCGTATAACTTTGGCGGAAAAAACCTTTTTCTCTTGTCGCCCAAGTTTCTCCTTTTCTTTCCCCATTTTTCAGAGATGTGTGGCTTAGGCCAATGTTTGACCTAGAATCACCCATTTTTCTTCTCTTTTTATTTAAATAAGTGATTTACATATATAATTAGTTTTTTGTTTTGTATTTATTTGATTTTGTACTTTCAGTGCTGCAATATGATTTTGATTTCCCGTTTTGGTGCAGCGTGATATTGATTTCTCATATCGATGCGATGTTCATTTGGTTCAGATTAACAAATTAGTTTCGATTTAGTGCGAATTCAATTAATGACTTTGACGTCGTCAATGTTACATATCCAAAAACATGAATATTTCAGACACTTCGATTTTGTCATATTGGTAGAGTTTGTCTTAAATGTAGACATTTTACCGCTTTATGCTATTAACTTGTGTGTTGTGAGGTTGTTCGCGAATTCATCCTTTTCGCTTTTAGCAATTTTAAATTTGTTTGATCGAAGTATTTTATCTATTTGAATGAATAAATGCTTTTGTCTTGGTAAAAATAAAATCTAACATTTAGCAGTAATTTGAATCTAGTTGTTACCAATTTTCAAGAGTGTCCAATCGTAATCTCTTAGTGATTGAACCTTTAATCTTAAATGTAATCCTTATTCTTTTGGCAGTTTACAAAATAAGATTAAGTATCGAATAACATAAATTAAAATGGTTTTAAATATCTATATCTATCTATAGACTATAGATAAAAAAAATCTTAATCTAAAACATTTAAAGAGTCTACTCTCATTTCAAACTTCAAATCGAAAATCTATTTAAAGTCAATCAAGCAATAAAAAACATTGACACACAAAGATTAAAAATACCACTCAATTGAATTCATTTAAATATTTTTATTTATAATTATCTTGCCTTTAAAAAAAATAGAAAAAAAATATAATTGTTTCATAATGATAATTATATCATTTAAATATTATACATATTATATCATGTCATGATGAGATGTGTATCAAACACTTAATAATATAAAATAATGTTATCTTGTTTGCTATTATGTGTACATATAAAATAATAATATTTATCTTATCACAATTATATGATATTCTTATTTAACTTTATATTATATTATGTTTGTATCTTATTTTGCACATAAAACAGACTTAATATAGGTGTTATTTAAAAAAGATATGTTATATTCATACATTTTTAATCATTATATATAAGATAATATATAAAATCTTCAGTTTTTTACTCCCACCCCTTTGTTTGGTAGTTACACTCCCTTATAGAATAAAAATGAAATAATTACCCTTATAGTAAAATCAAATTCACCCATTCTACCAAAACTCTTTATTCTACCATTTTTTTCTTATTTTCACCATTTTTTTCATCTTCTCCTTTCCTCTTTTTCAAATTTGTGTATATCATGTTGTTAGGGATTTACTCAAAATCAATTTGCATAACCTTACGTGAATTGAGTTTACTTAGGTTTTTTAAAAACACAAGTCTAAAATGTGAATCAGGATCATATAATAGGCAATCACTACCTTAAAAATATTTATAAAATTTAAGTATAAATAAGAATTTTTAAGATTTTAGTAATTGTTAATGTTGTGTTTTTAGTAATATTGAATTAGAACCATGGGTAAAATAGGAAAATAATAGCATGAACAATTCCAAGTGGCAAAGAGAAGGCATGCCACCTTTGTTTTCTCCATCTCCTTCACTCGTCGGTACAAGCCCATCTTCCATTCAATTTTCCTTCCCTTCCAATTAACCTCCCATAAACATTATGAAACACCAATACCAGATTATTGTTCATCGTCTTCTCCATTCATCTATTTTTCTCTTTTCCCCAAATTAATTGAAAGACAACAACCATCTAAAATCCTTTACATTCAATCCAACCCTTGCATGTCCATTTATTTTCCTCTAAAACCCATTAATCAACCAAAACAATGTTGGAGGGAGATAAGGCGCATATTGAAAAATCTCCAAATTTGAAACAGAGCATAAACAATAGGAGCATAGAGTTGGCAAGACAAACATCTTCCACAAACTCAATTCAGGTTGAAGGGAATTATTAACATCAAAATTGTGAGTTCTATTATATTAATGTATTTTAGCATGAGGGTTATGAGAGTTGTTCGTTGACATCCTTTACTTCTTGTTAGAAATTATTTTGGGATTTTACGGATTAGAAGAATTGATAGGTGTGAATGGAATGAAACTTTTAGCATATAAGTGTTTTGAATATGCACTTAAATTACCATGCATGTTGGTTGTTTGCTTGTTATGTTAGTAATTTAGGAAATCAAAGAATTTTGTGAGAAAAATCTTAGTTCAATGTGCGACTCATGCCCTGAAGGAAAATGCAAGTACTTTGGATGCTATTCCATCTTTGCCACTGTAGTTTTACCTCTGATGGTTGTATCTCTTTCTCCTCTTTAAATTCTAAGTATTTTGCCTCTGTTGACATGCTCCCAAACACAACCTCTTCTGATCATTGTTTCCTCTAATTCTTTCACGGAACGCATTTCCTCTAATTCTTCCATAGGATGTGTTTCCTCTTATTCTTCCACGAGACGCGTTTCCTCTAATACTTTTACGGGGCACATTTATTCTTATTCTTTCATGGAACGTGTACCCTCTAATTCTTCTTTTGGTACACGTACCCTCTGGTCCATGCATCCTCTGGTCCACGTACCCTCTTGTCCATGCATCCTCTGGTCCACGTACCCTCTGACCATGTTGCCTATGGTCTATGAATCCTCTGACCACATTGCCCTGGTCCATGCATCATTTGATCCACGTATACTCTGACCATGTTGCCTTTGATTTATGCATCCTCTAACCATGTTGCCTTTGGTACATGCATCCTCTGATCCACATATCTGTTGAGACAAACTCTATATGTAAAGTTTTGTTGAAAACAAACAAAGGTTAATTAAGAAAGTTAATCATGATTCTAAAATGTTATGTTAATTTAACTGGTGCTTTTGAGTGAATTTAATTAAAAACAGAATCAAACAAAGTAAAGGAAACAACAACAAGATCATTTTGCATCAAAACAGAGAATGATCTCCAGCTTCAAGAATTGATCATCACAGCATATTGATCAAACCTTTTCTACATTCTTAACAAAGAATATGCCCAGGAAATTCACTCATATCTAATCAGTACATGGCAAGGAACAAGTATGATTCATCCAAGCTCAAAAGGGATATTTGATCTCAAAATTAAAAGGACTCAAAGATGGACAAAAGTCATGACAGCTTGAAGAACTCCAAAAATTCAAATGTCAAGAAAGTTCAATCAATCTTGACATATGACAAGACAATTACAAAGGAAATCCAGAATAATTAAAACGGGAACTCCAGACAATTACCAAGAACGTTTATCGTTCTCCGTTTTCTGCACAGCAGCAGCAGACCTGCAACCTGCTCTGTTTTAGCTTGCAATTCTTCTTCAATCTTAATTAGCTATACTCAAGACTCAAAATGAAGAATCTATCATCTAAGATCAATGAAGAAACATCAAGGACTTTGTCAGAAAAGTACAGGACTGCCTTAAATGCTAAAACCAAAAGTTAAAAAAGGCTATGTCATAGCATGATTAAATTATTCTGAAATATTGCCTTAAACCAGAAAAAGCAGAGCCTCTCCAACAGCTCTTTTGTACTTCCATCCAGAGAATCTTCAGCCTATAAATGGAAGGCCATTATCCAGTATGAAGGCAACGAATTCAAGTGCTAAGTAATCCACAATATACAATCACACTTAAGCTTGAAATTCTGCAAAACAGAGGCAATATCATTTTCTGCAATTCGCGAAACAGTTGCTGCTACATATTCATATATATCAGTTTGCGAAAGTATCATTAGATCCTTTGTAAAGAATTTATTCTCAAACAAGAGTTGAGAAATATTAGATTATGTCAAAATCAATCCATTTGTAAAAACTCAAGCTATAAGAGTTTCTTTATAGTTTGTTTAAGATTGATTCCTATCAAGGTTAGATAGGTGTTGTTATTGCTTTCTGGGTGGAAAGTAATTGAGGTGGAAATAGATCAAGGTTGATCTATACTAGGTGTTGTAAGATTAAGAAGGTTCTTCGTTTTAAACACTTAGTGGAAAATCTCACAGCGTGAGGACTGGACGTAACCCACATTGAGTGAACCAAGATAAAACTTTGTGTGATATTCTCTTCCCTATCTCTTTATTTGTTATACTGAATTGATTAACTAAGATAAAAGATAAACTTATTTTCTGTTTAAAACTAATCAAAGAACGTTCTCCGTTTTTACAACTAAAACCAAGAACGTTCTCCGTTTCTGTTTTCATAACCAAGATCAATCTTGAGTTATTTTCTTAAGATTTTAACAGGAATTTTTAAAAGGTGCATTTACAATTCAAACCCCCCTTTCTTGTAAATCAACGTTGCTACTTCAATATCATATGATCATAATCTACCTAGGTTCACCTTGCCCCTGATTCATGTATCCTTTAATATATGTGCTTCTGATTGGGGACTTAGGATTTAATTCCCACTTGAATTTCAGTACATTGCTAAGTTGTTTATAATTGTTGTATTTGAAGGATGCATTGCATACATGATATAATAAAGACATTGCATACAATACATCTTAAGTTCAATATATTCTCATTAATCAGATCATGCATGATCTTATTCATGATGGGGAAGTTCAGGTTGTTTCAGGCATAGTTTAAGAGGTAAAGGAGAATAATTAGGACGCTGATTGAGGTTTGGTTATACCATATTTACCATTCATTACTCAATTAGCTTAGTGACCCACATTGAGATAATTAAGCGACGTTTCTTTATTTACAAAGAAAAGATTTTTGAGGTCATGCATAGTTTTTAGAATCTTTATAAAAAAATGATTTCAATCAAGTTTTACAAAAAAAAAAAAAAGAAAGAAAGTGAAATGGAGAGCTTCAACTTGAGGTGTATCATAATTTCATGTTTTATGCATTTTTATTTAAGAAATATTTTAAACAACCCTCCCTTTATTTTTGAAAACTCGCTGAGATTTTATCTCACCCATTTATTTTCTATATAAGCAGCTGGACGAAATCAAGGTACGGGCTGACCATCGGAGGATTGGTCCAGGCTTATTAGTTTTAGAATTTTGATGTACTGAATTATGTGATATAATGTAAAATTGTTAAATACTTAAATTAGTTCAAGTTATAATATTAATTTACGAATCTACCAAAACAAGTTGTAAACTATATTTTGAATGTAGTTTTCAGTTGTGTTTTATGATTCCAATTATCATTTCATTATTTTTGCCTTTATTTTATTAAGGTGTATGAATTCAATTGTCAAGTTCTAGATAATTGATATTGGGTCTTAGATAAGGTAAGTAAACTAAGAATGCAAATGGTTACTTGATTTCAATTCACATAGTCTGTACAAAATGGAAATCCTACTAGAGTTGGTTTCACGTACGTTAATGCAATTTCAGTTTGTGTGTGTTCGCAGTTTCACTTTGCTTAGGTTTACGCAGTTTTATTTTGCGTGTGTGTATGCAACCTCACTTTGCTTATGCTTAGGTAGTTTCAATTTGTGTATGTGTAAGCAGTCTCAATTTGTGTATTTGAATCAACATGCGCAGTTGGATGTAGAGGACTCCCAAACGTGACCATAATTTGTGTACATTTACGTAAATTTAGTTTGCGTAAGTTCTAATTTATTAAGACGTACATGAATTAGTTCATGTACGATCTTTAGAATTCAAAAAAAAAAAACGTAAAACCTACTTAGACAAATAATATACATACTTTGGTAGGAAAAATCTTGTTCAAGTTCCTTCAACCTTCTATCTACTTTTTTTTATATGATTTTTTAAATGGAATATGAGATATGGGTGAGATATCATACGAGTAATTAAGAGAAGAGATAAAGTTTTTTAGAAGTATAAGTGATAAGAGAATATTTTTTAAAAAAATATTAATTTTTAAAAAACATTAATATGGTGTAACTAATAAAATTTAAAAAATCTATTGTTTTTGCAAAAAAATCATTTTTTTTTTAAATTATCAACTCGATTGAATCAAATAGAACCAACTCATTATTCATCACATCAAATTCTTAATAATAAATTGAAAAATCAAATCAAACCAAATTGAAAAATCAAATCAAACCAAATCAACTTTTTTATTAGTACATATTCTTTTTCTCCCAAAATCAAATCAAACAGAAAATTTATCCATTAAAATGCGATTACTTATATTTAAGTTTGGATAGTAAATAAAAAGTATCTACTTTAAATTCATAATCTTCACCTAATTCATATCCATGAACTAAGTAGAGATACAAGGATGAGTGTGAACGTTTATTTGGATTTGATTCATTTAAAGGGAATAACTCACTTTAAATGATAAAATGAAAATTATCAACTATTGATGTTCAAATGAATAATTAACGTTATGTGTACATGCATAACTAATAATGGAGTAATTATAATTTTAATAAGACTAAGTGGTCCCTTAACTTAATTTCAGGTAACGTTTTAGTCCTTTATCTTTTTTTTCCCGAGTTGGTCATTTATTTTAATTTTAAGTGACAATTTGATATTTTATGTTTTAAAATTTCAACAATGTTATCATTTTTTATACAAAAATTCAAAAAAATCATCAAAATTTTCACCAAAAACCCATAAAATTAATAATCATCTTCAATATAATACAAATTTGATCAAATCCATAACTCAAATATTCAAATACACTCATATTTTCATCTCCAACAATATCAAATAAAGAATAAAAATATGACTTTATTTCAAGATTTAAGATATGAATTTGATTAAATTTGTATTTTATTGAAGATGATAATGAATTTTATGGGTTTTGTTTGAAAATTTTGATGATTTTTTTTGAATTTTTGTATAAAAAAGGATAACATTGTTGAAATTTTAAAACATAAAATATCAAATTGTCACTTAAAATTAAAATAAAGGACCAACTCGAAAAAAAAAAGATAAAGGACTAAAACGTTACATGAAATTAAGTTAAGGGACCACGGGTGGTATTTAACCTTTTAATAATTGATTTACTTACTTTACCGACTTTTAGAGGAGTCAACAATTGCCATTTTTATTAAAGGGTGTTCACATCCAAATCAATATAAAAAATCACAAATTGATCCAAAAAAATTGAAAACCACATAAAATCGAATACTTTTAAATTTTTATTTTATAAAAGTCACACTCATCAAATCAAAATGAATTTCATATTCTTTTTTAAAATCGAATCCATTTGAACCAAACTACAATAATAATTTTATTACTTTTTTTATTGACATGATGTATTGCATTTATATATTATTTATTGGTTTATAATTTCTTCTATAATA
This sequence comes from Cicer pinnatifidum, assembly GCA_037974775.1. Classification (NCBI taxonomy): domain Eukaryota; kingdom Viridiplantae; phylum Streptophyta; class Magnoliopsida; order Fabales; family Fabaceae; genus Cicer; species Cicer pinnatifidum. The sequence goes on along the minus strand of JBBPBR010000003.1, from coordinate 27,104,002 downwards.
ATACTTACTAGTTTAATTTAATTTCTTTAATTGCTATTTTATGTATTTCAAATATAGTCAATCAATCATTATTATTTCTTAATATTAAATTTTATTTTATATTTGGTGTCAAACCTATTATTTGACTGTATTTTTATAATATTACTTTTAATAATTTTTGTTTACAATTGTGATTTAAATATTCAAAATCAATTCAAATTGAACTGTTTGAAATTATAATGAACTTTTTTAAATTTGTCATCGAAACTACGCCTCGAAGCCGATGCAAACTACACCATGAACATTTCTAACCCTATCACTATAGAGTAAAGCACCATAAAACTATAGCGCACACAACACCACGCATGCTGAAACCAAACGAGAGGACCAAACTTAAATATAACAAGAAGTAGCGCTATTTAACTCTCAATCTCTACCCACTCCACACACACACAACATGGCCCTCGTTGGTGTTCTCGCTTTACAAGGATCTTTCAACGAACACATAGCAGGCATTTCTCATTCTCTCTTTCTTTTTCAATTTTCTATCTCCCTCCCTTCTTTCACTCACTCACTCCAATATTTTGTGTGTGTTGCAGTTCTGAAAAGATTAGGTGTTAAAGGTGTTGAGATTCGAAAACCTGAACAACTTCTCACTGTTAATTCTCTTATCATCCCTGGTGGTGAAAGCACCACTATGGCTAAACTCGCTGAATATTTCAACCTGGTTTCTCTCTCTCTCTCTCTCTCTCTCTCTCTCTCTCTTTATGTCTCTATGTATGTTTTTTTAATGGCGTGAGTAATCAATTTAATACATGAAGGAAAAATGATGGAAATTGCTTTTGCTTTTGTTATTCTGAATATGCATGTAGTCTACTACATATATTTTGTTAATTTTATTATGTCAGTAAAATTAGTAATCGTTTTGTTTAGTATGACTCATATTCATAGATAAGTGGACAATTATTCTAGCGTAGCATGGTTTTTAAACATTGTGTTGTACTCTGTAACCCTAAGAATTGCATGATCGAAAAACTACAACACTCTGCTATTGGAGACATAGACACAATTGACGGAACTCTATAGACACAATTGACCAAACTCTGTGATTTTTGTGGTGTTTTGTTTGTGTTTACTTTAGAATTGGATTTGCTGTTCTAATGCATTTGATGGAAGAATTGTAGGTTTAGAAGAACTTTATGTTTGATTTCATTATATAGGAACTAAGTGTATGTTTGGATTGAAGTTTGCAAATTTAAGTTTGAGTGAACTTCAAAGGCCAAATTGAGTTGAAACTTATCAAACTCAACTGAAAATTAAACATGAGGGTTTTTCAGTTTTACTCTTTGAGTGGACTTTTCGGAGCTATGAGCTGAGAACCTAGCATGCTCTAATATTAATGATATTATATTTTTTAGGGATGAATTTGTTTAGAATTAAATAATTATAGACAGACAGGTGTAAACATACTTGAATAATGCTAGCAACATACTCTTTAACACACACTTTCCAACACTCTTTGATTGGTTAAAATCCACATGAATTCCACCAAATTCACATGGGACCCATATGATTTAGTGGGATTCATGCGAATTTTAACCAATCAAAGAGAACGTATTATAAAGTGTATGTGAGAGAGTGCTGATAGCACTCCTCAACATACTTTAGACAGGTACTTAATTATATTTTGTCGTATTTACATGCGTCATATCTCACTATGGTTGGAGTCTCAGCATGTACGGGGAAATGGTTAAATATCACCAAATGTATGTGTAAAACAAGTTTGCATTGTCGGTACATAATTATTGTAATTTTATACTCGAACGTTGTAATTTCATGCTCATAGAACCAAGTCATGATTCTGGCATTCTGATGATGATTATGATGATAGTTGATGCTGAATGTTTGAATTCTATCAGTTTCCGGCCTTGCGAGAGTTTGTGCAAATGGGAAAGCCAGTATGGGGAACCTGTGCAGGACTAATTTTTCTGGCTGATAAAGCTATAGGTGAGTTGTTTCTCTCCAAGGTTCTAAATTGTGGTCCTTAATTACAATTACAGTCACAATGTCAAGGATTTATGAGTCTCCATGTCTGCATCGTGACTGCATTTGTGGTCGCATCGTCTGTATTTTTCTATAACTTTCTGCAATATCAAGGATTGTAATGTAACTAGAATTGGGACTGCAGCCTCCATTTAAAACCTTGTTTCTCTCTTCGCTTTTCTACTCTTCTGTTAGATTTCAGACAATATCAAATATTTTACTCTTATTTTACCTGTCACTCAAAACATCTAATGATTTTTGAAAACTTTAAATGAAAAACACCATTTCAGGACAGAAGATTGGTGGACAGCAACTGGTTGGTGGACTTGATTGTACTGTGCACAGAAATTTCTTTGGAAGCCAGGTAATGCATGATGTGGCTGTTTTTGTGGGCGTAGAAATATTAGAGAGCACAAATCAGATTTTTATTTTGTTTCCTTTTCTGTTATTCTTTATACATTAATTGTGTTATCCGTTTATAGATTTGATTATGATCAGCATAATCCTATAATTAATTGATTATATTTCAGCATAATCCTTTAAGTGATTAGGTCCAATATCTCTTTCTTTGTTAGTAAAGATCTTATCAATTAGGATCTCTTTCCTTTGTTATTAACAGTCTTTAAAATGACTGTTAGTAAAAGAAACTAAAAATTGATTAATTATTCCCTCGAATTTCAGCAGTGTTAGAAGTGGCTCTGTGAAGGATGGGTCTGCTTCTCTAAATCCACAATAGATCATAGGAAGAATTCTTCCTTGTCTAAACCTGTGACTAGGTCCTACACAAAGGCTCATAACAGTATCGTACATTGTCAGTTGAACAAACATAAATAGACTCCCACTGATCACAAATGTGAGAAATGAACTCTGCTTAGCCTTTTGATTTTTATTCGATGTTAATGTTGATGGTCATTCTAAAATGGCCTCAGCCTAACATTTCACATGTGAGATTTCCATATTGGTGCCAACTGATAGTTATTGATGCCTCTAAGGTGACCAACTCATAGGCATAGCTACAAGATTTAATAATCAAGTTTTATGAAGCTTTTCATCACTCTCTTCCTCCCCTATAATACCTGGTCTGCATTTGATTCAGGTTTCTTATTATCTAGAATCATCCAAATCTAAAATAATTGCATAAAGGTCAGGATCCTTGCAGAGGTTATTTAAAGGTCAAAACAACCATCTTTTTTATTAAACATTTAGCATTCATTCCATTATAGCTGGTACGATTCACGGAGTTCTTCTATGAATGTAAATATAATAATATTGTTCTAAATAAAATTCGGTGAGAGGATTTTGTTCACAGTTAACTGAATGGCATGTTTACGCAGATTCAAAGCTTTGAAACAGAGCTTGCAGTACCAGAGCTTGTATCCAAGGAAGGTGGTCCTGAAACATTCCGTGGAGTTTTTATTCGTGCCCCAGCAATTCTTGATGTAGGGCCAGAAGTTCAAGTCCTTGCTGATTATCCTGTACCTTCTGACAAAGTGACCAGCTCTGATTCCTCTGTTGAAGACAAAAAGGTTTGTTATCAACACTGTCTATAGAAAAATTTTAGCTGGCTCGAGTGTCGCTATCTTTACATCATGCACCCATCATCTCACCTTTCTCTCTGCTCTTCCACTCATCTTTTTCCTCCTACGAAGGAAGGAGGGCAGAATAGGATCCAAATAATTACAAACACTGACTTCTTATTGCCATTATAACATGTTTCTTAATATTCACGGTATGACAGGAGAATGCTGAAGAAGAAAACAAAGTTATAGTTGCTGTGAGACAAGGGAACATACTGGCAACTGCTTTTCATCCTGAACTGACAGCCGATACTCGATGGTAGTTATAATTTGTTTTTTCCTTTCGAGTCTTACAATGTTATATGATTAAGAAGTGGAGTTCAAAAGTTTTATATTTTGCAGGCATAGTTATTTCTTAAAGATGGGAAATGTGACCGGAGAAGAGGCCTCAAGTAGTAGCATTGTTCCAGCACAAGACAGTACAAGTTATAAGCAACCACTACAGAATGAGCTTCCTATCTTTCAATAAGATCAAGAAACTCACTGGATTTTTCTTAAACAATTGTGGATTTTTTTTTTTTTTATAAAATTTCTTTTGGAAACAATACTTGATAATCGCTAGATATTAGAAGATTGTTTAATAGAATTATTTTTTGGAGATAAATAATATATAAACGTGCTGTTTTCTGTAGTTATCTATGTACTACATAATTGCATTTGCCGTTAAATGTGTTACAAAGTATTCATTATAGCATTTTATTTATTTTTCCGGTGATTGTTGTGGATCATAATAGCTATACTTGTGTCATTTTGTTTGTTTCCACAATCTCCAAACTACGATGTATATTCAACATTTGAAATTTGGATATCAATTACTTTCCATTTATTTGTGGTTAAATTACGTTTACAAATTGGTTGGAAATAAAACCCTAGAGGGTGGGTTATTACGAGATGTTGATGGCACATGAATCAATGGATACTGTACTATAGGAAATTTGAGGATTGTGATGCTTCCCATGAGGAGATGTAGCCTCTTTAATTATTGGCTCCAACCCACATGTTGGAAGGGAAAAAAAATTAATAATTTAAGACTTTAAAAAACAAAGTCCCCCACACTAAATGCTCCTTAAAATTTTGTGGATTTAGTGGGCATATAGACCCACTTTTTTAAAAAAACAAATCGATATTTTTTTTCAAAAATAAAGTTTTTTAATTTTTTCACCGATAAAAAAAATTTTGATAAAAAATTTCCAATTTTTTTTATAAAAAATTTCTGTTTTTTTTCGGTAAAAAATTTCCATTTTTTTTTTTTGATAAAAAATTATTTATAATTTTTTTTTCACAATTTTTTGAGAAAAAAAATATTTTTCTAATTTTTTTCGAATAAAATAAATTTCAAAAATTAAAAAAAAATCAAAATTAACAAAATATTGGGGGCGTATAAACCCCTAGAGCCCCCTCCCTTAAGCCCCATGAAATGATGAGCCGGAATTTTAAAAAAATTATTTTGATAGGAGGCCTAATAATAGAGTTTAATAAAAAAAATTTAAGGGGTCTTAAAGTTGGGAGCTTTTTTGACAGCTCTAAGCATGTGCTTAGAGATATAGGGTTTTGTAAATGCAAGTGGAAAGGGTTGGGAATAGGGCTCATTAGGGCAATATTGGGCCTAGATCGACAAGTTAAGGAAAGTTAATTTTTGTACCTCCAATTAAACTTGTACCCTCCAATTTGTTAAAAACCCAATTTTATCCTTATAATTTCATTCACGTGAGTGGTAAAAAAAATGACTTCAAAATCTCACCCTCTCAACTAAATTTCCGGTAGTTACATTTACAATATCGGAAATTTGAAATTTCCGATAGAGCTAGTGGAAATTTCAAAATTTTGAAAAATCCGGTAATTATATTTTCTTCACCGGAAATTTCACTTTTTGAAATTTCCGGTAGTTAATATCCTGAATTGGAAATTTCAAATATCCAGTGGTTAATAATTTTTTTTTTTTTATTTTTTTGTTAATTTTTTTTGGCTTAATTGCACTTTTAGCCCCCCTATTATTGGTGAAAATTGAAAGTAGTTCCCCCATTTTGTTTGTCCCCAGTTTTAGTCCTCAAACAGAATTTGAGGCCAAATCACGATGAGTTGTCATTTTTTAATGACGTGTCAATAAAAAGGTGACGTGGCAGATGCTTACGTGGAATAATTCATTATTATATTATTTTTGATTAAAAAATATAATTTATATTTTTAAAAATCATTTTTATAATTGTAACAATATTTTTAAAAATACAATTAAATTGTTAAAATTAAATTAAAAGAAAAACACCTAAAATCATTCACTCATGAACAAATCAAAATCAAAACACTAGAATCACTAGCACATTTGCATTTCCCATACATATCAATCAGAGCATTTGAAACAACAACACTAGAATCATAACCCATTTTTATCACAAACCCATGAACAGCTCTTCCATTGTCAAAGTCTCCTATCACAAAATATATAGACAAAACACCCGTAACTGTATATCTACAAGGAACCACCCCATTTTCCACCATCCTCCCAAACACCCCCAAGGCCTCTTCAAAGTGGCCAATCTGGGCATACCCATTAACCATTGAGTTCCAAAGCACAACATCTCTAACAAGCAATTCATCAAACACCTCATATGCGTCCACCATAAATCCAAATTTCAAGTAAGTAATAACCAAAGCACTTCCAACAAAAACATCCAATTCCAACCCAAGTTTAAACAACAACCCGTGAATCTTCTTAACCTCCAAATCCTCCTCAGCATCACCACAAGCTCTGATCACACTTGGGAAAGTGAACTTATCAGGAACAACAATACTCAGATACCGCATTTGCTTATAAAGAAGAACCCCATATTGGGAAAGCCCGTTGGAAACAAATCCAGCAATGATTGCATTGTAAGCAAAAACGTTTCTTTGATGATGGGTTGGGTAGTTGAAGACTCTGAAAGCAGGAAGTGAACCCTCTGTGAAATTAAAAACATCATCATGTACCAAACAAATGAGATTAGGTTCATTTCAGAATGATTTCTATTTAGGGTTCATGATTTTAGGATTCAGAATGATTTTAGGGTTTTGATTTTGATTTCTTCATGAATGATTTTAGGTGTTTTTTCTTTTAATTTAATTTTAACAATTTAATTGTATTTTTAAAAATATTGTTACAATTATAAAAACGATTTTTAAAAATATAAATTATATTTTTTAATCAAAAATAATATAATAATGAGTTATTCCACGTAAGCGTCTGCCACGTCACCTTTTTTATTGACACGTCATTAAAAAAATGACAACTCATGATGATTTGGCCTCAAATTCTGTTTGGTGGACTAAAATTGGGGACAAACAAAATGGGGGGACTATTTTCAATTTTCACCTATAATAGGGAGACCAAAAGTGCAATTAGGCCTTTTTTTTTTGAAATAGGGATGGAAATAACACAATCAGTATTTATAGATTTAACTGAAATATTCACAACTTATCAAATTTTTGAGTCATGAGAAGCTGTCATATCATGGGCAAGAGAGATCGGTCGACAAAATCGAGTAGCAGTTATCATTATTCGATCTAACGTAGAGACCGGAAAGAGAGGAAGGAAGTCAAAATTAATTCTTGATTGTGATAGAGGTGGAAAATATAAGTCAAATAAAAATAACACAGTTACTTCAACTAAAAGGTGTGGATGTCCGTTTAAACTTAGATTGAGACCATTGAAAAATGCTGAAGGATGGATTATTAGTTTAATGTGTGGACTTCACAACCATGAGTTAGTAGCTACTTTTGAGAATAATGCTTTTATGGCAGACTTAAAAGAAGAAAATAAGAAACATGTTGACGAGCTGACAAAATATCACATTGCACCGAGACACATCTTGTCATCTTTGAGAGATCGAGATATAGATAATGTGACTAATATCTATCAAATTTACAAGTGACGAAGTACATACAGGAAGAATTTGAAAGGACCTAGAACTGATATGCAACATTTGTTGAAGTTACTTGAAGCTGAGAAGTATACTTGTTGGAGTAGGACTCACGAGGACTCCAACGTTGTGAGGGATATGTTTTGGACGTACCGAAATTTCATAACTTTGTTGAACATGTTCCCTCTTGTATTGATCACGGATAACACCTACAAAACCAAGAAGTATAGGTTCAGATTGTTTGAAATTGTTGGTGTAAATTTAATGTTGCATTTGCTTATATAGATTCTGAACGTCAAGACAACTTTTGTTGGGCATTGGAGAAGTTAAAAGAGTTTTGTTTGTTTCAAACACCTCATTTTCTCAGGTGATCGTGACTAACAGAGAACTTGTTTTAATGAATGCAATTGAAGTTGTATTTCCATCTTCAACAAATTTACTTTTTCAACTTCATATTAACAAAAATATTGGAGCCAAATGCAAACAATATATATTAAAGAAAGATATGCAAAAACCAATTCTTGAGTTGTGGAGGAAAATTGTTTATTGTTCTGAAGAGAAGGAGTACGAGGAACTTTTGCAAATGTTTGAGCAAACATGTGTTGATAATATTATTTTCTTTGACTACGTCAGAGACACATGGTTGAATCCTCATAAGGAAAGATTTGTTGAAACATGGACCAATCGAGTATTACATCTAGGAAATACTACGACTAATAGGTATGCCATTAAAACTTCATATTTTGTATTTTATTTATGCATGATATATGATTAAAACTTCACATTTTGTATTTTTTTTGTTTAAATATTAGGGTTGAGTCTGCTCATTGGTCATTGAAGAAATTTTTGGAACACAATAAATGAGATTTTTGTAAGGCATGGAATGATATGAATGGCATGTTGAAGTTTCAAATTATTAAGATAAAAGGTTCATTTGAGATAAGTAAGGGTCGCAAAGAACATATACACAACAATCTATTCTATGAGAAATTGACTTGGGTTGTATCCAAGAAAGCCTTAGCTGATATTGTTCATGAATACAAGAGAGTCAACTATGTCGGTAACGATAAAGGTGTGTGTTGTTGTATACTTAGAAACACTCATGGATTACCTTGTGCATGTAAGTTGGCACGATACAAGCTGGAAGGTGTTCCAATCTCGTTAGATGTTGTTCATATACATAAGAGGAAATTAACCATAAATAGTGATCAAGAGGAAGAAAAGTTGGGAAATGATTCAGAGTTGGACATTAAATCGAAGATGAATATAGTTTAAAAAACATGGAAAACACTTAATGTTGTTGGAAGAAGGGCATTAAAGAGCAAGTTGCATGAAATAGCATATTCGGAGACAACATCAATGTGTGCACCACTGGATAAGATCAAAACAAAATGTGGTGTTAAGAGGAAAAAAGACAATAAGCCGAAGGGATTTGACGTATATCGTGACCCTTCATACTTTGAGCATGTTGATACTCAAGTCTCACAACAAGAATCGAAACAAGCACCTATGACGAGTCAAGTTAGAAAATATTTCGACGAGTTTCCTCCTTTAATTCATCCATATATTGAAGACATAATTAATGTTAAAGCCGATGGAAACTGTGGATATCGTGCTATTGCTGCTTTACTTGGTCATGGTGAGGAATACTGGAGCATTGTGCGTCGACAGTTGTATACAGGGATTAAGTCCAAACTTGATTTATATGCTTCATCCACAGTTGTTTACGAAACACCTCTATCGGTCCTAGTTTCAACGATAGCTTCATCATATGCAACTCCCAATAACTCAACAGTAGCAGCAATTGCCAAATCTTCATTGACATTAGCGGGAGGTGTGAAAAACTCTCCATAACATGGGATGCTCAAAAGACCCCTGACATCGTCAAGAGTAATAGTCATTTCACCAAATGGCAGGTGAAATGAGTTATTCTTTGCGTGCCATCTCTCAACAAAAGCAAATATCATATTACCATCAATCATGTGCAGACTACATCTTCTCAGAGGACGTAATCCAGATATAGTAATCCAATTATCAATTTGAGCAGGTAATACGTATCTGATATCAATGAATTTGTCTTACTTTTTGCCATTTGAAATAACTTTTAAGGCACACCTATCTTGTGTAATTAAAAATACAACATAATTACTTATACTAACAATATATTATAACGTGTAATAAAATAACCTATACTACAAATATATTATAATATGTAATAAAATAAATTATATACTAACCTGTCCATTCCACACATTTATTTCAATATGGTGCTCATAATCCTTAAGGACATAAATATCATAAGAACATCCAGGAAACATGGGTTCTTCAGGCTGGTGCTGCTGACCATGTTCATCATCAAACTGCTGCTGCTGATCATGTTCATCATCAGACACATGATCTTGTTGGCGCTGCTGATCTTGTTCTTCATCAAACACAAGATTTTGCTGAAACTTATGCGCCTGCATTTTTTCATTTCTCTTTCTTCTTTTTTCAACTACAGCTCTCCTATTTGATTGTGTAGGAGGCCGAACTCGAGAATGATCAACATCAGTTTTTGCTCCTCTGGTCCTCACTAACAAAATTCAATGAAAAAAATAAAGAAAATTATGTAAAACATAAAAAATTAAAAAATACATACTGTATCGCAAATTTCAAAGAGAAATAAAATTTATGGTGAACGTACTGGAAATTTTAAATTTCTGGTAGTTATAAATTACTACCGGAAATTTTATTTTTGAAATTCCCGGGAATACTATCCAAAAATTTGAAATTTTCGGTATTGAAAATGAATACCGGTTTTTTCAAAATTCTAGTAAATACTCCCGGAAATTTCAAAAATGAAATTTCCAGTGTTCATTTACAACTACCGAAAATTTCATTCTTCTTAAAATTTCCAATAATTTTTTTTTGTCAAAACTTACTTTTCCGGAAATATCAATGGTGGGGTATAAATGTTTTAATTTTTAGTTATTTTGATTTTTATTGATTTGTTAAGGATATTTTGGGTATTTCAACCAAAAAAAATTTAAATGGGAGGGTATATGGTTAATTGGAGGGTAGAAAAGTCAACTTTCCAAGTTAAGTCACTTATTAAAGGGTAGGAATATGTTAGACTGTCCATCAAATACTTATTATTATTATTATTATTATTATTATTATTATTTATTTTTTTTATAATTATTTATTAATATTAGTATTTATTATAAACTAGCCTATTATTAATATAATGCTTTTGTTTATTGTTAATTTTGTCAAAAAGCCTATTAGTAATTTCAGTTCACATTTTAATCTTTATATTTTTTTTCTTTCAATTTTGTCATTTATTTTAATTTTAAGTGACAATTTGATCTTTTATGTTTTAAAATATCAACAATGTTATCATTTTTTTTT